>CM056737.1:36474308-36934608 GCA_029844215.1 Przewalskia tangutica | reverse complement strand
ATTAGCAATTTACGCTTTCCTTATAACCAAGAGACTTAAAATTTCCAACAAACAAGTATTAAAATACTTTCAACATACTTAAAGTCTATTAACTTTGAAAATCAAGATATCCTTAATATTTAATCAAGTTGAGTTAATTCCCTAACTCAAAACAACTCGGGCATTCTTAAAATAAGCCAAGGATATCAAATAGACTAGATTTGTCAAAAATCTCAGACGCTCACCGCACTATACATTTACAACTTAATCATGCTTAAGAGATAAGAAAGTTCCACATACCTCTTCTGCTTAATCCACTTGTTAAGTCCAACAGACGTAGTATGTCAACCTATAATGACTATAAGACGCCTATTAAATTCTAGTTTCAAACGTAGAATATTCCAAGTGCAAGTCACTAAATTCTACGGAAAATCTGACAAAGACTTCCTTTGTTTTTACTAACTTCGCCACTTTTTCAAGGCCGAATACAATAACCAAACAGCCCCAATTGGCTCACCACAATTATAAGGTAGTTCAATACAATTGAATAACCAAACATCCCCAATCGCTCACCACAAACGATAACAAACTAGTCTAAACTATAATGTCAATCGGGCCAGCAACAATACAAATCGCTTTCCAATTCCTTTTAATCCAAGTGGTTTAGTATAACATGATATCGTCGCAATCGACATAACTACTACAATCCTCAAGTAGGTAAACATGCGACGATTCTAATTAATGACCAAAATCAGATTTCAATTTCAAAAGGCTAATCACGCCCTTTTCTGCTTCTAGGCTTCTACAATCCATGTCACTTATCAAACTTCATAACACAAATCACATGATCACATATAACTTATCATAACGTGAAATCTTTAATTACAAAAGTAAACGTAAGATTATACCTCAAATAGCCTAATTATGATCCAAGATCATGTTCCTCCTTAGCAACTTTAGCTCCTCCTTTTCGACGCTCCAATCCACTCCAAGCAACCCTGTAGCTTATAAAAGACTATCTTCAAGTTTCAACTTCAAAGTCAATAACCCTTAGGTTTTTGCCTCATACTAATACTAAAAACATCATTTTTCTGGATCTTTCTATTGAGAAACACTTACAATACCCTTAGGTACCTTGGTTTAAAGCCGGGAGATTATTGACAACAATTGAATTTTTTCTTTTGAAACCCTCCTAAAGTCACAGCCTTCAAGTGAGCAAGAACAATTTCTTGAAAATTTTCTATGCAAATGGCTCTTGTCTTGCTACTAAGGTTGATAATATAATCAAACTGAGGGTTAAGATTAGAACACTCGCGTGGTTTGACGAGATTCACTAAATATCGCTTACGCTGGTCATTGACTGGTCATGGTTGTCAAGCTCTAAGCTTTGCAAGACTTCATCATAAATTATGGTCAAATGAACATTCCACCCTTGCACCTTTCGTCCATGTCCATAAAGAGTGGTGACACGCGGTCGCCTCCCGCTCGTCGCAATATTTCGCTTTCTCCGACAAGTCCATAATTCCGATAAATTTTTACTCGCCTCAAACCTTAACATTGTCGAGTTCCTACGCACGCTCTTATAAACATATCCTCAAATTCCGGTGTAATAGCTTGGTACCAGACTCGCAGATAGCCGTGACTTGCCCTGCCATATCTCGTGGACGACAGCCGGATTCGTAGCTTAGCTGACTTCGCCCCGCTTGATGACGCAGTCGGATCTCGTAGATAGCTTTCGCATTTTCCCCGCCGCTTTATGATGCGCAGCTGGATCCGTGGTTCATTTTCCTACTCGCCCGCATAGCTTTTAGGACACAGCGGGACTTCGTGTTCATGTATGCTTATCGCGTTATATTATATCGCGGATCGCCAAGCTGAGGAATGATTCCACGCATGATTGATACATGGGCGGTGACCGATAGTTATATTTGAGTAGTGACTTTGAGGCACGCGCCCGATTTGATATGATCGCTTATGTATTGTGTATTGTAGTTTGCTATCATACATGTCTCCTCGCTTTGTATGTAATGTTATGATTTCATTACAGCATTTTCAGGCCGCATACTTGGTACATTCTTCCTACCGACTTCCTTAGGGGGCCGTGCTTATGCCGCATGTTTAGGTACGCAGCTTGGATCTGCAGTGTAGACCGCCATAGTTTTTGGATAGCTCCATTTGTTCAGAGTTTATCATTTTGGTATAGTTCCTTCAATACGTGCTTGTACACAAGGTACGGGGCCTCATTCCGCGCGGTTCAAGAAACTCTTGAGGTCTATATTCATATGTGGGATTGACTCACGCACTGTAGTGTCTTTTGATTATGTATATTATACGGCAAATTTTGTCCGCTTTGCTCTGCACGCACGCGGTTTAAAAAAATGAGGTGTTATTTAATTTCCGCAGCTTACTTAGTTGTTATGGTAGAAGAGTGCCTGCAGGCACCGGGCCACGCCCGGTTCGGTGTGACAGAGTGGCATCAGAGCACACCCTAATGTCTACATACCGTGTCTAGTAGAGTCTCGATTATCGGTGTGTTGCACGCCACACCCATAAAACAAGTGAGGCTACAGACATTTGCGAGTCGGGTTTCATTCTTCTCACTCGAGATCGTACTATAGAGTCGTGTTATTAAGATAATTCCTCTCGACGACATTATGTTTCAACCATGCCTCCGCGAGGGCAACACGCCTGTAGTGGCAAGTGGAGTAGCAAGAGCTACTAGTCGACTCAGAGAGTCGATAGGCCCATGCCTGTGGTATACGGATATCAGGCTACGCCGACAGTTCTTCTCACACAGTTTTGAGGCCTCAAAGACTGCAGCCTCCAGCTCGCCAGGAGAAGACTATAGGTCAGCGAGGAAGCCGTATGTTATCGACCAAGATAGCGGTGCACAGCTTTCATCAACAAGTGAGGTTATTCTACCACAAGACATGTGTACAGAGGCAGGGCCAACGCGGAATCAGAAGAGGCTAGGACCGTTGGTTATCCCGTGTGTTCTTGGACGAGCAGCCTCAAGAATAGTGAGATATTCATCCCATCCTACCCAGCACATACCCCGCAGCTCACAGGGAGATCGACTCACAAGGTATTTAGAGCTGCCCAAGCTCCAGGGTCGAAGTTTTATGAGCAGAGGATTTTCTCACTGTGGCCACCTATTCCTCGTTGTTTCCAATGTAGTAAGCGCCATTTGGGGAAATGGTCATGGCATAGGTGTTTGTTATTATTGCGGACTGTCCCGCCACAAGCAAGTGGGAATATCCTCGTAGAAAGAGCACCAGAAGCGTGGCTCACCCTACGAGGCTGTAGTTGGTTCCCTTCTCTCCACAGATGGCCTCCCGTGGCAGGTGTTCGATGTCACCACCGTGGTAGAGGTCAGTGGAGTTTATGTTCTCGCGTCCTTCAACCGCATAGATGACGCGACCATCGGGTGATCGTGAGGCAACATCGCACGGGTTGCGTATATGTCGATTCTTTTGAATCATACGCATTGTTAGATTCAGATTTTGCCCTAGCGTATATGTTTTCCCTTTATTGCTAGCAGTTGTAAGTGATAGTAACCCCAGAGGTATGAATACTTTTATTAGTAAAGTGAAAAGTTAAGAATGTTGACAAGAATGGTAAGTGAACCGAGACTATAGTCAGTAGTTCACAAGCAGAATTGCCCCATAACAGTTGTAAGCACTAATAGTGAAGATTGTACAAAGAGGAAATACTTTTGGCCTATGTGGACGAACCTCAGTGAATAGGGGATGTGTGAGAAGTACTTGAGGTAAGAGAGAATTTTATTCCGCATCACAAGGAGAAGTTGTCGTGACGTACGGGTCGGTTATGGACTCATTTAGTGGTCAACCGATAGTATAGAACGGGTGATGTCACTGATACGGTCCCGCTACGTGATAGGGTCACGCAGGATGCCGTGCCCAAGTTTAGTTAATCGTTGTACGAAGCTCAGGACGCGTTTCCACCTAATCAGTCGTATGACCGGTAAGAGCCTTAGCGGAAATTCAAGTAGCATAATGGCCAAGTTTGATAGTAACCCAAGGATTAGAGAACAGGAACAATATTTGAAATTTTGTACGTATATGAAATTGTCACGACCCGAACCCGGGCCCGTGACTGGTGCCTTATCCGGGCACCTAAGTAGACATACATCAGAGTAACCAGCGGAATATAAAAACAAGACATGAAACACTTATGAAATGAGAAACAATTTATCCAAGAAAAGATTGCCTTTCGCATGTATATATACATCAAGAGTGAATAGCTATATCTCAACTTTACAAATGTGATTACATACCTCTAGAATGTAAACAACTATATGCGGGCCCCGCCATACCTCGAATGTACAAAATATCTACAACACAGTGAGAGCTGTACTAAAAGTCGAGCCTCCGAGAAATTGGCTCCCGACACTGCAGTAAGGATCTCAAGAACGAGGATCTACCACCTGCTTTTCCTTACTCGCGCATTTAACGCACTCATGAGGTCAAGACATAACAGTACCAAGTATGTGAAACCGTAGCATCAAATGAAATCAAAGCATTTTAAAACCACTTACAAATACAACCAATTTAACCGCACATAGTGCCACAAAGATAAACAAGAGCAAAATAGATATAATGTAATCGGTCTTTTCTAGCCGCTTAATGATCAAGAAGGCTAATCGCTTATAAAGATCATTATTACGCGAGCCTATTCTCGACTCGCAGTTCGCATAGACCACCTAGGTCCGCATGAGGTATTCTCGTGACGGTAGCTAACCCCAGATCAACTCGACTCCCGCAGTCCGCATAGTCACACGTAATCGCATGAGGTATTCTCGTGACGTAACACACCGAGTGATCATCCCGAACTCCCGCAGCCCGCATAGGTCACATGCACTGCACGCAGGTATTCTCAGACGGGGCGCTTAACCTCGCATAACAAGTCGTGGGTAAGTGATATAATATCGCGATAATCGCTATCATTAAACAACATAAGCACAACAAGTGGAACCCCTTTACACAAACGCTATAAGACACTCAACACACGAGCATCATAATATGTCTACTTATCAAACTAACTTACCACACCTTCGTAAATCATTTATAAGGCTTTTATAAACAAACAAGTAAACCGCTTCTCTTATCTTTCTTAAGTCGCTATACCTAACTTCCCATGTGCCTAGTATAACACTTAAGCTTGTTGAAAAACCAAGTATTACTTTTCTTTCAAAATGATTCATAACTCTTTGAAATACTTCAAGATTCTTATTATTTAAAACTCAAGTCAAAAGACATCGTGAGTAAAACCAATTTTTGTTAACACACATACGCCTACCGCATCATATATATATCAAAAATATCATGCTCAAGAGGATAGAAGAATCACATACCTCCTACGAAATCCACCGCCAAGTCGAATATGTCGCGCGCAGAGTATCAACCTATAATAGTCAACACGCCTATCAACGCCTAGACTACTCAGAGAATATTCTAAGCAGAGGGTTCTCTATTCTACGTAAAATCAAGCAAGATTTCACCCGCCAAACTACACAAGTTTCATCAGAATACAAATTCTATGTAAGCACACAATTCTCTTCTTTATACCATCCTTCTATATAACTTATACTTAATTCTAAACTACTACGATATGTAATCTCCAATTACAATATGACAAAGATATTTACCTCGATAAGCCCAAAATTATCCAAGTTTATATGTCGATCCCGAGCAACGCTTAGCTCCTATTCGCACGCCCGATAGCTCCAAGAAACCTCGTAAGTTTCTAAACAACTTCTACTTAGTACTTCAACCAACTATGAAGATTTTCCTGTGGTTTCGCTTTTGTGACTCAAGGAAATATAGTAGTATTTCCTGCTTTTAGATAGAGGTAACTTTGGAATACTACAAGGGATGAGGCAAGGCATTTGGAATAGTAACAATACTAGAAGACAACTTTTCTACCATGGGGACTTATTTCTGACGCAGCTGTGGAAAGGGTGGGGTTTGACGAGAACTAGCAACCAAGGGAAGGATTTTGTGACTTAGATACGTTAATGAACGAAGTTAAGTCTGCACTATGTGGGTATTTATAGAACCTTCAATGGCCAAGATTAAAGCAGTGAGGCGTAGATTAGATACCAGCGAGCGAGTCTTCCACCAAGTGTCCACCACAACATCGGGACATATGTCCACCACAACAACGAGCCATGCGCCATCCACTTGCTCAAGAAAACCGCCCAACAAGTGCCTCCCCACTTGCCCACAAAAACGCCCACCTACTCCCACTATCCCAAAGACATATCTCTGCAAGACTTGACTTATTGACTTAGCCACTTGCCCACCATTTTCGCCCAACCAATGCCACCTGGCGGTGACACATGTCGCCTCCTATCGTCCAAAATATTTCATCTCTGAAAAATCCAAATCGTTAAAATATTAAAGCGAAAATTTCTTCACAAGTGTTCTAATCTTTTCCGCTGGAAGTTCACATTTTCATCCTTAACCTAATTAGGTTTGTACAAATGTACGCACGCCCTCACATACATACTGAACTACTGGTATAACATTCTCCTCCTTAGAAACATTCGTCCCGAATGCTCCTTCTAGATTCAATTAAATCGTAAACGACATAGCTCCTCGCAACTTAAACAGCTTGGTAAATGCCACACACGGCCACAATACAAAACTTAAGCACATATGAAAATTAAAACCAAGTAGGAAAGTGAGTTACCCGGAGGCGTGGGAATAAAGTGAGGATACTTCGCCTCATGTCCTCCTCTCGCCTCTACGACATCTCCTCTCGTGCTCGCTCCGCCCAAGACCTCGACGAAGCCACATCCTTCGTCCAGAGTCGCCTAACCCGACGATCGAGTATCGCTATGGAATCTCTCACACGATAACCCCGGCCACCGGACATCGCCAATCGGTGCACTATGTACGGATCTCCGATACATCTCTCAAAGATAGAAACATGGAAACGGATGCATCGCTTCCGACGGACGGCAGATTCAACTCAAAGGCAACCTCGCCTACCTCGCGACAACTGATAAGGCCCAATGTACTGGCCGAAGTTTCCTTTCTTCCCGATCTCATCACACCCTTCATGGGTGATACCTTCAGAAAACCCAATCAAGAACCTCAAACTCCAAATGTCGACGCCGATGATCTCGCATACGACTTGCCGACCGCGCACAAGAATCACTCCTAGATAAGCTTCACCTTATCCATCGTCGCTGTATCAAGTCCGCCCAACCAATCGAACCTCGCCCACATCAAACCAACTTATCGGCGACCGCACTTCCTCCCATATAAGGCCTCATAAGGCGCCATCCGATATCGAATGGTAGCCGCATATACGCAAACTCTACTATCAAGAAATGATCCTCCCACTACCTCAAATCAATAACACAGCTCGCAAAGATATCCTCAAGAGTCCGATAGTACGCCGCCTCGTCCGTCTGCCTCTGAGGATGGAATGCAAGATCGAGGCTCACTCGCCCCTAATCCTTCTCGAAAGACCTCCGTAAGCTAGCCGAACCGGGCTCCTCCGTCGATATGATAGAAATAGGGACCCTATGCGCCTCACGATCTCTCTGATGTAAAGTCTAGCATAATCCTCACCAAAAGTCGCCCCGACGGGAAGAAAGCTGGCTGATTTCCACCGGCCGACGATAACTCGATAGAATCACGCTTCCTCCGAAAGCAGGTAATCCCGTGATAAAGTCCATGCTGATCACCTCCCACTTCCGTGTCGGATCTCTATCGCTCGCAATAATCCACCAGCCTCGTGCTCTACCTTACTCGCCGACAACACGCACCGAGCAACAAACTCGCAACGCCCCTCTTCGTGCCATCCCACCAATACACGATCCGAGGTCGCGGTACATCTTTGTCGCACTGCACGGATAGTAGCGCTACGCGTGCTTTCCCCTAGAACTCGCCAAGTCCCGCAATATCCGAACACACAACCTTCTCAAACCTTAGCACCCCATCAAACTACCAAAAGGACCTTCCTCACGAAGAGTCAGATCACGATACCGCGTCAAAATTGATCCTCAAATCGCCGCTCTTCACCTCCTCGACGACGGAAGACTCGCAACCTCTCGAACCCAACCCCATCGCTATCGTAACCAATCAATCGGACTCCAAGGCTCGCTAGCTGATGTAACTCGCGAACCGTGCCCTCATCTCTCGGGCCGCACATCCGATAGACTTCATCAACCTACGACCAAGGGCACCGCCACAACATCGCCTTCCCGTGGTACAGATATCGACATCATAATCCTTGAGTAACTCTAACCACCGCCTTCGCCGAAGTTCAACTCCTCCGTCGAAGATATACCGGAGGCTCTGTGGTCTGTGTAAATATCCACACGAACTCCATACAAATAGTGCTCCAGATCTTCAAGGCGCGAATCACCACGCTAACTCCAAATCACGGGCGGGTAATTCTTCTCATGCTTGAGCTGCCGAGATGCGTACACTATAACCTTACCCTGCTGCATCAACACACATCCAAGCCCGACGCCTGACCTATCACAATACACCACATAACCGTCTCGACCTCCGAAAAGTAAGAATCGCTGCCAATCTCTCCTTCAGAGCCGGAAACCCCGCTTCACAAGCATCACCCACCAAACTTAGTCGCCTTCTCGAGTCACCTAGTCAATGGTGCGTAAATAGAAGCAAACTTCCACGAACCGATAATAACGCAAGGCCTAGAAACTCGCGCACTGGCTTCGAGTAGAGGTTCAGGCCAACTCCGACCGCTTCGACCTTCGTCGATCCACCAATACCATCGCCCCACAATGTGCTCCAAGAAAAGCCACCGGCCAACCAAAACTCACATTTGGAAACTTGGCGCATAATCACGGTCCCGAGAACTCTCAAGACAAATTCTCAAATGCTCGCAGATGCCCTTCTCCGAGCGAGAATAAACCAAGATGTCATCAATGAATACTATCACAAACGATCCAAAATGGCTTGAACACTCGGCTCATCAAGTCCATAAATACCACGAGCATTGGTCAAACCGAAGACATAACCCTAAACTCATAGTGTTCGCATCGTCCGAATGCACTCCTAGTGGACATCCGCCTCTAACTCGCACTGATGATAGCCCGATCGCAGATCAATCTGAGAAACATCTCGCACTTCGCAATCGGGTCGAACAAAACATCAATCTCGGGAAGGGGTATTCGCTTAATAGTCACCTTGTTCAATCGCCTATAATCAACACATGCGCAGCTGCCCCGCCCTTCTTTTCTTCACGAACAATACCGCGCCTTGTGAGAAACACTAGCTCGATTAAGCCCTTTCTCCAAAGAAATCTCTCACCTGGTCCTTCAACTCTCTCAACTCGGCAGTGCTATTCGTATGGCGAATGGATATAGCCGAGTGTCCGCAAAGACATCGACATAAAACTCTATCTCCTCTCGTGAGGATACCCGAGGTCGTCTGAAACACATCTCGGGAACTCTCGACACCGAATCGATCAAAATCTGCATCGCAGCCTCAGATCAAACACCCGAATGAGATGATAGATATACCCTTCCGCACCATCTTCCTAGCCTTGAGGAAAGAAATAAACCTCGACACGTTGTTCTCCCACTCAATAACCGCCCCCAGAAATCGAACTGCATCACTTTCCCTCGCAGCCACATTGGCGAAAGAAGCTTTTCAGCCAATCCATACCCATGATCACATCGAATCGCCATATCCAACTCTATCAAGTCGCCAGGTCCGACGATCGCATAAAGTCACCGGGCAAGCCCTATATACCCGCCGAGCTACCACCGAATCACCCATCGCGTAGCTACTCGAAAGCGGTCCATGGACTCAAGCTCTATCCCTATCCTACCGCAATAAGGGAGATATATAGGACAGAGTAGAACCCGAATCTATCAAGGCATACACGTCCCACCAAGAAACTGATAAAGTACTGCGGACGACATCCAGCCGACGCCCCGGTCCCGCTTACCGTCCACGAGCACTCGCCCGGGCGAGTAATCAGAGGAGATGAAGACCCGCTAAGTGACTCGTAGTCTGACCCTACCATCCGCGCCGCTTGGCCTGACACCTCGCAGTGACCCTTCGACCGCAAGCATAACAAACTCCCCGGCAGACCACAACTCCCGTGAATGAGATCTACCGCACGGCCACACCGGCGGGGTGGTCTCGACGTTAGCACCTCGCTACCCTAGAAGTTCAAACCCCGTGCTCGACCTTCCCGAATACTCGCAGATCAAGATGGTGTAGAGTGCTCAGCCGCCGTGGTGCAAATCTAGTCCGCCAAGACCGCCCACCCGAGAGCTACCAAAAGATCCCGCCGCCCGGCCTTCTTCTCGCCGCTGATATTTGTCGATCTGGCCGCCTCTACGCCTCACACCTGCGCATGAGCCGCATGCGGCAATGTCCATGCCCGATCAAGAGCTACACCCGAGCAAGACTCGCCAAATAATCATCTAGCCCGCGACGTAGCGGCACCATGTCCTCCATATCGCTACCAATGCAGGACATATCGAGCCAATGAGTCGAACTCCACGCCAGACTTCCAATCAGGCGCCTCTCGCCAAAGATCAAAATTTGTTTACCAGGTTTCTCATCTGTGGCGGCAAGAAATAAGTGAGAAATGCCTCAAAGAACTCGCCCCATACTGCTGGAGGCGCATGCTCTCCCCGGGATAGCTCCCACGAATCAAACCAATCGACTGCGGTATCACGCAGCCGATGCGAACCCAAGACCACCGACTCGGTCTCCGAAGCCTTGATCACTTTATGATTCAGAATCGCTTGATGAACTCCGTGGATCATCCTCGTGTCTCGACCCATAGTAACTCAAAGCGGCCGCAACTCAGAAATCCCAAGTCTCAAACCATCCGACCTCGTGAACCACGTACTACCGAATCGAATCGCCGTGATCCAGCCTTATCCTCATGTTCGCCACGATCTCGCAGTAGCCGGGCTATCTCTCCGCCCGTGCCGTGGACCGGAGGCGCAGTATCGTGGTCTCGTTGAGCGGCGCGCCGTGGAACTCGCCGCCCGAGGTATCGCCGCATGATCGGGCCTGGGCCTCGTGACTGTGTTCTACTAGCCTCCTCCGCCTTTGCCCTTCTCGGGCTCTGCCTTGCGGGAGGCATAATCGTAAAAGAAATACGTCAGAGAGGTCCAACTTATAACACAACTCTAAGGCACGATCTCAGAATGAGAAGAATGGAAACCAATCCTAAATATCCTATAGCCTCTCGACATTGGTGGTGCACAACACACCGATAATCAAGACTTTACTAGATACGGTCAGACACTTTCCGAGGATTAATGTTACGACCGATCCTCGGATCGTGGATCGTGCCTTACCCCGCACCCTAGTGATACAACATCGAGAAAATCGGAAATAAAAACTTAAACATGAAACAAGAGATATGATAATAAAACAAAGCAACTAAAAGATCCTCGCCAGAATAGCTTATGCCTCCACGTAAGGCAACCCGGGCCCAGAAGGGCAAGGCAGCCGAGGGAGCTGCTAGTAGGACACCGAGAGTTACGAGGGCACATGCCCAGTTCTTACCCGAGGCGATACCTCAGACGGCGAGTTCCATGACGCCGCCAGCCCCGGCAGAGACCACAAGATTCGCACTCCCGCCCCACACCGGGCGGAGGAGTTAGGGTACAAGGAGATGGCCCAGCTATTGGTTAGGATTGTGGCTGCATACGAGGACAGCCGATGTAGCAGCCCAGCCTGCACTTCAAAGCGCCGCGTGGTTCACCCGAGGCGATAGTTTGAGGCTACGGACTTCCGAGTCAGAGTCCGCCAGAGTTTTACTGTCGGCCGAGGATGATCCGCCTGAGTTCATCCGTCATCTACAGAGGATTATGAGAGTGATTAGGGCGTCGGAGACCGAGTCCGTGATCTTCGGTTCGCATCGGCTGCGTGATACCGCAATGATCGTTTGATTCGGAGTTATCCCGGAGAGCACGCGCCTCTAGCTACTGGGATGAGTTCTCGAGGCTTTCTCACTCACTTCTTGCCTCCACTGCATGAGGAGGGCGCGGGCCGATGATTTTTATTATCGAGACAGCAGGACGCACGCTAGTGAGTACAATGTCGAAGTTCGATTCTTTGGCTCGATATGTCCCTCGCATTGCAATGATACGGAGGACAGTGGTGCATCGCTATGTCACCGGGCTAGATGATTATATGGCCGAAGTCTTGTGCGTGTGTCTCTTCACCGTGCATGGACATTACCCGCATGCGTGCTCATGCACTGATGCGGCGAGCGCAGACCGACGAGTCGATAGATATCAAGATCGTAAGGCGCCAGACTACCGGTTCTTTGGTAGTTCTCGGGTGGACGGCCTCAAAGAATACCTAGATTTGCACCCCACCAGCTCAGAGCACTCCCACATCATTGTCGCGACACCAGAGTATTCTGGGCGTGTCGTGGCCCTGTGACTTCGGATTTGCAGTAAAGCGGTTCTAACCGATCGAGGTCCGCCAGCCCGCTGTGGTAGATTCCATTCAGTGGAGCCGTAGTACTACTCCGTGAGCTTGCTATACTTGTGGCCGCAGGTCACTATGCGAGTTTGTCCGACCGGGCGGCGCCGTAGTAGGGCTCACCACATGGTCTGCCCGGCTCATCATCTCCTACGCTACTCGCCTTGAGGGTGTGGTACTCATGGACCAGCAGGTCGCGCAGAGGTCGTGGGCGCTGGTCTCAGCTTCTAGCGGTCCTCGTAACCGCATTTATGCCTTGTCCAACCGGGCAGATCGTGAGGCCTCACCGATGTCGCCATGTACCTTATCGCCTCCGATATTGATGGTATGCCTTGATAGATCCGTGTTCTACTGGCCCCATATATCTCCCTTATTGCTAGTAGGATAGTGATAGAGCTCGAGCCTATAGACCCTTTCGAGGTAGCTACGCCTGGGTGATTCTGGTAGCTCGGCGGGTATATAGGCTTGTTCAGGATCATTTACGCCGCGATCTCAGCCGACTTGACAGAGTTGGATATGACCGATTTCGACGCGATCACGGGTACGGATTGACCAGCTTCTTGCTACGCCAATGTAGACCGCAGGAGAGAGTAGTACGGTTTCAGCTTCGGCGAGCCTGTTATCGAGCGGGAGGAGCAATCAGACGCCGGCGGTAGGTTTATTTCCTACCTCAAGGCTGTAAGACGGGTGCATGGGTATATCAACCATCTCGCTCGGGTGTTTGATACTAAGGTCGCGGACCATATTTTCACCGGCCCAGAGTCGAGAGTTCCTGCACGATTTCCGCACGCACTTCCCGTATCCTCCCGAGAGGAGATGTAGTTTGATCGACAGATCGCTGCACACTCGCCTATTTCCATTCCGCCATACGTAATGGCACCCGCCGAGTTGAGAGAGTCAAGGACCAGCCGAGAGATTTGGCCGGAGAAGCGGTTTCATCGCACCTAGTGTTTCTCCCCGGGAGCGCCGATTGTTCGCCAAGTTATGACGGACGCCGCGACGCGTGTTGATTACAGCAATTAACAAGCGTGACCATTAAGAATGATACCCTTCCTGTGATTGATGATTTGTTCGACCACCGCAGGTGCGTAGATGTTTTCCAAGATTGACCGCGATCGGCTATCATCGTACGAGTCGAGGGATGTCCCTAGATCGCATTCGACCAGACGCATTACGAGTTCGTGGTCATGTCTTTGGGTTGACCAATGCTCCGCAGATTCACGGATTTGATGAACCGAGTGTTCAAACCATTTTTGGACACGCCAGATAGTGTTCATCGATGATATCTTGGTTTATTCTCGCCGTAGGCGAGCACGCGAGCATTTGGCGACCGTGGCCGATAGCTTCTCCAGACTAGAAGCTATACACCAAGTTTTCCAAATGTGAGTTTTGGTTAACTTCAAAGGGCTTTTCGGGCATATTGTCGGTTGACGGCATTCGAGTGGATACAGCAAGATCGAGGCGCCAGACTTTGCTTGCACCTACTACTCCGGCTGCAGGTTCGCAGCTCGGGCCTCGCAGTTATTATCGCGCTCAGAGGCAAGTTTGCTTTATCTTCGCACCATTGACTAGCCGACTCGTAAGGCGCTAAGTTTCAGTGGATCGATGTCAGGAGCGTGGTTTCCGCCATCGGAGAGATCGACGACCGCCTCGTTTACTTCTTCCGTAGGTCCGCACGGTTATGTCGTATCGTGACGCGCCGCATCGGGTCGACGTGTGTGACGCAGCAGGCAAGGTTATAGCGTATGATCCCGACACCAAGAAACAAGAGAGGAACTACCCCACCCATGATTTGGAGTCAATGGTGATTCACGCCAAGATCCGAGGCACTACTTGTATGGGGTTCATGTGGATATTTATACGCACTCACAAGAGCCTCCAAGATATCTTCACCAGAGGAGCCGAACTTACATGCAGACTGTGGTTAGAGTTGCTTAAGGATTACGATGTTGATATCCCGCACTCACCCGGAAGGCCAATGCCAGGCGTATGCCTTAGTCGTAGTCACGGGGAGTCCATCGATGCACGCAGAGAGAGGATACGGTTTGTGATTTGCACCGCTTAGCGAGCCTCAGTGTCCGCTTGATTGATTCGATAGCGCTGGGTTCGAGTTCGCGAGGTTGCCGAGTCTTCCATCGCCGGCGAGGTAAGAGGCAACAGCCGAGGATCCGCTTTTGACACGTTATCGTGATACGACTCTTCGCGAGGAAGCGGTCCTGAGGTAAAGACCACGGGTGCTAAGGTTTGAGGCAGGTTGTGTGTTCCAGATGTTTCAGACTTCGCAGCAGTTCTCGGGGGAAGCACACACACAAGCATTTCATCCATCCGTGGTCGACCAAGATGTACCACGACCTTAGATCCGTATCGGTGGGACGGTCAAGAGGACGCCGCAGAGTTCGAGCTCGCGCGTGTTGTTAGCAGCGGCGCAGAGCACCAGAGGCCCGGTGGTTTGTTACACGATAGAGATCCCGACCGAAGTGGAGGTGATCAACACGACTTCATCACAGGATTACCTCGCACTCGCAGGAGACATGATTCTATACGGGTTATCGCCGACAGCCGACGAAATCAGCCCACTTTATTCCCGCCAGATGACTTTTTCTACCGAGGATTATGCCGACTTTACATCCGAGAGATCGCCGATCGCATGGAGTCCCTATTTTGATCATATCGCATGCAGGAGCCCGCTTACGGCTAACTTCCGAGATCTTTCCGTATGGCTTGGGACGCAGTGAGTCCGGAGCAATCGCATTCCATCCATTGCATGCATCGACAAAGCCGAGCACTATCCGCACTCGGCGATATGTCCGCGAGCCTGTTATCGACTTCGTGGGTAGCCGGGAGGATCATTTGCCTCAGTTGAGTTTCATGTGATAATAGCTACCACTCCAAAGATTCGGACGGCGCCTTACGAGGCCTTGTACGAGGAAGTGCGATCGCTGATAGGCTGGTTCGATGGGCGAGGTGCATAAGGGACCAGACGGTAAAGCAGTGCCGGATAAGGCGGCTTATCCAGAGAGGTTACCGATGTACCGTAGTCGACAGGTCATACGCATCATCGCTGTCGATCCGAGTTCGAGGTCGATTGGGTTTTCGGCGCGCCACCCATGGCGGTGCGATGAGATTCTAAGAGTGAAACTCACCCAAGGTACATCGGGCCGTGACGACGATTGTCCGCAGGTAGGCAAGGTTGCCTATGAGTTGGATCTGCCGTCCGATCTGGAGGCAGTGCATCCGGTTTTCCATGTTTCTATGCTGAGGAGATGTATCGGAGATCCATCTATAGTGCACCCGATTGACGATTGGTTGGCCACATCTTTACCTATAAATACCCCCCTTAAGATGAAGAGTTCTTCATCCACAAATCTTTCTCCAAGTCTTGAAAATCCTCTCTCCTCGAGCCTTTTCGTCCAACACACCCTCCCCTTGAGAGAAGTCGCCGAGGAAACCCCTAGCCTAGCCAAACCTACCCCCTCCCTTGGTAGAAAAGTTGCCTCTAGTATTGTTATAATGCCCAAAATACCCTAGCCCAAATCCCTTAGCACGTAGTAGAAGTTGTGAAGAACTTCTAGGGTTCCTCGAGCTATCTGAGCGCATACCAGAGCTGCCTTGCTCCTGATCGACTTTTATCTAGGATATTATTGGGCTTACCGAGGTAAATAATCTTATCCTTCTTTGTAACTAGAGAATACATAATCGTAGAAGTATAGAATAAGTATAAGTACTTAGAAGGATATTAAGAATAAATTGAATCATATTACAGCAGGGTTTAAAAGAAGAATATAGAATCAGATTACTTAGACTGCTTTCACAAGAGACTCGAGTAGCTCACCGCAGGGAAGTCGCCCGATTTTCCGTAATAAAGGACCCTCTCGCTTAGAATCGTTTATAGAGTAGTCTAGACGCTGATAGACGTGTTCGACTATTATAGGTTGATTCTTCACACACATATTCAACTCGCGTGGTTTTCACGAGAAGGTATGTGATTCTTCCTACACTCTCGAGCATGATATTTTAAATATATAGTACAGAGACGACATTTGTTAATCGAATAATAACTACGGCAATGTCTTTGACTTAAGCCCGAATAATAACTACAGCAATGTCTCTGACTTAAGCCCGAATAATAAAAGATCTTGAAGCATTTCAAAAGAATACTGAATCATTTTTTAACAGAAGAGAAACAGTTGGTTTTTAAACAAAAGCTTAAAGAGTTATACTAGCTTTATGGAAAGTTAGGTATAACCACTTAAGAATGATAAAAAGAACTGTTCACATTTAATCGCTTATAAAAACCTTGTATTGATTTCGTAAGGTATATTAAGATTGTTTGATAAATAGACATACCATGACGCTACGCGTGTTAGTGTCTGCGGATGTCATGAAAGTGGGTCATTCTCACAGGCTTACGCTAGACGGTAAGTCGCTTGTATCGTATTATATCACCTACCCTCGACTGGTTATACCGAGGGCTTGCCACCTTGACGCGGTCTATACGCCTACGCGGCTGAGACTACGCGAGTCGCGGAGCTCCAGGATTGATCATTCCGGTGTTTAGCCCGACGGGATGCCCTATGCGGTCGCGTGACTACGCGGTCTATTGAGACTATGCGGATCGCGGAGTCCGCG
The DNA here is from genome assembly GCA_029844215.1 of Przewalskia tangutica. Lineage (NCBI taxonomy): Eukaryota > Viridiplantae > Streptophyta > Magnoliopsida > Solanales > Solanaceae > Przewalskia > Przewalskia tangutica. The sequence goes on along the minus strand of CM056737.1, from coordinate 36,917,524 downwards.
AGGTACCGGGTTAGCTACCCGACGCGAGGAATACCTCACGCGGTTCGCGCGTGACTCCATGCGATCGCGAAGTCCGTGACTAGGCACGATAATGATACTACGGGCGATTGGCCTTGCTTCGATCATTCGCGCCTAGAAAGACCGGCATGATATCTATGTTGATCTTGCTTATGTCAGGCACTATGTGCAATTGAACTGATTGTATTTACAATGGCTTGAAATACTTTGATTTCATTTAAGTATTTTATAGTTTCACATACTTAGTACTTGGCAGATCGACTTCCTTCGGCCGCGCTCACGCCGCAGGGGCAGCAGTGCAAGATCCACATCCTTAGATCTTTGCGTTGGTGTCAGAGCTCCATCTTCTCCGAGGCTCTACTTTGGGTACGATCTCCCGTATCAGATAGTTTTGTACATTCAGGTATGTGCGGCCTACCCCGCCATAGTTGTATATTTCAGAGGTCTGTAGTCCTATTGTACACTTGGGATGTAATCGCAAAACTATGTTTATATATATACGAAAGGCTTACATTTTCCCACTTAAAAATGTGTCTCATTTTACAACCGTTTATGTCTTGTTTTTATATTCCGCGACACTGATGATGACTACTGGTGCCCGGTAGTGCACTACCACGGCCCCGAACGGGTCGTGACATAACTACCAGATACCAAGGCCGTATCACGAGACTTCGCCACGAAGCTGATACGGGGCAAGTACGAAAGCCAACTACTAGATACCAAAGTCGTGTCACGAGTCGATCGGCAAGCACGAGGGCTAACTACCGATACCAAGCGTCAGATCACGAGACTTCGCCACTAAACTGAACGGGCAAGCGCTAAGGCTAACTACTGTACCAAGGCCGAATCAGCCACGAGATCGGCAAGTACGAAAGCCAACCACCGATACCAAGGCCGAATCAAGAAACCTCGCGGAGAGCTAGTCCATGGAATAACACTATCAATGCGAGCGCACCCGCGGAATCCTCCACACCGCGCAGACGCCCAAGTAAGATCATAACAAATCAGCCGGCCCTCCATTGAGAGACGCGGTGGTATAGAAATACAATACTTGCATAACAAGGCTATCACACGCAAACATAGGCAAGTTACACACAACTCAAGGTACTTTCATTTTATGCCAAAGTCCAGGTTTTAACCCCAAAGTACTACGTACGTCAAATTCTTTTTAAAAGATCCATTTCTTTTACAAAGGTCACCCGATGCCCGTATTATCAAAAATAGAGTGACTAACATTTTAAGTAAACCAAAACAACTTCCATACTTTCCTTTTTAAACCAAATTAAGACAATACTATGCCTTCTTTTTAGACCAAAACACTTCTCCTTTTAAAGTCAAGTTACCATTTTAAAAATAATAATAAAACCATTCTTTTGTTTACATAAAGTCGTTATAACTAACTTTCCATAAAGGTGTTATAACACTTTATGTTTTAAACCAATTTAAGACAAAACCATGTCTTTCTTTTTAAACCAAAAACTCTTCAATTCCTCAAGTCTCTTTTCTTTTAGAAGTCAAGTTCCTTAATATTTCACATCAAGTCATTTATAAGTCAAGTCTCTTATCTTTTAAAAATCACAAACCATTTCTTTACCTACATAAAGTTGTTATAGCAAACTTCCCATAAAGCCGTTATAACACTTTATGTTTTAAACCAACCAAATTCATTTAGCACATGACGCTCACCGCATTACATAGTTCACAAAAATCATGCTAGAAAAGATAGGAAGAGGTTCACATACCTCGCGACGATTATCGATAATTAGCAAAACGCCCACGCATTTAACCTTGCTCGCTTTTCCACCCTTCAAGTATAATACGCCACTCGTAGTACTTCAACCTAAAAAGGCCACAAAACGCCTATCAACCTCTAGATCTCTTCAGAGAATAATTCTAGATACAAGATTCCTTATTCTACGGAAAATTCAAAGACTCTCCCCGCAACCACATAAATCTCCTCCTCCAACGAGGCCCGCACAAACCAATAATCCTAGAGGGGTTACACGCCTAACCTGACGTACAATTCCCACAATAATACTACAAGTCCATCAGAATACAAATTCTATGTAAATACAGTTCAATTCTTTTCTATAATCATTCTACATATAGTATACTCAACTATACATTACTACAACATGTAATATCCAATTACAATAGGTGGATAAAGATCATTACCTCGATAAGCCCAAAATTATCCAAGATATAAGTCGATCCTAAGCAACGTTTAGCTCTAATTCCTTACGCTCCAACCCGCTCCAAGAAACCCTTAGAAGTTTCTAAACAACTTCTCTTAACACTTCAACCAAGCTTATGAAGATTTTCTAGGGTTTCATTTCATGACTATCGAATAAAGTAGTATTTCCTGCCCTAGTATTGAAATAACTTTGAATACTACTAGGATACTAGGCCAAGGTATTTGGGATTATACAATACCCAAAGTATTTTCTACTCTGGGGAAGGGGGACGAAAACAACTACAAAGTGGAGTGGAGTATTTTGCCTGGAAGCCTAAGCTGGATGAAAATTGTCTTCAACCTAAGGGGTATATATAAGAATCAAGGGTCAATATTAATGCAATCAGCGGTGAGGACGGGTACATGTGCTGGGTAGTCACAACCAAGTGTTCACCACAAAACGGGATGTTGGCTCGCCACTGTCCCCACTAAAAACGCCCGCCGGCACCCTTTCACATGGGCCACACGGGGTGACACGTGTCGCCTCTACTGGCCCCAAAATATTTCATCTTCCAAAATATCCGCAATGCCAAAAATCCAAAAATAAAGCTGGCTTCTACAAACCGTAAATTCTCCCGTGGCCCCACGTGACCAATTTCGGAAATAAAATTTCATAATTATCAAATATTCCAAAAAGTCCAAATACCAAATCTGGGAATCCAATTCCCTTTAACGAACATTTTTCCTTCACAAAATCCGGAAACTTTTCCGTCGAAAAATCACATCTTTCTTCCTTTCCAACCAGGTTTCTAAATCACATTTTAGCACAAGGCTATCCGAACATAACACTAAACGCATCATTATAACATCAATACATACAAATCTCTAGAGGGTTAAGGATATACCTGAAAAGATAGGCGGTTCAAAGGACCGCTAAAACTGGGAACTTCCACCGCGACTTCGCCGTCACGGCCAGATGAACATCCTTCCTAACTGGAAGGTGAAGAACCCGCAATCGCCTAGTAGTCTGCGGCTATCCTATCGCCACTACCTCGTCCGCCTCGCCAGATGGCCCCGTTGGCCGCAAGAATAACAATCTCCCAAGTTAGTACGACACTCTCCTTGAAGTTTTTCACAACGCCACACCGAGACAAGGGCGACTCTCATCCGACGAGCACCCTACCCCCGAAAATCTGAAACCCGGGAGCCCCGACTGCTTCCCGAATATCCCGAAGGTCCCGAAGGCCGGAGGACCACTCAGCATCGGGCGAGGTACATAACTAGTAAAAACGAGATACGCTGCAGGGTCCAACTTACAACACAACTCTAAGGCACAATCTCGTAACGAGAAGGCGGAAACCAATCCTAAATGTCCTATAGCCTCCTCGGGACATAGACGTGGTGCACAACACATCGATAATCAAGACTCTACTTAGACACGGTCCAGAGACACTTTCCGAGGACTAATCGCTCGATACCACTTTTGTCACGACACTAACCTCGGCCCATGATCGTGCCTTACCCGCACCCTAGTGATACAACATCGAGAAAAACCAATAAATAAAACTTAAACATACAATTTAGATATGGATCAAGATAAAGAAAATAGGCCAACCAAAACGGTTGCCTTTTCAAAGATATATAAATATAACGACATTTGAATAGCATAATCCTTACAACCCCGCCCACAACAAAGGCATGCACTTAAGATTTATATAACAACTATGACGGACAGGCCCGCCATACCCCGAATGTACAAGAACCTGCTGCACTGTGGTAATATACCAAAAGATAAGCTCAAAGAACTGAGCTTCCCAATACGTCAAATGTGATCCTAAACGCGGATCGACAAATGACGTACTTCTACTCGCAGATTTAACGCATCCTCCCAAAGCGAGGTCAAGATAACAGTACTAAGTATGCTGAAATCAGAATATCAGAATGAAATCATAATAGTCTATATAAAGCAGAGACATGATGATAACCAAACTACGCATACACACATATAACGCTTATATCAAGTCGTGGACTCACGCCTCCAAGTCATTACTCAAATATAACGATGGTCTCACGCCCATAATATCAATCACGCTCGTGGAATACTTCTTTCTCACCGCCGGCAGCCTATGATATGATAACACCAAGTCCTACCGACGCCAAAGCCGCACTAACAATTCAATACAACCAAACCACGGTCCGACACGGCAAGTACGAAGCCGACTACCAGATATCAAGGCCGCCACGAGTCGATCGGGCAAGTACGAGGGCTAACTACTGTGTACCAAGGTCAGATCACGACTTCACACTACAATCGAACCGGCAAGTGCGAGGGCTAACTACTGTGTACCAAGGCCGAATCACCACGCAGACGGCAAGTACGAAGCCACCACCGTGTACCAAGGCCGAACAAGAAGAAACCTCACGGAGAGCTAGTCCATGAATAACACTATCACTGAGCGTAACTGCGGAATTCTCCACACCGCCGCAGACGCCCAAGTAAGTTCTCAATAAGTCAACCGCCTCCACCGAGAGACGCCAGAGTATAAAACACAATTCTGCACAACAAAGGCTATCACAACAAGATAGGCAAGTTTCACAACAACAAGCATACGCAAGTTATACACAACTCAAGGTACTTTCATTTTATGTCAAAGTCCGGTTTTAACTCCTAAAGTACTACGTGACGTTAAATTCCTTTTAAGAGATCCATTCCTTTATAAAAGTCACCCGATAATTCTTAGTATAAAAATAAAGTGACTTACATCTTTAAGTAAACCAAAACACTTCTCTTTAAAGTCAAGTTACCACATTAAAACCAATGATAAAACCCTTCTTTGTTTTCATAAAGTCGTTATAACTAACTTCCCATAAAGTCGTTATAACACTTTATGTTTTAAACCAATTTAAGACAAAACAATGCCTTTATTTTCCTAAAGTTCCAGCTTGCCTAATTTCAATTACTCAAGTCTCTTTATTTTAGAAAAGTTTCATAGTTCAATGTCTTAACCTTTGAAACAATCGAGTAACATATGCCATAGGTGTGAGCAGCTTTATACTTGTTTATAACCATTTATTAAAGCAAACATGATCTAGAAAATGTAATATCATTTTGTCTTATCTTAGCTTCTATGCAGATGGAGGTTTCTAATGTTTTTATAATAATTCATTAGTCAAGACATTTTCCTTTATTAACGCCGCAGTTGGTTTGTTCGATACTTGTTCTCATTCCCAAATCAAGAAACATTATCCTTTTATCTTCCTTAAGATGTTATACCTAACTCCCATAAAGCTAGTATAACTCTTAAGCTTTCAAAACCAAATATTACTCTTCTTTCAAAATGATTCTTTTGAAATACTTCAAGTTCTTTATTATCACACATCAAGTCGCTTATAAGTCAAATCGCTTACCTTTTAAAACTACCAAGCATTTTCTTACCTACATAAAGTCGTTATAACCAACTTCCCATAAAGCCGTTATAACACTTTATGTTTTAAACCAATCAAATACATTTAACACATGCACGCTCACCGTACTACATAGTTATACACATATCATGCTAGAAAAGATAGAAGAGGTTCACATACCTCGCGACGATTGTCGACTAATAGCAAAACGCCCAAGTACCTCAAACCGCCTGGCTACTCCTTAAGCCAAGCAGATCACGCCATACGAGTACTTCAACCCATAGAGGCCACAAGGCGCCTATTAACATCTAGATCTCAACGTAGAATATTCTACGTAAAATTCGGCAAAGACTCTCCCCGCAACCGCGTAACTCTCCTCCTCTATCGAGGCCTGCTAACAGGCCAACAACTCCCGAGAGAGGGGGGGTTGTACTTCTAATCCGGACGTGTACAATTCTACTTCTCAAAAATGCTACACAAGTCTACTGTAATACAGTCCTATGTAATTACAGTTCAGTTCTCTTCTTTAAATTTAGGCTTAAGTCAAAAGACATTGCCGCAAAACTATGTTCAGTTCTATATATAGTATACTTCAACTATATATTCCTACAACATGTAATTTCCAATAACAATAGGGGGACAAGATGATTTACCTCGATAAGCCCAAAATTATCCAGGTTTAAATGTCGATCCTGAGCAAGGTTTAGCTCCTACTCCGTGCGCTCCAACCCGCTCCAAACAACCCTTAGAAGTTCTACTCAACTTCTTCTTAACACTTCAACCGACTATGAAGGTTTTCCTTAGGGTTTCGTTTTTGTGACTGAGGGGAAGTATACTAGTATTTCTGGGCTTTTCAGATGTGGGTAACTTTTGGAATACTACAAGGTATTTGCAGAGTATTTGGCAAAGATAACAATACTTGGAGAAGTATTTCATACCACAGTGAGTGTATTTTCTGGCCAGCACAACTAGGTTGGGGGTGTTCTCGGCAGAACACTACAAAGTGGAGAGGGTTTCTGCCAAGGGCCTTTCTGGGGAGTGGGTGGCTTTGGACGAGAACCACACTCAAAGGATGAGAGGGTTATCAAGACTTAGAAAGATCGAGGACGAAGAAAACCTTCAAGCAAGGGGGTATTTATAGGTCAAGCAAATGGCCAACCAACGGCCAAGATGAAGACAAGTGTGGTGCAAGTGTAGGGCTAGGATTTACCCACGTGTCCTTATCCATCTACTACACAAAATATCCTACCTAACCCTCGACCAAGAAATAGCACAAAAACGCGCAAAGCGAAGCCCTTTTTGTTGCTCATCGAGGTGACAAGTGTCACCCTCCCGCTGGTCCAAAATATTTCGCCTCTAAAAATCCGCAAAAATAATAAACGACATAGCCGTATTTTTCCCTTCGCAAAGTTTGTAAAACGCTTCGAAAAAACGACTTTTTCAAGATTGCGGAACAAAATTTTGATCCTAGCCTAACTTTAAGGCTCAAACTTTTCTACGTACGTCCTCACGTACATACTCTGGAAATACGGGGTATAACATTCTCCCCTCCTTAGAAACATTCATCCCGAATGCTCCTTCTCAAGACGGATAACGATAAAGTTCCTCTAACAAGTTGCCAACGCCACACCTGGCCACGAAATAGCACACGTTCTCTTCCTTCCATACTGCCGCACTTTCCTAACACTTGAACTCTTCTAGTATACGCATTCATACTTCACCATCGCTCAGCTTTCCAAAACTTCGAGTCACCACCTCCAAACTCGGTCATCTTACTAGCCTCAATCTTCCTTAAGGCCATTCCCGCTTTCACGACCGCTTCGTCGAACCTATCCACGAACTCATACGACGGTCATCTAAACTTGGGCCTAGCACTCGTGACCCTACCACCGGCGACCACCCAGAGCCGACCCCACTGAACAGCCGCGGGTCGTCCCGCAACACGGCCCCAACCCGACCCACTTAACGATCAAGCTCTTATTTCCGATCCAAACACTCTTACCTATACAGGTCATGAAAGCTACTACTTCCATTTTACACCACCCAAGGAATTTTCCCACAATTACTCCACGTATACTTATACATTCTGACAAAGATCACCCGCAAAAATCTTGTACTTAAGACGGCCTCAGATCTAAGGTCTCAATCAGAATGTTCTAAGGTTCATCATTTTCTCACCCTGTGCTTACCCTTTTTCACTAACTGTGTTTCTAAATCACATTTTAGCACAAGCGTTATCCAACATAACACTAAACGCATCATTATAACATCAATACATACAAATCTCTGTAGGTTAAGGATATACTGATAAGATAGGCGGCTCAAAGGACCGCTAAAATCGACTTCCACCGCGACTTCGCGCGGCTCACGGTATGAACATCCCGCCTAACTATGGAAGCGTGAAGAACCCGCAATCGCTTCTAGTAGTTTGTGCTATCCTACCGCTACACCTCGCCGCCGCCTTCGCCAGACGGCCTGCTGCCGCAAGAATAACAATCTCCAAGTTAGTACGACACTCTCCCTTATGAAGTTTTCCACAACGCCACACCGAGACAAGGGCGACTCATCCGCGAGCACTTACTCCCCGAAAATCTGAAACCCGGGAGCCCCGACTGCCTCGAATATCCCGGCGTCCCGGCGCATGAGGACCACTCATCAAGCGAGGTACATAACTAGTAAAAACGAGATACGTCAGAGGGGTCCAACTTACAACACAGCTCTAAGGCACGACCACTGAATGAGAAGAAGGAAAACCAATCCTAAATGTCCTATAGCCTCCTGATTATAGATGTGGTGCATAACACATCGATAATAAAGACTCTACTTAGACACTGCCTCAGACACTTTCCGAGGACTAATCACATGATACCACTTTTGTCACGACCAACCCGGCCCGGATCGTGCCTTACCCCGGCACTTAGCGATACTGCCACACCCCAAACCTCAAGTGGATCAGTGCCCTACCTGGGCACCCTTCTACCTTAACAACTAAGTAAATTGCGGAAATTAATAACAGCTCATTTTTTTTTTTAAAACCAACGTACGTGTAAGGCAAAGCCGACTAGGCTGCCATATAACATACATAAACAAAAGACAATATACTGTACACGAGTCCAATCCCACATATGAATACAAACCTCTAGGAGTTAAATCAACTACGACGACAAGTGCCCCATTGCACTCCAAAATTGTACAAAGCCCATCAAGGACATATACCAAAGATAAACTCCGAATTGAGGAGCTATCCTAAAACCCCCGAGCAGATCCTACACTGCTGCCACCGAATCATGCACCTAAACTCATGCAGATTTAACGCACTTCAAGGAGGTCGCACGTAAAATGATTGCAAGATGTGAACAATAAGCATCAGAATGAAATCATAACACTTAAACAAACAGAGACATGTATGATAGCCAACCTACAATACATAACATATAAGCAAATATATCAAGTCGTGGACGCAGTTCTCAAAGTCACTACTCGATATAACTATGGGTCTCACGCCCATAATATCAATCACGCCCGTGGAATCCTTCCTCACCGCCAGAGTCCATGCATGTAATAACACCAATAAGGATACATGAATACCAAGTCCCACCTGTCCTAAATACCACGTGGTCTCATGCCCTAATCCTACATCAGAAAAGCATGACCATAGTGGTAACACAAACAAATCCGGACGATATAATAATCAAATTACAACACATCAGGCCTTACTAACAATGAGAGTAAACAGAGTATCCTTACAATATAAAATAGAAGCTCATGATCAAAACAGACCATCCGCCCGCAGATCATTTAGCCATCCTACTCCTGACTATTTCACCCGTGATAGCCGCGTGGACCCGCGTGAGGTATCCTCGTGACGGGACTATTTCACCCGCATAAGCCCTTACTGACCGCATGCAGGTATTCCTCGTGATAGGTCGGACCCGCCGCACGGGACTATTTCACCCGCATAAGTCCTTACGACCCGCACGAGGTATTCCTCGTGATCGCGGTAGCAATTCCACTAACCGCGAATGCCACAAACCCGGAATGACCAAATGACCGATATACCAATAGCACACAACCGCTATTTCAAAGACACATAGGCAATTCTCAACTAATCAAAGCAAGTACTTATCAAGGCACACATGGAAATAATTCTCAATTAACCAAGCCAAAGTACTTATCAAGGCACACATAGAATAATTCTCATTTAACAAGCCAAAGTACTTATCAGGGCACAAATAGAAAAAATCTCATTTAACAAGCCAAAGTACTTATCCGCACAAATAGAAAATTTCATTTAACAAGCCAAAGTACTTATCCGGGCACAAATAGAATAATTCTCATTTAACAAGCCAAAGTACTTATCCGGGCACAAATAGAATAATTCTCATTTAACAAGCCAAAGTACTTATCCGGGCACAAATAGAATAATTCTCATTTAACAAGCCAAAGTACTTATCAAGGCACTCTTAGACAAATTCTCAATTTATCAAGCCAAAGTACTAATAAAGGCATCACATAGAATTATTCTCAATTAAATAGGCCAAAGTACTACGTACGTACATTCTTTTCAAAAGACTCATTTTTGTGTAAAATTCCAAGATACTAACACCCGTAGTATCAAGACATGTCTATTTTTCAAAGTAAGTTACTACACGTTTAGAAAACTCATTTCAAGGCTTGAAATCAAGTAACTTCAAATTTTCACAATCTTGGCAACTTATGCCCTTTAATCAAAATAGACAACTTTCTAAACCTTCCATAAAGCCGTTATAACCAACTTCCCATAAAGCCGTTATAACCCTTTATGGTTTTAGACCTATCCATTCCTTTTATAACCAAGAGACTTATACTATTAAAACCAAGTATCACATACTTACAAATCAAGTTCTTAACTTTCAAAATACTTCAAGTCTCTTAATATAAAGAAAACAAGTTTCTTCTACTTTTAAACTTCAAGTAACTCACACCTTTAAGACAAGTTACTTCTCTTAAACTATGTACTTTCTCCTCTTTTAAATCAAATAAGTAAATCACTCCTTTGACTCCCCTAAAGTCATTATAATGACCTTTAGGTTTTCGGAACTAAGGCACTAGCCGAAAGATTTGGAAACCACTTCCTTTTCAAGACTCTATGTACTTTAAGTAAAATACTTTCACTTTTAAGAATCCAAACTTCGCTAAGAAATGGATTTTTCAACTTACAATTTAAACATCAAAGTACAATCAAGGAAGTTCATAGAACAAATTCTATTCTAGGCAATCCAAATACAACCAAGGAATGGATCATTTAAGGAGTAGAACATACTTTCTTAATCTCAAGGAATCATGCTAGAAGAGGAGATAGTTCACATACCTTTTCGGCTAAATCCACAAGCTGTCGAATACGCTGACGTAGAAGTGTCAACCTATAATGGTCACAACAAGACTATCAACTTCTAGCCTCTAACGAGAATAATACTAAGTATACGGTCTCTAATTCTACGGAAAATCTGCATCACTTCCTTTGTTTCTACTCACTTTGCCACCTTTTCAAGCGTCGAATACAATAACCAACAAGCCACATTTAAGGCTCCAAACAACAACCAAACAGCGGGATTACACGCCTTACAATACGTGTAAAATTCCGCCCCACAATTCATACCAAGTAGTTTAAAACTCCAAGCCATTCTCGGCCAACCTCTAGAACAACACTAAGTCTTTTTCAATCCTTTTCCAATTTCAAGTTCTTAGGTCAACATGTTATTTAGTCATAAACAACTTCAACAACTACAATTTTCTTCTTTATACAACATGTGACGACTTAACTAACAATCGACTTGAATTGAAATCTTAAAGCTAAACATGCTAGATTTCGGATTTAGTGTTCCAATAGCCAATACACTAATCCAACTATATAATATACATATCATGCTTGCTAATAACCATAGCTACAACAATAAGTAAGTCTTAACTACTAAAACGACAAAATTTATACCTTTCAAAGCCCTTAAAATTTCCAAGATTCCAAAGTCGCGCCTTAGCAATTCTTAGCTCCTTTCCTTAGGTTCCAATCCGCTCCAAGCACTCCTTAGAGGCCTATGAAGAACCCATCTTCAAGTTCCAACTTCAAAGTCAAGAACTCCAATAGTTTCCGCCATGACTAACGTGAAAACTCCGCTTTTCCAAATCTTTCTATCGAGATAACCTTACAACACCCTTAGGAACATTGGGTTAAAGTCTTGTGGCTAATGGATCAAACCTACAATTTTTTGTGTGGGAGATAGGTGAAACCCGAGAGCTTCATAAGGCTAAGCTCAAGTTCTCTAAATTTTCTAAGTGTAAAATGAGCTTGTCTTTCTACTAGTTGTATACTTATAACACAATGGAGGGCTTAGACTTAAACAAATGTGAGGCTAGGATGAGTTTCACTCGATCAAGCCTAGCGGACAAGTCGACTTGTCAACAATGTCAAGCTGAAGACTTATCTTCAACCATGGTCAATGACCATTATACCCTTGCATAAATTTCGACTAAGCCACGGGGTGCCACGGTCGCCTCTCATTCGCCCATAAAATTCAGAACCTCATGGCCCCACAAAATGTAAAATTCTGTGGGCCCCACGTGACCGAATGTGAAAAATAGATTTCCATAATGCTAATAAGTTCCATATTTTACAAATATTGTCTTTGAGAATCCAATTCTCAACAACGAGCATTTTTCCTTTCCGTCGTCCAAGATTTTCCGTCTAAAACAATTCTTCCTTTCGCACTAATTTTCAAGTCTTTTTCCTTTCGCATATCTCTCTTATACATGTCTTGGACTTACTGGTGTAAATGTATACAACATCGTAGAAAAACCAAATAAATAAAAACTTAAACATACAATTTAGATACGGATCAAGATAAAGAAAATAGGCCAACCAAAATGGTCGCTTTCAAAGATATATAAATATAACGACATTTGAATAGCCATAATCCTTACAACCCCGCCCACAACAAAGCTATGCACTTAAGATTTATATTAACAACTATGACGGACAGTGGCCCCGCCATACCTCGAATGTACAAGAACCTACAGCACTGTGGTAACATACCAAAAGATAAGCCTCCAAAGAACTGAGCTTCCTAATACGCTGAAATGTGATCCTAAACGCGGATCGACAAATGACTTCTACTGCAGATGAACGCAAATCCGGGCGAGGTCAAGATAACAGTACTAAGTATGGAAATCAGAACATCAGAAATGAAATCATAATAGTCTATATAAAGCAGGAGACATGTATGATAACCAAACTACAAGATACATATATAGCTTATATCAAGTCGTGACTCATGCCTCCAAGTCATTACTCAAATATAACGACGGGTCTCACGCCATAATATCAATCATGCCTGTGGAATACCTTCCTCACCGCTTAATCATGATATGATAACACCAAGAAGTACACCAACACCAAGTCCTACCGATGCCAAAGCCGCACTAACAATTCAATATAACCAAACCACGGTCGACACGAGGCAAGTACGAAGACGACTACCAGATACTGGCCGCGCCACGAGCCGACCGGGCAAGTACGAGGGCTAACTACTGTGTACCAAGGTCAGATCACGAGACTTCATCACTACACCGAACGGGCAAGTGCGAGGGCTAACTACTGTGCACCAAGACCGAATCACCACGAGACGGCAAGTATGAAAGCCGACCACCGTGTACCAAGCGCCGAACAGAAGAAACCTCACGGAGAGCTAGTCCATCAATAACACTATCAACAAGAGCGTAACTGGAATTCTCCACACCGGTACGCTCCAAGTAAGTTCTCAACAAGTCAACCGCCTCCACCGAGAGACGCTAGTATAGAAACACAATTCAGACAACAAAGGCTATCACAACAAGATAGGCAAGTTTCACAACAACAAGCATAGGCAAGTTATACACAACTCAAGGTACTTTCATTTTATGTCAAAGTCCGGTTTTAACTCCTAAAGTACTACGACGTTAAATTCCTTTTAAGAGATCCATTCCTTTTATAAAAGTCACCTGATAATTTTAGTATAAAAATAGAGTGACTTACATCTTTTAAGTAAACCAAAACACTTCTTTTAAAGTCAAGTTACCACATTAAAACCAATGATAAAACCCTTCTTTGTTTTCATAAAGTCGTTATAACTAACTTCCCATAAAGCTGTTATAACACTTTATGTTTTAAACCAATTTAAGACAAAACAATGCCTTTCTTTTCCCAAAGTTCCAGTTTGCCTAATTTCAATTACTCAAGTCTCTTTATTTTAGACAAGTTTCATAGTTCAATGTCTTAATCCTTTGAAACAATCGAGTAACATATGCCATAGGTGAGCAGCTTATACTTGTTTATAACCATTTATTAAAGCAATGCATGATCTAGAAAATGTAATATCATTTTGTCTTATCTTAGCTTCTATGCAGATGGAGGTTTTACCGGTTTTTATTGTTATACCGTATTTGCAGTATGTACGTAAGGGAATACGCATAAAAGTCTAGCCTTAAAGTTTAGGCACAAAACGCTTTTTGGGCACAACTCACAAAACGAATAGTTTTCCGACTAAACGCTTCCACACTTTCGTAGGTAAATTCCGCCATGCCATTTCTAATTTTTGGCGGATTTTTCCGAGAGAAACATTTTGGACCAACGAGGCTTACACTTGGCACCTCCAATCGGTGGATTTGAAATCGCCCATTTGGACGAATCGACAACGGCGCACGCTTTTTGTGCCTTTGCACAAGTCAAGGATTAGGTAGATATTTTGTGTGCAAGTCGCCAAGCGACACTTGCCCTAATCTTGACCTTACACTTGCCTAGCACTTGGCTAAATCTTCGCCTCGTTGGCCATGTCTTGACCTATAAATACCTCTTGACGAAGAGTTCTTCATCCACAAATCAATTTCCAAGTCTTGAAAAATCCTCCCCTCTCTAAAGCTTCATCCAAAGCCTCCTACCCCCTCCTTTGAAGCTCGCCGAGGGCCCCCTAGCCTAACCGAAATCTACCCCTCCCTCGGTAGAAAGGCTGCCTTCTTGTATTGTTATAATGCCCAAAATACCCTAGCCCAAATCCCTTAGTACTTAGTAGGTTGTAAGAACTTCTAAGGTTTCTCTGAGCATACAACTTAGAGCAAACCTTGCTCGTGAGCGACTTTATCTAGATATTATCGGGCTTACCGAGGTAACTAATCCTAACCCTCTTTGAATTAGAGAATACTTACTGTAGTAGTATAAGAATAAGTATTAAATACTTAGAAGAATATTGCAGTATAGAATTGAATGCTATCACAAAGCAGGGTTTAAAAGAAGAATAATCAAACCAGATTTACATGCGATCTGCTTTCACAAAGAGACTCGAGTAGCTCACCGGTAGGGAAGACGCCCAAATTTCCGTAGGATATAGAACCCTCTGCTTAGAATCAAGTTACAAAGTAGTCCAACGCTGATAGACGTGTCCGACTATTATAGGCGATTCTCACGCGACATATTCAACTCGGCGTGGTTTTCACGGTATGCATGATTCTTCCTAAAGCATGATATTTTACAATATATATGTAGTACTGTAGACGCATACGTGTTAATCGAATAATAACTACGCAATGTCTTTGACTTAAGCTCGAATAATACTTACTGAATGCCTCACGCTTAAGCTCGATTAATACTTACGAATGCCTCACGCTTAAGCCCAATAATAAAGAATCAAAGCATTTCAAAAGAATATCGATCATTTTTTAATGTAAGAGAACTAATTGGTTTTAAAATGTAAGCTTAAGAGTTATACTAGCTTTATGGGAAGTTAAGTATATCCACTTAAGAATGATAAAAGAAACAGCTTTGCCATGTGTTTATAATGCACTTATATCAATCGTGAAAAGAATAATAAGCATGGTTTGATAAGTAGATACGATATGATGCTACGTGTGTTAGTGTCTCGTAACGCTTGTATAGGAGAGTATTCTTGTTTTGCTTATGTTGTTTAAAGATAAGTTATGTTAGTGTACTATCACTCACCTCTCGACATATCACGGGGTTGTCGCCTCCGACGCGGGTAGACTGCAAAGGTCCGGGGACCATGATTCGAGAATACCTCACGCTGGTCCAAGGGACCTACGCGAGCTACGGAGTTCCGTGTTAGTGACGCGGGTTATACCTCACGCGGCCTATGTGGCCACGCGACTACGAGTCCAGACGACGCCGAGGAGAAGCACCGACGCGGGTTACAGACCCTACGCGGGCCTACGCGAGGGCCCACGCGACCACGAGTCCGTGATTAGGCTTCATGGTGATATTACGCAATTGGCCCCGCTCGATCATTCGCAGCCTAGAAAAGACCTCATGCGCTTACCTATTGTTGCTCTTGCTTATGATGTGGCACTATGCGCGGCCCCTTCGTTGTTTCATACATACTTGTAAAACTGATTTTAAAATGATATGTTTTCATTTAAGTATTTTACGCTTTCATATACTTAGTACCGTTGTAATCGACCTCCTTCGGGCCGCGCTCATGCCGCAGTAAGGGCAAGCAGTGCAGATCCACATTCTTAGGATCTCTACGTTGGTGCCGTGAGCTCCATCCTTTCCGAGGCTCTACTTTGGGTACGATCTCCCGCTGAGATAGTTTTGCATACAGGTATGGCGGCCCCGCCCCGCCATAGTTGTATATTTCCAGAGGTCTGTAGTCATGTTGTACAAGACGATGTAAATCGCTAAACCATGTTTATATATATATGCCGAAAAGGCGATGTTTTCACTTAAACTGTCTTATTTTATAAATCGTTTCATGTCTTGTTTTATATTTCCGCCGATTACTGATGATGACTACTGGGTGCCCTTGAAGGCACTACCACGCCCCGAACGGGTCGTGACAAAAGTGGTATCAGAGCGCTTAATCTCTGAAAGTGTCTATGCATCGTATCTAGTAGTTCGATTATCTGTTGTGCACCACACCAATAATCGTGAGGCTATAGGATATTTAGGATTGGTTTCACTCTTCTTACTCGAGATCGTGCTTTAGAGTGTTAAAGTTGGACCTCTAACGATTCCTTTCAGAATAGCTTATGCCTCCACGCAAGGCAACCCGCCCGTAGGGCAAGGCACCGGCGGAGCCGCCACCGACACCGAGAGTTACGAGGGCTCGTGCCCGCCTATACCGCAGACGGCGAGTTCTATGACGCCGCCCCAAAGAGACCACAAGACCACACCTCCCGCCCCACACCGGGCGGAGGAGTTAGGGTACAAGGAGACGGCCCACTATTGGCTAGAGTTGTGGCCGACACGAGGATAGGCCGGATGCGCCCAGCTCAGCCCAGCCGGCCGCACCTGTGCACCCGAGGCGTATAGCCTGAGGCTACGAGATTTCGAGTCAGAGCCCGCCAGAGTTTTACGTCGAGGTCGAGGATGATCCGCAGAGTTCATCCGCTACCACAGAGGATCACGCGGTGATCAAGGCCTCGAGACAGAGTCCGGATCTTCGGTTCGATCGGCCGCGTGATACCGCAATGATTGGTTTGATTCACGGCGCTTATCTCGGGAGAGCACGCGCCCCAACTACTTGGGATGAGTTCTCGAGGCTTTCTCACTCACTTCTTGCCTCCACGATGGCGAGGGCGCGGCCGATAGATTTTTACCGGCCGAGGCAGAGAGGACGACCGTCGTGGAGTACAATGTCGAGTTTGATTCATCGCTCGACACGCCCCAAAGATTGCAGCAGATACGAGGATAGGTGCACCGTTACGCCATCGGGCTAGATGATTATATGGCCGATTCATGCGGGTGTTTCTTCACCGTATGGACATTACCCGCACGCAGCTCATGCTCGATGCGGCGAGCGTAGATTGACGGCCGACAGCAGCAGCAGGAAGACCAGGACGACAGGTCTTTGGTGGCTATCGTGGTGGGCGCCTCGCAGCTAGCCTAGATTTGCACCACGCCCACCAGAGCACTTCGCACCGCCCTCAAGACAAACTCGACATTCGAGAGCGCACTCAGGCCCCAGTGACTTCGACGCCCGCAGCAGAGGTATCGGCCGACGGACCACCCCTCGGTGGCCGATGCGGTAGATCCCACTTCGTGAGTCAGGGTGCTACAGAGTTTGTTTCGCCAGGGCCAGCAGGTCACTATGCGAGGAACCGTCCGACCGCGGCGGCCGACGGTGGGTCACCTGTGTTCTTTCGCCGTCTTCTTCATCCTCGACGCCTACTCGCCGAGGGCAAGGTACTCATGGACCAGCAGGTCGCGCAGCAGGTCGTGGCGCTGGTCCAGCTTCTAGCGGTCCTCGTAACCGCATTTATGCTTTGTCCACCGACAGATCGTGAGGCCTCACCGATGTCGCCATGTACCTTATCGCTTCGGGTTTGATGTTTATGCCTTGATAGATCCGGTTCTACTGGCCCCATATATCTCCCTTGTTGCTAGTAGGATAGGGATAGAGCCCGAGTCCATAGACCCTTTCGAGGTAGCTACGCCAGCTGGTGATTCGTGGTAGCTCTACGTATATGAGCTTGTCCCGTGACTATTTACGCCGCTGACCTCAGCCGACTTGATAGAGTCGAGATGATTGACTTCGACGTGATCATAGGGACGGATTGGCTAGCTTCTTGCTACGCCAATGTAGACCGCAGAGAGAGTAGTACGGTTCCGCTCGAGGAGCCGATTGTTGAGTGAGGAGCACCAGACGCCGAGGGTAGGTTTATTTCCTACCTCAAGGCTAGGAAGACGGTGCAGCGGGTATATCTACCATCTCGCTCGTGTTTGATATCAAGCCGCGTACCAGATTTTCCGTCGCCCAAAGAGTCGAGAGTTCCTGCACGTGTTTCTGCACGACTCCGTATCCCTCCCGAGAGGAGATCGAGTTTTGTATTGACATATTGCAGACACTCTACCTATTTCCTTTCCGCCATACGTAACGGCACCGCCGAGTTGAAAGAGTCAAGGATCACCTTAGAGATTTGCCGAGAAGCGGCTTCATCGTGCCTAGTGTTTCTCCCCGGGAGCGCCAGATTGTTCGTGAAGAAGAAGGACGACGCCGCGCACGGTGTTGATTACAGTGCGCAACAAGGTGACCATTAAGAATGTATACCCTTCCTGTGATTGATGATTTGTTCGACCAAATGGCGCGAGATGCTTCTCCAAGATTGATCTACGGCCGCTATCATCAAAGTAGTCGAGATGTGGATGTCCCAGATCGCATTCGTGACTGTGTACGCATTATGAGTTCGTGGTCATGTCTTTGGTTGACCAATGCTCGCCAGATTCATGGATTTGATGAACCGAGTGTTCAAACCATTTTTGGACACGCTTGTGATAGTGTTCATCGATGATATCTTGGTTTATTCTCGCCAGAGCATGAGCACGCGAGCATTTGGCGATCGTGGCCGACAGCTTCCAGATCAGCAGCCAGACGCCAAATTTTCCAAATGTGAGTTTTGCTGACTTCGCATGCTTCGGGCATATTGCTCGGGCCGACGGCATTCGAGTGGATACGCCATGATCGAGGCAATGACTTGGCCTAGACCTACTACTCCGGCAGAGGTTCGCAGCTCGGGCCTCGCAGATATTATCGGTTCGCGGAGAAGTTTGCTTCTATCTTCGCACCATTGACTAGGCCGACTCGTAGCGCAGCAAGTTTCATGGATCGATGCCAGGAGCGTGGTTTCCAGTGTTGAAAGAGAGATCGACGACCGCTTCGTTCTTACTCTTCCGCAGGTCCGTGACGGTTATGTTGTGTATCGCGACGTGCATCGGGTTGGGATGTGTGTTGACGCAAAGATGGCAGTGGTTATAGCATATGCATCCCGACACCAAGAAACACGAGAGAACTACCCCACCCATGATTCGAGTCGGCCGTGATTCACGCCAAGATCCGAGGCACTATTTGTACGGGGTTCACGTGGATATTTTTACACCACAAGAGCCTCCAAAGATATCTTCACTGCAGGAGCCGAACTTACGCATGCAGACGGTGGTTAGAGTTGCTTAAGGATTACGATGTTGATATCCCGTATCACCCGGGAAGGCCAATGTTGTAGCAGATGCCTAGTCGTAGATCACGGGAGCCTATCGACGCGCAGAGAGAGGAGGACACGGTTCGTGATTTGCACCGCCAGCGAGCCTCGTGTCCGCTTGATTGATTCCGATAGCAGCCGTTAGAGTTCAGGTTGCCGTAGTCTTCCATCGCCGGAGGTGAAGAGGCAACAGCCGAGAATCCAAATTTGATTCGATATCGCGATACAACTCTTCGCAGGGAAAGCGGTCCTTGAGGTAGCATCCACGGGTGCTAAGGTTTGAGGGCGCTGTGTGTTCCAGATGTTTCGTGACTTCGCGCAGTTCTCGAGGAAGCACATACACAAGCATTTCATCCATCCGGGTCGATCAAGATGTACCACGACCTTAGATCCGTATCGTGGGATGGCTTCAAGAGGACGCTGCAAAGTTCGTAGCTCGCCCGTGTTGTCACGCAGCGAAGGCAGAGCACCAGAGGCCCGGTGGTTTGTTACGCATTTATCGAGATCCCGACCGAAGTGGGAGGTAATCAACATGGACTTTATCACAGGATTACCTCGCACTCAGGAGACATGATTCTATATGGGTTATCGCCGACAGTCGATTTAAATCAGCCCACTTTCTTCCCGTCAGACGACTTTTTCTACCGAGGATTATGCTGACTTTACATCCGAGAGATCGCCGATCGCATGGAGTCCCTATTTCGATCATATCGCATGCAGGAGCCCGCTTTCGCTAACTCGAGGTCCTTTCAGAGGTTTAGGGACGCAGTGAGCCCGAGTAATCGCATTCCATCCACGCATTGCACGGACAAAGCCGAGCGCATCATCCGCACTTCGGTGATATGTCATGCGAGCTGTTATCGACTTCGTGGGTAGCCGAGGATCATTTGCCTCTAGTTGAGTTCGCGCACAATAATAGCTACCACTCCAAAGATTCGATGGTGCCTTATGAGGCCTTGTATGGGAGGAAGTGCAGACGCCTATAGGTTGGTTCGATGTGGGCGAGGTGCAATGGGACCAGATTTGGTGCAGCAGTGCCGATAAGGCGGTTTATCCGAGAGCGGCTATCGATACTCGTAGTCGATGGTCGATGCAGATCATCGCCGCCAGATCCGGAGTTCGCAGCTCATGATTGGGTTTTCCTAGGTGTCACCCACGGCGGTGTGATGAGATTCGGAAGAAGGGGAAACTCAACCCAAGGTACATCGCCGCTTCGCATTGTCCGCAGGGTAGGCAAGGTTGCCTATGAGTTGATCCGCCGTCCGATCCGAGGCAGCATCCGGTTTTTCACGATCTATGTTGAGGAGATGTATCGGATCCATCTAGTGGTACACCCGATTGACGACGTCCACGTGATCGGCGGGTTATCGATGAGGTTCCCATAGCGATAATCGATCGCCGTGTTAGCGCTCGCGACCAAGGACGGGCTTCCACAAAGTCTTGTGGCGGAACGAGCTCGCAGTGAGATGACTTGGGAAGCCGAGGAAGATACGAGGCAGAAGTATCTCACCTATTCCCACACCTCCGTAATTCATTTTTCCCATCGTAAATCTTCATTATCGCTTATGCCTAAGTGTTGCTCGTGGCCGCGCGTGGCATTTGCAATCGCTTGCTATGAAGAATCTTATCATTAATCGTTTGGGAAGGAACATTCGACGAATGTTTCGAGGGGAGAATGTTATACCCAGATTTCTGCAGTATGTACGCAAGTGAATACGCATAAAAGTCTAGCCTTAAAGTTTAGGCACAAAACGCTTTTTTTGGGCACAACTCACAAAACGAATAGTTTTCCGACTAAACGCTTTCCACAATTTCGTAGGGTAAATTCCGGCTATGCCATTTCTAATTTTTGCGATTTTTCCGAGAGACGAAACATTTTGGACCAACGGAGGGCGACACTTGGCACCTCCAATCGTGGATTTGAAATCGCCCATTTGGACGAATCGACAACGGCGCACGCTTTTTGTGCCTTTGCACAAGTCAAGGATTAGGTAGGATATTTTGTGTGCAAGTGGCCAAAGACACCGCCCTAATCTCGACCTTACACTTGCCTAGCACTTACAAATCTTGGCCCTTGGCCATGTCTTGACCTATAAATACCCTTTGGATGAAGAGTTCTTCATCCACAAATCAATTTCAAGTCTTGAAAATCCTCCCCTCTCTCTAAAGCTTTTCGCCCAAAGCCTCCTACCTCCCTTTTGATGTTTGGCCGAGGGCCCCTCTAGCCTAGCCGAAATCTACCTCCCTTGGTAGAAAGGTTGCCTTCTTGTATTGTTATAATGCCCAAAATACCCTAGCCCAAATCCCTTAGTACTTAGTAGAAGTTGTGAAGAACTTCTAAGGTTTCCTGAGCATACAACTTGTGAGCAAAACCTTGCTCAGCGCGACTTTATCTAGATATTATCGGGCTTACCGAGGTAACTAATCCTAACCTCTTTGAATTAGAGAATACTTCATGTAGTAGTATAAGAATAAGTATTAAATACTTAGAAGAATATCATAGACAGAATTGAATCATATCACAAAGAAGGGTTTAAAAGAAGAATAATCAAACTGCATTACATGATCGCTTTCACAAAGAGACTTGAGTAGCTCACCGCAGGGAAGACGCCCAAATTTCCGTAGGATATAGAACCCTCTGCTTAGAATCACAAAGTAGTCCAACGCTGATGACGTGTCGACTATTATAGTCGATTTCTACGCGCGACATATTCAACTCGGCGTGGTTTTCGGGTATGTATGTGATTCTTCCTAAAGCATGATATTTTACAATATATATGTAGTACGGTAGACGATACGTGTTAATCAATAATAACTACTGCCACACTCATTCCGGCCCGTGATCGTGCTCACCGGCACCCAAGTAGTCATACATCGTAGTAATCACGGAAATATAAAGCAAGACATGAAATAGTTTATAAAATAGACACGCTTTAAGTGAGAAAACATCGCTTTTAGGCATATATATAAAAACATGGTTTAGCGCTACATCCGATATCGCATAACAAGACTACGCACTTCTAAGGAAATATACAACTATGGCGACAGGGCCCGCCATACCCCGATCAGACAAAACTATCTACAACAGGAGATCATACCTAAAAGCAGAGCCTCCTGAAAGGATGGAGCTCCGACACCAACGTAGAGATCCTAGGAATGTGGATCTAGCACTGCCGCTCTTACCGCAGATGAACGCAGCTTTCAAGGAGGTCAAGACATACAGTACTAAGTATATGAAATCAGAAATACTTAAATGAAAACATATCATTTTAAAATCAGTTTTGCAAGTACGTATGAAACAACCATGGACCGCATATGCCACATCATAAACAAGAGCAACAATAGGTAAACTGTAATGTGTCTTTTCTTAGGCCGCAAATGATCAAGCAGGCCAATTGCCCGTAGTATCACCACGCAAGTTTAATCTCGACTCGTAGTCCGTGATAGGCCACTCACATAGGCCCGCATAGGTACATAACCCCGCATCGAGGGTAGCTACTCGCATCGCCCCGACTCGTAGTCCGCACGGCCACATGCACCGCATGAGGTATAACCCCGCACACTAACCTCGAACTCGTAGCTCCGCATAGGTCCCTTGGACCCGCATGAGGTATTCTCGAATCACGGTCCTGCATCACCGAGTCTACCCCGCATCGGAGGGCCTTAACCCCTGCATATGTCAAGAGGCGAGTGATGTTACACTAACCTAATAAATTATCGTTAAACAACATAAGCACAACAAGAATACTCTTTTACACAAACGCTATACAAGACACTAACACACATAGCATCATATCATGTCTATTTATCAAACCATCTTATTATTCTTTTCACAATTCAACATAAGTCCGTTATAAACACATAGGCAAATCGTTTCTTTTATCATTCTTGTGGTTATACTTAACTTCCCATAAAGCTAGTATAACTCTTAAACTTCGCTTTAAAACCAATTAGTTCTCTTTGTTAAAAATGATTCAAAGATTCTTTTAAATGCTTTCGATCTTTATTATTATTCAGCTTAAGCCGCAGGCATCAGAAGTTGTTATTCAAAGCTTAAGCCAGGCATTGCCGTAAGTATTATTCAGTTTAAGTCAAAGACATTGCCGTAGTTATTATTCGCTTAACACACGTACGCTCACCGCACTATATATATTGTAAAATATCATGCTTTAGGAAGAATCACATACCTTCTCAAATAAAACCACCGCTAAGTCAATATGTCGCGCAGAGTCACCATAATAGTCACTGATATCTATCAAAGACTACTCAAGGTCATTCTAAACAGAGGGTTCACAATTCTATGGAAAGTCACAGCACTTCCTACCCGTGAGCTATATAAGTTCATCAGAAAACAAATTCTATGTAAGTACGCTTTGATTATTCTTCTTTAAACCCTTCATCATGTAATAGCTCAATTCTATTCGTGATAATCTTCTAAGTATTTAATACTTAATCTAATACTACTACAAGAAGTATTCTCTAATTCAAAAGAGGGTTAGGATTAGTTACCTCTGTAAGCCCAATAATATCCTAGAAAAGTCACTACCGAGCAAGGTTTTGCTCCTAAGTTGTATGCTCCATGGAAACCTAAGTTCTTCACAACTTCTACTAAGTACTAAGGTATTTGGGCTAGGTATTTTGGGTATTATAACAATACAAGAATGCAACTTTTCTACCAAGGAGGGGTAGATTTTGATAAAGCAGTGGGTAGGCCCGCCAAACTTCACAAGGGAGGGGGTGTTGGACGCAAAGAGCTACAAAGGGAGAGGAGAGGATTTTTCAAGACTTGAAAGATTTGTGCACGAAGAACTCTTCATCTCTGGGGGTATTTATAGGTCAAGAAGTGGCCAACCAATGGCCAAGATTAAGACAAGTGCAAGGCAAGTGTAGGTGAGGATTAACTATACACAAATATCCTACCAACTCCTTGACTTGTGCACAAGGCACAAAAACGTGCATTGTTAGTCCAATTCGGTCCAAACGGACGATTTGAAGTTCACCAATCGGAGGGTGCCAAGTGTCGCCTCCCGCTGGTCCAAAATGTTTCGCCTCTAAAAATCCGCAAAAATTAGAAATGGCATAGCCGAATTTACCCTACGAAAGTCGTGGAAACGCTTCGCCTAAAACTATTCGCTTTGTGAGTTGTGCCCAAAAACGCTTTGCCTAAACTTTAAGGCTAGACTTTTGTACATATTCCTCACGCATACTCTGGAAATACGGGGTATAACATTCTCCCCTCCTTAGAAACCTTCGTCCCGAATGTTCCTTCCCAAGACAGTTAACGATAAGATTCTTCATAACTAAAACAATTGCAAATGCCACACACGGCCACAGAACAACACTTAGGCAGAAACGATAACGAAAATTTACAAGTAGGAAAGTGAATTACCCGAGGTGGGAATAGCGAGGATACTTCGCCTCATGTCCTCCTCGGCTTCCCACGCCACCTCCTCCCGAGCTCGCTCCGCCACAAGACTTTGACTAAGCCACGCCCTGGTCCGCAGACGCCTAACTCGACGCATCGACTATCGCCATGGAATCTCCTCATACGATAACCCCTGGCCACCGGGACATCACCAACGGGTGTACTTAGATGGATCCTCGATACATCTCCTCAAAGATAGATACGTGAAAACCGATGCATCGCTTCCAGACGGACGGCAGATTCAACTCAGTAACCTTGCCTACCTCGCGACAATCAAACGCCCAATGTACCTAGGAAGTTTCTTCTTCCCGACTCATCACACCCTTCATGGGTGACACTTTAGGAAAACCCAATCATGAACTCGAACTCAAGATGCCGACGACGATGATCTCGTGATACGACTTGGCCGACTCGAGCCATTAATAGCCGCCTGATAAGCTTCACCTTATCCATCGCCGCTGCACTCAAATCGTTCCACTAGCCGCACTCGCCACATCGAACCAACCTATAGGCGACCGCACTTCCTCCCATACAAGGCCTCATAAGGCGCCATCCGAATACCGGAGTGGTAGCTATTATTATACGCGAACTCAACTAGAGGCAAATGATCCTCCCAACTACCATCGGTCAATAACACAGCTCGCAAAGATATCTCAAGAGTCCGATAGTGCGCTCGCGCCCGTCTCGTCTGCGGATGAAATGCAGACTTGCTCACCGCCCCTAAACTCCTCCGAAGGACTCCGTGTTAGCCAGAACCGGCTCTCGCCCGATATGATCGAGGTAGGACTCATGCACCGACGATCTCTGATGTAAAGTCCGCATAATCTCACCGGTAAGCGTCGCCCCGACGGAAGAAAGTGGGCTGATTTCGCCACCGCCGACGATAACCCATATAGAATCATGTCTCTCCGAAAGCGAGGTAATCCTGATGAAGTCCATGTTGATTACCTCCCACTTCGTGCTCGGATCTCAATCGCTCAGAATAAACCACCGTGCCTCGTGCTCTACCTTCACCGGCCGACAACACGGCACCGAGCTACGAACTCGCAACGCCCCTCTTCAAGCCATCCCACCAATACATGCATCTGGTCGTGGTACATCTTGGTCAACCCGATGGATAGAGTAACGCTACCGTGTGCTTCCCAAGAACTCGCCAAGTCCTCAAACATCCGAACACACACCGCCAAACCTTAGCACCACATCAAGTGCTACCTCAAAGCGACCTTGCCCTCACGTAAGAGTCAGACACGATATCAAATCAAAGCCGATCTCGAATCGCTGCTCTTCACCTCTCGACGACGGAAGACTCGCAACCTCACGAACTCTAACCCCATCGCTATCGTAATCAATCAACGGACACCAAGGTTCGCTAATCGATGCAAATCACGAACCATGTCCCTCCTCTCTACCGCACATCCGATAGCTCCCATCGACCTACGACTCAAGGCATCCGCCACAACATCGCCTTCCTGTGGTACAGATATCAACATAGTAATCCTTAAGCAACTCTAACCACCGCCTCGCCGTAAGTTCACTCCCTCCGCTCAAGATATACCGAGGCTCTTGTGGTTTGTATAAATATCCACGTGAACCCCATACAAATAGTGCCTGCATCTTCAAAGCGCGAATCACTACCGCTAACCCAAATCACGCGGGTAGTTCCTCGTGTTTCTTCACCGCTGGACGCATATGCTATAACCCCGCCATGCCGCATCAACACACATCCCAACCCGATGCCCGACGATCACAATACACGATATAACCATCCGACCTCCGGAAGAGTAAGAACGGGCGCCGCCGCCTCTTTCAAGAATCGAAACCCCGCCACAAGCATCACCATCAAACTCGCCGCTTCCGAGTCACCTAGTCAATGGTGCGTAGATAGAAGCAAACTTCTCCACGAACCGCCGATAATATCCTCGCAAGGCCCGTAAAATCGCGAACCTCTCGCTGAGTAGCAGGTCTAGGCCAAGTCCCGATCGCCGATTCGCCAGATTCACTCAATGCCATCACCATAATATGCCCAAGAAACGCCATCAAGTCAACCAAAACTCATATTTGGAAAACTTGGCGATAATCGCTGGTCCCGAGAATCACAAGATAGCCTCAAATGCTCCGCATGCTCTCGCCTGAGCGAGAATAAACCAAGATATCATCAATGAACACTATCACAAACGCTGGCCCAAAATGGTTTGAACACTCGCTCATCAAATCCATGAATACCACGAGCATCGTCAACCCAAAAGACATGACTCAACTCATAATGCCCGCACGTCCCGAATGCAAATCCTAGGGACATCCACCTCTCGACTCGCACTGATGATAGCCCGATCGCAGATCAATCTCGAGAAACATCTCGCACTCGCAATCGGTCGAACAAATCATCAATCTCGGGAAGGGGTATTCGTTTAATGGTCACCTTGTTCACCGCTCAGTAATCAACACATGCGCAGCTGGCCCCGCCCTTCTTCTTTACGAACAATACGGCTTCCCTGTGGAGAAACATCAGCCCGATGAAGCCCTTCTCCAAAGAAATCCTCACCTGGTCCTTCAACTCTCTCAACTCGGCAGTGCCATTCGTATGGCGAATGGAAATAGCCGAGTATCCGCAACACATCTATACAAAACTCGATCTCCTCTCAGAGGGATACCCGAGGTCATCCGAAACACGCCTGGGAACTCACGACCATCGAATCGATCAAAATCGCACCGCAGCCTTCAGATCAAACACCCGAACGATGGTAGATATACCCCTTCGCACCATCTTCCTAGCCTCGAGGTAGGAAATAAACCTACCCTCTGCGATACCGCTCCTCCCACTCAACAACCGGCCTCCGAAACTGGAACTGCATTACTTTCTCTTCAGCCTACATTGGCGAGTGCGTTAGCCAATCCATCCCCATAATCACGCCAAGTCAATCATCTCCAACTCTATCAAGTCGGCAGGTTCCACGATCGAACGGTCACAGACAAGCTCTATATACCCGCCGAGCTACCACCGAATCACCCATCGCGTAGCTACCTCGAAAGTGGTCTATGGATTCGTGCTCTATCCCTATCCTACTAGCAACAAGGGGAGATATATAGGATGCAGTAGAACCCGGATCTATCAAAGCATACACATCAAACCTGAATCGATAAAGTACTGTGGACGACATCAGGTGAGGCCTCCTGATCCTATCGGCTGGACAAAGCATAAACGCGCTTCGAGGACCGCTAGAATCGACCCGAGCCACGACTCGCCGCACTGGCCGACCCACGAGTACCTCGCCCCGGCGAGTAAATCGGTAGGATGAAGAAGCACTGCGAAAGAACTCAGAGCCGACTCTACCATCAAGATCGCCTCTTGGTCGATAGCCGTGATAGTGACCCGCCGCTACAATCAAACAAACTCCCGCATCACAACTCCCGGTGGATCTACCGTGACGGCCACACCGGCGGGTGGTCCCGATCGCCGCATTCTCCGCCGCTCGACGCTCAAGTCCCGCCTCGTCCGCCAATATCTCCGGGCTGCGGCCGAGACGGCAGAGTGCTCGGGCCGGGCCGTGGTGCAAATCCAGATCGCCGAGGCCGCCACCACGATAGCCACCAAACGACCGCCGCCCCGGCTTCTTCTCGCCGTCACAACCCGGCGATTCTACGCCTCACATCCAAGAGCACGAGCTCGCACGCGGTAATGTCCATACCTACCGAGAGAAACACCCGCACATGACTCGCCATATAGTCGCTTCAGCCCGCGACATAGCGGTGCACCCTATCCTCCATATTCGCTAATGCCGACATATCGAGCCAATGAATCAAACTCGACATTGTACTCCCGACAAGGCCCTCTCTCGCTTAGCAGAAAAATCTATCACCCGCGCCTCCTTATCCGCGGAGGCAAGAAGTGAGCGAGAAAGCCTCCGAGAACTCATCCTAAGTAGCCGGGGACGCGTGCTCTCCCGATAACTCCTACGAATCAAACCAATCGATCGCGTATCACGCAGCCGACGCGAACCAAAGCGTCACAGACTGCCTCCGAGGCCTTGATCACCTCATGATTTTCTCAGAGCCGACGGATGAACTCCTCGCGATCATCCTCCGCCACCCATAAACTCGCGGCTACAACTCAAGAAATCTCGTAGTCTCAAACTATTCGCCTCGTGTACCACGCGCGATCGAGCCGAGCCGAATCGAATCGCCAGATCCAGCCTTCTCTCGATCGCCACAACTTTAGCCAATAGTCGGGCATCTCTCTTGAGCCCTAACTCTCCGCCCAGCCGCGGGATGCGAGCGTGGTACTGTGGTCTCGCTGGCCGGGCGGCGCCATAGAACCCGCCGCCTCGTATAGATCGGCCTCGAGCCTCGTGACTGGTGTCTCGCTAGCGCCTCCTCGCCGCTTTGCCTTCTTCGGGCCCGGCCGCTTTACGCGAGGCATAATCAGCATAGAAAGGAATACGTTAGAGGGGTCCAACCTATAACACAACTTCTAAAGCACGATCTCGTAATGAGAAGAATGGAAACCAATCCTAAATATCCTATAGCCTCCTCGATTATCGCGGTGCACAACACACCGATAATCAAGACTTACTAGATACGGCTCAGACACTTTCCGAGGATTAATCGCTTCGATACTACTTTTGTCACGACTCCATTCCGGCCCGTGGATCGTGCCTTACCGGGCACCTAAGTAGTCATACATCGTAGTAATCGAAATATAAAGCAAGACATGAAACAATTTATAAAATAGACATGCTTTAAGGAGAAAACATCGCTTTCGCATATATATAAAACATGGTTTAGCAGCTATATCCGACATCGCATAACAGACTACTGCACTTAAGGAAATATATAACTATGGCGACAGGCCCCGCCATACCTCGATCAGCATAAAACTATCTACAACAGTGAGATCATACCTAAAAGTAGAGCCTCCGAAAAGACGGAGCTCCCGACACCAACGTAGATCCTAAGAACGTGGATCTAGCACTGCCGCTCTTACCGCTGCATGAACGCAGCTTCAAGGAGGTCAAGACAACATGTACTAAGTATATGAAATCAGAAATACTTAAATGAAAACATATCATTTTAAAATCAGGCAAGTATGTATGAAACAACCAAGGGACCGCATATAGGCTACATCACAAACAAGAGCAACAATAGGTAAATCAGAATAGTCTTTTCTAGGCCGCAAATGATCAAGCAGGCCAATCGCCTGTAGATCACCACGCAAGCCTAATCTCGACTCGAGTCCGCATAGGCCACTCACATAGGCCCGCATAGGTACATAACCCCGCATCGAGGGTAGCTACCTGCATCGCCCCGACTCGTAGTCCGCACGGCCACATAGACCGCATGATGAGGTATAACCCCGCATACTAACTCGAACTCTCGAGTTCGCATAGTCCCTTCGACCCGCATGAGGTATTCTCAATCACGGTCCTGCATCACCGAGTCTACCCCGCATCGGAGGCGCCTAACCCCTGCAATATGTCAAGAGGCGAGTGATGTTACACTAACATAACAACTTATCGTTAAACAACATAAGCACAACAAGAATACTCTTTTACACAAACGTTACAAGACACTAACACACATAGCATCATATCATGTCTATTTATCAAACCATCTTATTATTCTTTCACAATTCAATATAAGTCCGTTATAAACACATAGGCAAACTGCTTTCTTTTATCAATCTTAAGTGGTTATACTTAACTTCCCATAAAGCTAGTATAACTCTTAAGCTTCCGCTTAAAAACCAATTAGTTCTCTTCATAAAAATGATTCAAAGATTCTTTGAAATGCTTTCAGATCTTTATTATTCGTGCTTAAGCCGAGGCATTGCCAGTTGTTATTCGTGCAGGCATTGCCGTAAGTATTATTCAGCTTAAGTCAAAGACATTGCCGTAGTTATTATTCGCTAACACACGACGCTCACCGATATATATATTGTAAAATATCATGCTTTAGAAGAATCACATACCTTCTCAAATAAAACCACCGCCAAGTCAATATGTCACAAGCAGAGTCACTCTATAATAGTCACGCATATCTATCAAAGACTACTCAAGGTCATTCTAAACAGAGGGTTCACAATTCTATGGAAAGTCGCAAGACTTCCTACCCTGAGCTATATAAGTTCATCAGGAAAACCCCATGTAAGTACAGCTTGATTATTCTTCTTTAAACCCTTCATCTGGTAATACCAATTTATTCGTGATATTCTTCTAAGTATTTAATACTTATTCTAATACTACTACAAAGAAGTATTCTCTAATTCAAAAGAGGGTTAGATTAGTTACCCTGTAAGCCCAATAATATCCTAGAAAAGTCGCTACCGAGCAAGGTTTTGCTCCTAAGTTGTATGTCCAAGAAACCTTAGAAGTTCTTCACAACTTCTACTAAGTACTAAGGTATTTGGGCTAGGTATTTTGGGCATTATAACAATACAAGAATGCAACTTTTCTACCACGGAGGGGGTAGATTTTGATAGGCAGTGGTAGCCCTCGCCAAACTTCACAAGTGAGTGGTGTTTGGACGAAAGAGCTACAAAGTGGAGAGGAGAGGATTTTTCAAGACTTGAAAGATTTGTGGACGAAGAACTCTTCATCTCTAAGGGTATTTATAGGTCAGTTGCATGGCCAACCAATGGCCAAGATTAAGACAAGTGCAAGGCAAGTGTAGTGAGGATTAACTATACACAAATATCCTACCAACTCCACGACTTGTGCACAAGGCACAAAAACGCGCTATCATAGTCCAATTCGCCCAAACGGACGATTTAAGTCCACCAATCGAGGGTGCCATGTCGCCTCCCGCTGGTCCAAAATGTTTCGCCTCTAAAAATCCGCAAAAATTAGAAATGGCATAGCCGAATTTACCCTACGAAAGTCGTGGGAAACGCTTCGCCGAAAACTATTCGCTTTGCGAGTTGTGCTCAAAAAAACGCTTTGCCTAAACTTTAAGGCTAGACTTTTGACATATTCCTTACGCACATACTGAAATACGGTATAACATTCTCCTCCTCAGAAACATTCGTCCCGAATGTTCCTTCCCAAAGACAGCTTAACGATAAGATTCTTCATAACTTAAACAGCTTGCAAATGCCACACACGCCACAAAACAACACTTAGGCGTAAACGATAACTAAAAATTTACAAGTAGGAAAGTGAATTACCCGGAGGTGGGAATAAAGTGAGGATACTTCGCCTCATGTCCTCCTCGCTTCCCACGCCATCTCCTCCCGAGCCTGCTCCGCCACAAGACTTCGACGAAGCCACGCCTCGTCCGCAGACGCCTAACCCGACGATCGACTATCGCATGGGAATCTCTCATACGATAACCCCCACCGACATCGCCAACGGTGTACTTGGGATGATCCCCGATACATCTCTCAAAGATAGATACGTGAAAACCGGATGCACCGCCTCCAGACGGACGGCAGATTCAACTCATAGGCAACCTTGCCTACCTCGCGACAACTAAACGCCCAACGTACCTAGGGCCGAGCTTCCTTCTTCCCGAATCTCATCACACCTTCATGGGTGACACCTTTAGGAAAACCCAATCATGAACTCTCGAACTCAAGATGCCGACGACGTATGATTCGTGATACGATTGGCCGACTCGAGTCATTAATACGCCTCTGATAAGCTTTCACCTTATCCATCGTCAGACAAATCTGGTCCCACTAGCCGCACTCGCCTACATCGAACCAACCTATAGGCGATTCGCACTTCTCCCATACAAGGCCTCATAAGGCGCCATCCGAATACCGGAGTGGTAGCTATTATTATACGCGAACTCAACTAGAGGCAATGATCCTCCCAACTACCACTAGTCAATAACACGTGCTCGCAGATATCCTCAAGAGTCTGATAAGGCGCTCGCCGTCTCTGCTCAGGATGAAATGCGACTGTGCTCACCAAGGCCCCTAAACCCTCTCGAAGCGACCTCCAGTTAGCCAGAACCGGCCTCGTCTCGATATGATCGGGCAGGGACTCCACGCACCGACGATCTCTGATGTAAAGTCCGCATAATCTCACCGGTGCGTCGCCCCGACGGAAGAAAGTGGGCTGATTTCACACCACCGATAACCCATATAGAATCATGTCTCCTCCGGAGCGCGAGGTAATCCCGTGACGAAGTCCATGTTGATTACCTCCCACTTCCGTGTCGGATCTCAATCGCTCAGAATAAACCACCGTGCCTCGTGCTCTACCTTCACCGCCGACAACACGCACCGAGCTACGTAACTCGCAACGCCCTCTTCAAGCCATCCCACCAATACACGATCGGGTCGTGGTACATCTTGGTCAACCCGACGGATGGATAGAGTAACGCCACCGCAGGCTTCCCCAAGAACTCCGCCAAGTCCTCAAACATCCAAACACACACCGCTCAAACCTTAGCACCCCATCAAAGTGCTACTCAAAAGCGACCTTGCCTCACGTAAGAGTCAGATTACGATATCAAATCAAAGCCGATCTCGAATCAAGCTTCCTCTTCACCTCTCGACGATGGAAGACTCGCAACCTCACGAACTCTAACCCCACCGCTATCGTAATCAATCAACGGACACCAAGGCTCGCTAATCGATGCAAATCACGAACCATGTCCTCCTCTCTAGCCGCACATCCGATAGGCTCCCATCGACCTACGACTAAGGCATCCGCCACAACATCGGCCTTCCCCGGTGGTACAGATATCAACATCGTAACTTACAACTCTAACCACCGCCTCGCCGTAAGTTCACCTCCTCCGTCAAGATATACCGAGGCTCTCAGGTTTGTATAAATATCCACGCGAACCCCATACAAATAGTGCCTCCAGATCTTCAAAGCGCGAATCACTACCGCTAACTCCAAATCACGCGGGTAGTTCCTCTCGTGTTTCTTCACCGTCGGACGATATGCTATAACCCCGCCATGCCGCATCAACACACATCCCAACCCGATGCCCGACGATCACAATACACCACATAACCATCCGACCTCCGAAGAAAGAACGGGGCGGCTGCGCCTTCTTTCAAGAATCGAAACCCCGCCACAAGCATCACCATCAAACTTGGTCGCTTCTCGAGTCACTTAGTCAATGGTGCGTAGATAGAAGCAAACTTCTCCACGAACCGCCGATAATATCTCGCAAGCGCCCGTAAAATCGCTAACCTCCGTTGAGTAAGTAGGTCTCGCCAAGTCCTCGATCGCTTCGATTCGTCAGATTCACTCGAATGCCATCACCACAATATGCCCAAGAAACGCCATCAAGTCAACCAAAACTCACATTTGGAAAACTTGGCGCATAAATCCTGGTCTCCGAGAATCACAAGACAAGCCTCAACGCCCGCAGACGCCTCGCCCGAGCGAATAAACCAAGATATCATCACGAACACTATCACAAACGTGTTCAAAATGGTTTGAACACTCGTTCATCAAATCCATGAATACCACCGAGCATCGGTCAACCCAAAAGACATGACTGAACTCATAATGCCTGCACGTCTCCGAACGCAATTCCTGCGGACATCCACCTCTCCGACCGCACTGATGATAGCCCGATCGCAGATCAATCTCGAGAAACATCTCGCACTGCAATCGGTCGAACAAATCATCAACTCGGGAAGGGGGTATTCGTTTAATGGTCACCGTTCACCGCCAGAATCAACACACACGCGCAGCTGTCCCGCCCTTCTTCTTCACGAACAATACCGGCGCCTGCGAGAAACACTGGCCTAATGAAGCCCTTTCTAGCAAATCCTCACCGATCCTTCACTCTCTCAACTCGGCAGCCATTCTCAGATGGAACGGAAATAGGCCGAGTATCCGCAATATGTCAATACAAAACTCAATCTCCTCTCGTGAGGATACCCGAGGTCATCCGAAACACGTCTGGGAACTCACTGATCATCGAATCGATCAAAATCTGCACCGCAGCCTTCAGATTAAACACCCGAACGAGATGGTAGATATACCCTTCGCACCATCTTCCTAGCCTCGAGGTAGAAATAAACCTACCTCTACGATACCGCGTTCTCCCACTCAACAACCGGCCTCAGAAACCGAACTGCATTACTTTCTCTTCGCAGCCTACATTGGCATAGCGTTAAGCTAGCCAATCCATCCCCATAATCACGCCGGGTCAATCATCTCCAACTCTATCAAGTCCGCCAGGTCCGACGATCAGAACGGTCACAGACAAGCTCTATATACCCGCCGAGCTACCACCGAATCACCCATCGCGTAGCTACTCGAAAGTGGTCCATGGACTCGTGCTCTATCCCTATCCTACTAGCAACAAGGGGAGATATATAGACAGAGTAGAACCCGATCTATCAAAGCATAAACATCAAACCCGTAACCGATAAAGTACCGTGACGACATCGCGTGAGGCCTCCGATCCCGCTTCTACCGACAGCATATATGCGGCCCGAGGACCGCCAGAATCGGGACCCGAGCCACGCACTCGCCGCGACTGGCCGACCCACGAGTACCCTCGCCCGGGCGAGTAAATCGTAGGAGATGACCGCCAAAGAACTCGTAGGGTCGCCTTACCATCAAGATCGCCTCGGCCGATAGCCGCATAGTGACCGCCGCTACAATCAAACAAGATCCATAAGAGTACCACTTCCCGTAGGGATCTACCGCATCGCCACACCGGGTGGTCCCGACGCCGCATTCTCCACTCGACGCCCAAGCCCGTGGCCCCGGTCCGCCTCAAACTCGGCCGGCCGAGGACGGCAGAGTGCTCAGCCGCCGTGGTGCGACCCAGATCGCCGAGGCCGCCACCACGATAACCACCAAAGACACTCCCGCCCCGCCTTCTTCTCGCCGTCCCACTCGCCGACCTCGCGCCTCGCATCCAAGCGCGCGAGCTCGCACGCGGTAATATCCATACTACCGAGAGAAACCCCGCACATGACTTCGCCATATAGTCCCAGCCCGCGACATACGGTACCATCCTCCATATTCGCACTAATGCCGGGACATATCGAGCCAATGAATCAAACTCGACATTGTACTCCCGACAAGGCGCCTCTCTCGCCTCAGAAGAAAAATCTATCACCGCGCCTCCTCATCCGCGAGGCAAGAAGTGGAGCGAGAAAGCCTCCGAGAACTCATCCTGCCGGGACGCTGCGGTTTCCCGGATAACTCCCATGAATCAAACCAATCGATCGCGTATCACGCAGCCTTATAACCAAAGATCACGACCGCCTCCGACGCTCGATCACTCTCAAAATCTCGACCGACGGATGAACTCTCGCGATCATCCTCCGGCCGACTCCATAAAACTCGCGGCTACAACTCAAGAAATCTCGTAGTCTCAAACTATCTCGCCGGCGAACAACGGCACGACCGAGCTGAGCCGAATCGAACCGCGATCCAAATTTCTCTCAGACGGCCACAACTTTAGCTAAAATCGGGCCATCTCCTCAGATTCAACTCCTCCGCCTGTGCCGGGACGAGGCGGGTACCGTGGTCCGGCTGGGTCGGGCGGCGCTATAGAACTCGCTGCTCGTATAGACTGGCTCGAGCCTCGTGGACTGGGTGTCTCGCTAGCGCCTCCGCCGCTCGCTCTTCGGGCCCGGTTTTACGAGGCATAATCACATAGAAAGGAATACGTTGAGGGGTCCAACCTATAACATGCTTCTAAAGCACGATCTCGTAATGAGAAGAATGGAAACCAATCCTAAATATCCTATAGCCTCCTCGATTATTGGCGGTGCACAACACACCGATAATCAAGACTTACTAGATACGGCTCAGACACTTTCCGAGGATTAATCGCTTCGATACTACTTTTGTCACGTAATTGCCCGGCCCGTGGATCGTGCCTCACGGCACCCAAGTAGTCATACATCGAGTAATCGGAAATATAAAGCAAGACATGAAACAGCTTTATAAAATAAGACACGCTTTACGCGAGAAAACACGCTTTCTGCGTATATATATAAAATCATGGTTTTTGCAATACATCCGGCTAATCGCATAACATGACTACTGCACTTAAGGAAATATAGCAACTATGGCGACAGGCCCCGCCATACCTCGATCGCATAAAAACTATCTACAACAGGGAGATCATACCAAAAGTAGAGCTCCTAAGAGACGGAGCTCCCGACACCAACGTAGATCCTAAGCGATGACGGGATCTAGCACCGCTTTACCTCATGCAGATGAACGCAGCTCAAGCGAGGTCATAACAGTACTAAGTATGCGAAATCAGAAGTACTTAAATGAAAACATATCATTTTAAAACCGCTTTACAAATATGTATGAAACAACCATGGAAACCGCACGAAAAGCACATCACAAACAAGAGCAACAATAAAATCAGACGAGTCTTGTTCAGGCCGCTAATGATCGAACAGGCCACTCGCCTCGGTATCATCATTCTCAAGCCTAACTCGACTCCAGTCCGCATAGGCCACTCATACGGGCCCGCATGAGGTATAACCCCGCATACTAACTCGAACTCTCGTAGCCTCGCATAGGCCCCCGACCTCGCGAGGTATTTCGAATCACGGTCCTGCATCACCGAGTCTACCCCGTGACGGAGGCAGCTTAACCCCTGTGATCATCTCAAGAGGCGAGTGATAGTATACTAACATAACAACTTATCTTTAAACAACATAAGCACAACATGATACTCACCTATACAAACGCTATAAAGATACTAACACACATAGCATCATATCATGTCTACTTATCAAACCATCTTATTATTCTTTTCACAATATGAATCGTTATAAACACATAGGCAAACTTGTTTCTTTTTATCAATCTTAAGTGGTTATACTTAACTTCCCATAAAGCTAGTATAACTCCTAAGCTTCGCTTAAAAACCAATTAGTTCTCTTCTAATACGAGTCAGAGTCTTTGAAATGTTTTCGCTTTATTATTCAAAGCTTAAGCCAGGCATTGCCAGAAGTATTATTCAAGCTTAAGTCAAAGACATTGCCGTAGTTATATCAGAAAATATCATGCTTTAGGAAGAATCACATACCTTCTCACAAAACCACCGCTAAGTCAATATGTCACACAGCAGAGTCACCATAATAGTCACAGATATCTATTAAAGACTACTCAAGGTCATTCTAAACAGGGTTCATAATTCTACGAAAGTCGGGCAAACACAACCCTACAGTGAGCTATGTAAGTTCATCAGGAAAACACTACATGAAAGTACAGCTCAATATTATTCGTGATATTCTTCTAAGTATCTAATACTTATTCTAATACTACAAATAAAGTATTCTCTAATTCAAAAGAGGTTCAGGATTAGTTACCCTGTAAGCCCAAGAATATCCTAGAAAAGTCGCTACCGAGCAAGGTTTTGTTTCCTAAGTCAGATGCCTCCAAGAACCCTAGAAGTTCTTCACAACTTCTACTAAGTACTAAGGTATTTGGGCTAGGGTATTTGGGCATTATAATGATACAAGAAGGTAACTTTTCTACCAAGGGAGGGGGTAGATTTCCAGGTTAGTGGGGTAGGCTCTACCATACTACACAAGGAGGGAAGAGGTGTTTGGACGAAAAGCCAAAGGAGAGAGAGGATTTTTAGACTTGGAAGATAACTTTGTGGATGAATAACTCTTCATCTCTGGGGTATTTATAGCTCAAGCCTTGGCCAACCAATGGCCAAGATGAAGATGTGCAAGGCAAGTGTAAGGCCAAGATCAGCCAAGTGCACCCTAACTCCTACTCCACAAAACACTCCACAAAACACTCCACAAAACATGGCACAAAACAAGTGCCTAAACAAGGACCCACCGCCAAGGCCAACACCCTCTTTGGACGCCCAATCGTCCAAAGCCACCCCACTTGCTTCCAATGCAGGGTGACATACGCCACCCTCCCGCTGTCCAAAATGTTTCGCCTCTAAAAATCCGCAAAAATAAGAAATGGCATAGCCGGAATTTACTTACGAAAGTCGGGAAACGCTTGGCTTAAAAACGATTCTTTTAGCGAGTTGTGTACAAAAGAAAACGCCCAAGGCTAACTAAGGCCAAATTGACGTATTCCTTACGCACATACCGGAAATACGGGTATTACATGATCTTTGTCTAACGTATAGGTATACGTGGGGTAATCGTGGGAAAAATTTCAGGTAGTGTTAAATGGAAGTGGTAGCTTTCATGACTGTATAGGTAAGATTGTTCCGACGGGGAACAAGAGCTGATGCGTAGACGGTGGGGTCGGGCCATGATGCAGGGCCAACCCGCGCCTGTTTCGAGGTGGGGTCACCTCGTGGTCCCGCCGGTGGTAGGGTCACGAGGTGCTAGGCCCAAGTTTAGATGACCATCGTATGAGTTCGTGGACGGTTCGACCGTATGCATCGCGAAGGCGGAATGGTCTTGGCGAGGTCGAGGCTTGTAGATGACCAAGCTCGAGGAGGTGACCCAAAGTTTTGGGGACTAAAGCGATGACCAAGCGTGGTACGATGCTAGAAGAGTTCAAGTGTTCGAGAAGGGCACAACGAGTAAGGGAGGAAGAGAACGTGGTGTTATTTCGCAGCGTGGCGCTGGCAACTTGTTGTAAGATCTTCATCGCTATCCGTCTGGAAGGAACATTCGGACGAATGTTTCTACGAGGGGAGAATGTTATACCCTCAGATTTCAGAGTACGCGAGGGCGCATATATAATTTGAGCCTTAAAAGTTTGGCTAGGTTCGAAATTTGCACAAGTGCCGAAAAGAATCGCTTTGACTAAACGCTTTACTAGATTCTTCATGTAAGGAAAATTCCGGCTATGTCATTTTTAATTTTATGGATTTTTCCAGAGGCGAACATTTTGGACCAACGGGAGGGTGACATGTGTCACCTCACATTGGAAGAAGCGCTAAGGGACTAAAAAGAGAGCACTTTAGTTGGTAGGATATTTTGTGCAAGTTTTGTGGTAGATGGATAAGGTCCACATGGTTAAAATCTAGCCCTACACTTGCACCACACTTGTCTTCATCTTGGCCATTGGTTGGCCTTTGGTTAGCCTATAAATACTCCCATAAGTCAAGACTTTCTTCATCCTCACTTGAAAACTTCTAAGGCAAAACCTCCCTCTCCCTCTTGTGCCTCGTCCGCCACACCCCCTCCCCTTTGTGGTAGCCTAGCCGAAACACCCTCCCTATCGGAGGCCCTCACGAGAATACCCCTAGCCTAGTTGTTTTCGTGATAATACCCTTGTTGTGGTATAGAAATACTCTCCTAGTATTGTTATAATACCCAAATACCTGCCCAAATACCTTGTAGTATTCCCAAGGTTACACTTATACAAAAGCCCGTAAAATACTATTATACTTTCTTTAGCCACTAAACTAAACCCTAAGAAAACCTTCATAGTCGGTTGAAGTGTTAAGAAGTGTGAGAACTTCTAAGGTGGTTGATTGAGCGGATTGTAGCACTCCTGAGTAGAGCTTAACGCTGCTCAGAGCGACATTATACTTGGATAATTTTTTGGGCTCATCGAGGTAAATACTATCGCCCTTCTCTTGTAATTGGAAATTACATAACGTAGTAGTATAGAAATGAATATAAGATTCATGTAAGAGATTTGAACCGTAATAAAGGATATTACGTAAAAGGATTGAATCAAATCACTTAAGAATATAAGTAGAAGTTAAATCATTTACATAGACTCAGACATAAAGAGATCGATAACCTTTATTGGTTGAATGTTTTGCAAGCAGTACGTGCTACTTAGAAGGTGGTCAAGGCTAGCCGTTATAGCCATGGAGCGTTTTGCTTATAGTCGATAATCGCCGCGAGGTATGTGATTCTTCCTATACTCGAGCATGAAGTATTTTAAAAGAATACATATAGTACAGACGTATTTGCGGGCAATGTCTTTGACTTAAGCTTGAATAATATGTATATATTATATGGTAGATGTACGCAGTTAATCGAATATAGTTGTACCAAGCAATGTCTTTTGACTTAAGCCCTAATAATATGTATATATTATATGGTAGATGCACGCGTGCTAATCGAATATAGTTGTACTAGCAATGTCTTTTGACTTAAGCTCAATAATAAGAACCTTGAAATATTTTAAAAGGAATATAGATATAGTACTGTAGATGACGTGTGTTAACCGAATGTAGTGCTACGGCAATGTCTTTTGACTTAAGCCCAATAATAAAGAGTCTTAAAGTATTTCAAAAGAATTAAGGAACCTTTTGAAAGAAGAGTAATACTTGGTTTTGAAAACATAAGAGTTATACTAGCTTTTATGGGAAGTTAGGTATAACGCCCAAGAGAGATAAAAGAATGGTTTACTGATTTTAGAAGTTAAGAGACTTGATCTTATAAGATAAGAGACTTAACTTAAATGAATTAATATGAGTTTTGTGTGAAACCTCATTCGTGAGTAATGAGTACATGGTTTTTAAAAGGAATAATGTTTTACTGATTTCGGAAATCAGAATGTGTATCGACAAACCACTGCAGCTAATAAAGGAAAATGTATCAATAATGAAGTATTATTAAAACAAGAGAAACCTCCATCTGCATAGGTTAAGATGAGACAAAATGATATTACATTTTCTAGATCACGGTCGCTTAATAAGATTGATTATGAACAAGAATAACCTACTACTACCATTGCATACGTTACTCAATTGTTTTAAAAAGAGATTAAGACATCAACTATGAAACTTTTCTAAAAAGAGACTCGTAATTGAAATTAGGCAAACTGGAACTTTAGGAAAAGAAGGGCATTGTGTTGTCTTAAAATGGTCTAAAACATAAAGTGTTATAACAAGCTTTATGGGAAGTTGGTTATAACGACTTTACGAAAACAAAAGAAGGGTTTTATCATTGGTTTTTAATGCGTAACTTGACTTTAAAAAGAGAAGTGTTTTGTTCAAAAAGAAGGCATGGTATTGCCTTAATTGGTTTACTTAAAAGAAATGTGAGTCACTCTATTTTTATACTACGTATCGGGTGACTTTTATAAAAGGAATAGATCTCTTTAAAAGGAATTTAACGTGACGTAGTACTTTAGTGGTTAAAACCTGACTTTGGCATAAAATGAAAGTACTTTGAGTCAGGTATAACTCATTATGCTTGTTGTTGTGAAACTTGCCTATGCTTGTTGTGATAGCCTTTGTTGTGCAAGAAATGTGTTTCTATACTACCGCTGCCTCTCAATGGAGGGTCGCTGACTTGTCGAGAACTTACTCGACGCGCAGCGACATGAGAAATTCCACGCACGCTCCGCTGATAGTATCGCTAAACGCTGACATACCGACGATGCGTAGCGTGCATGCTTCCATTTTGATTGCCGCTTGTTGTTTCCTTTGACATATCGATACGATGCGAGCGCACGCATGCTTCCATTTGGAACGCCGCCTTATTGTTTCCTCGACATACCGACACGACGCGTAGCGCATCGCATGCTTCCATTTGGAATGTTGTCTTAGTGTTTCTTTGACATACCGACACGATGCGTAGCGCACGTATGCTCCCATTTGGATTGTCGTCGTTGCTATCATATCATAGATCGCCATGCGTATGGAATTCCACGCACGAGTGACGATTCGGAGGCGAGTCCCCGACTTGATATGCATCGCTTATATGTTGTGTCGTAGTTTGCTATCATACATGTCTCGCTTTATTGTTATACCCGTAGTTTCAAGGTATGTATGCGAGGACGACGCACGAGAATACGACATTGAATCGAACGGAAGAAAGAGGTGATTTTTTCCACTAAAAGTTTCCGTTTCATAAGGAAAAAGATTCGTTAACGGGAATTGATTCCCGCATTTGGTATTCTGACTTTGGAATTTTAGAGAATTATGGAATTTTATTT
Organism: Przewalskia tangutica; assembly: GCA_029844215.1. Taxonomy (NCBI): domain Eukaryota; kingdom Viridiplantae; phylum Streptophyta; class Magnoliopsida; order Solanales; family Solanaceae; genus Przewalskia; species Przewalskia tangutica. The sequence goes on along the minus strand of CM056737.1, from coordinate 36,874,722 downwards.
TCTGAAATGGTCACGCTGGGCCCACGGAGAAAATTTACTATTTGTGGGGCCCACTTTGTTTTCTAGATTTTGGCCATTGTGGATATTTGCGTACTATGAAATATTTTGGACTATTAGGAGGGCGACACGGGTACCCCCCCCCCCCTAGTTGGCTTGGACGAATTCCACTTTGTACACAACACCCGCTTAGAGTCGCCGACTAAACGCTTTACACAACTCGCGTAGGATAAATTCCGCCATGTCGCTTTCTAATTTTTGGCGGATTTTTCCGAGAGACGCAACACGTTGATCAACGAGGGCGACACTTGTCACCCTCTCATCGATGGATGTCACACCGAATAAAATGATCGGGACGGCTTGTTTTGTCTCGAGTTGGTAGATATTTCAGGTGCAAGTTGGCCAAGGACACTTGCCTAAATCCTCACCCTACACTTGCCTTGCACTTACATAATTCGCCATTGGTCACATGTCTCACCTATAAATACCCCTTGTCAAGAGTTATTTCATCCTAAATCGAGCAATCTATCTAAGTCTCAAATCCTCCCTCTCCTCTCGTTGCTTCGGCCCAAACACACCCTCCCCTTTGAGAAGCTCCTAGCCGAGCAACCCCTCTAAAGCTAGCCTAGCCGAAACACTACCCCCTCCTCGTAGAAAAGTTGCCTTCTAGTATCGCTATAATGCCCGAATTACCCTAGCCCAAATCCCTTAGTCCTTAGTAGAAGTTGTGAAGAACTTCTAAGGTTTTATCGAGCCACCTGAGCGCACAACTTGTGAGCTAAACTCGTCAGCGCGACTTTTATCTAGGATATTATTGGGCTTACCGAGGTAAATAACCTTATCCTCCTTTGTAATTAGAATATATATAATCGTAGAAGTATAGGAATAAGTATTAAATACTGTATGGTTATCAGTATAGTAATTGAATCGTATCACAAAGTAGGGCGGTTTAAAAGATGAATAATAGAATCAGATTTACATAGACTTTTCACAAAGAGACTTGAGTAGCTCAACGGCAGTGGAAGTTGTCGCCAAATGACCATGTAATAACGAACCTCTCGCTTAGAACTTTGTACAAGATACCGACGCTGATAGACGATTTGATCGTTATAGGTCGATACTCGCGACATATTCAACTTGGCAGAGGTTTTCACCGGTATGTATGTGATTCTTCCTAAAGCATGATATTTTACAATATATATAGTACCAGACGCATACGTGTTAATCGAATAATACTTACTAAGAATGCCTCACTTAAGCTCAATAATACTTACTAAGAATGCCACTTTTAAGCTCGATTAATACTTATGCAGAATGCCTCACGCTTAAGCTCGAATAATAAAGAATCAAAACATTTCAAAAGAATATCAATCATTTTTTAATGTAAGAGTAACACTTGGTTTTAAAAGTCAAGAGTTATACTAGCTTTACGAGGTTAGGTATACCCGCCAAGAGTGATAAAAGAACGATTTATTGATTTAAGGAAATAAGAGACTTGACTTATTATACTAATATGAATTTTGTTAAAAAGTGTGAAACCTCATTAGTGAGTAATTAGTATTTTTGGTTTTCAAAAGGAATGATGTTTTACCAATCGTAATAAATGTCTAACAAACCACAAAGAACGCTTAATAAAGGGAATTATTTTGACTAATAAGGTATTATTAAAACTAGTAAACTTCCATCCGTGACAGAGCTAAGATGAGACAAAAGGATATTACATTTACTAGATCATGGTCACAGAATAAGATTGTTACTAATAATAATAACCTACTCACACTTAGGGTATATGTTTCTCAAATTGTTTTAAAGGATTAAAACTATGAACTACAAACCCTTTCAAAAATGAGAAACTCGAGTAATTGAAATTAGGCAAACTTGAACGTTAGGAAAAGAACGTTGTACTTGATTTTACAAGGAGAAGTGTTTTAATGAACTTCAAAAGATAATTACTCTATTTTTATACTACGGTATCAGTGTGACTTTTGTAAAAGAAACGGATCTTTTAAAGAGTAATACATTAAGTACTTGCTAACAACCCGAACTTGTTAACATAATATAGAAAGTACCTTGTGTGAATAACTTGATTGTATTGATTTGTGATAGTCTTGTAATATTTTCTTGTTGACTTGATAAGTAAACATGTTGTGATGCTACGCAGTTAGTATCTTGTGATATTTGTGTAAAGGGATTTTTCCTTGTCAGGCTTTACGTTGTTTAGCAATAAGCTGTTATGCTGATATTATATCATTCATAACTCGGGTTAAGCCGTCCACGCGGGTAGACTCAAAGCGGTCGACGGACCTATGATTCGAGAATACCTTACGCGGTCTCAGATGGCCCATGCGAATCGCGGAGTTCCGTGTTAGTACGCGCCCTCGTGGTCACGCGTTCTTGTAGCTACGCGACGACGCGGTTCAGACGCCGCCGGGAGTAGCTACCGATGCGGGTTATACTCACGCGGCCTATCTGCTTGGCCTATGCGCGAGTCGCGGAAGTTCCAGTGACTAGACGCGACATTAGATATCGCGCGAAAGGCCGCCTTTGATCACGTGACGGCTTCAGACAGATCTCATAATACGCTTATGACCTTGTTGGTACTGGGTTTTAGTAGCCGGCCATGCCTTCGCATTTACCCCGCATTTGCTATTGTGATGACTTTGAGGCATGAGTCCTCGACGGCATGATCGCTATTTATCAGGAATCAGAGCGCTGGCTTATCATACCGTCCCCGCCTTATATAGACTACTATGATTTCATTTACGATTTTCGCCACATACTGGTACCACAGATCGACTCTTCGGGCCGCGCTCATGCCGCAGTAGCGTACTCCTACCGTTGATCCTCGTTTGGATCATCGTCATTGGGAAAGCCGCTTTCTCCTAAGCTTAGCATTTTGTACGGTCCCCGTCGTTGTAGATATTTGTATTCAGGGTATGGCGGGCCCCGTCCCGCCATTGTTGTTTTAAACTCTAGAGGTCCGTAGACCGCTGTAAGGTTGGGATGTAATCGCTCGCTTTGGGTTATTTATATACATTATGCCGAAAAGGCAACTTTTTCCCAGAAACTGTGTCTTACTTATACTGTTTCATATCTTGGTTGTTTTATATTCCGCTGGTTTTTCTCTGATGTATGACTACTTGGGTGCCCGTAGGCACTACCACGCCCCGAACGGGTCGTGACAAAAGTGGTATCGTGAGCAGCTTAATCCTCTGAAAGTGTCTACAGATCGTATCTAGTAGAGTCTCGATTATCGCTGTCGCGCACCACACCAATAATCGTGAGGCTATAGGATATTTAGGATCGTTTTCATTCTTCTCACTCGAGATCGTGCTTTAGAGCCGTGTTATAAGTCGGACCTCTAACGCATTCCTTTCCTTTACTGATGCTCCGCCAGTAACTCGGCCTGCAGGCAAGGCACCGGAGCGCGTAGCAGAGTACAGAGATTTAGAAGGCACAGCCCAATCATCACCGCGTGATGCTTCACGCGGAGTTCGAGACGCCGCCACAGCAAGAGAGTTTATACGCGGCAGTAGCTCATCGCGTCATGACATCCGGACTTTCGCCCACTACTTGAGCAGTAAAATATGGATCGGAAGGAGACGGCCGTTGTTAGCAAAGCGACTTGGCAACAGAGAGTATTTTATGTACCTATTCCAAGGATATTGATGCTTATCTAAAGAAGGGCTGTGAGGAGTAGTTCACCGTGGACGAGCCAGCTCGCTCAGATTACGTGCGTGGCCGAGAGAGGTAGAGATCGGCAGAGTGACCGAGAGCGCGTAAGAGGCCCGATTGGCGTGATCATTTGGTAACTCTCGAGGCGACCGCCAAAGCAGACAGACATGCGCCCGCCACAGGCAGTGTCCTCCACTGTGGTTCGCTTTTTCCTCGTTGTTCACAGCAGGGTGTCATCCCGAAGTGCCGCTTTTTATCGGTGTTTGTTTTTATTGCGCCAGGGCCATATGGCAAGCGGAATGTTCTATGAGGAAGGATACAAGTACGAGGATCACCGCTAGACCAGCTGGATGCAGTGGTTCGGAGAGGAGGGGTGTTAGCTGTAGTGAGGTCACCCCACCTCTGTGGCTGTGGTCGATGTCATCGCGGGAGGTCGCTCCTCCGCGCCTTGTTACGCGCATGACGCAGGCCATTTTGCGAGGAATTGTCCACCAAGGGTGGTGCGGATGTAGAGACTCGGCCTTCAGATCGCGATAGTTCATCACCTTCCCCACGCACACAGGCGGGTTTGATTAGACGACCTAAGGGAAGTGCCGCGTAGATACAGTATATCCTTAACCCTTTAGAGATTTATATGTGTAGCTTAATATCTTAAGTATTATTTTCAGATAGCATTGTGTTAATCGTGGATTGGGAATCATGATTAGTTAATCGTGAGCTAGTGTTTGCAGACGCTGTCGGGGTCGAGGCCATGCATGGTCGCACCCGCGGCCTGCTTCAGCGGGCCGCTTTTGGCGGTCCCGCCGGTGGTAGGGTCACAAGGTTGTAAGGCACGGGGTGCCTACCTTCACCTTATGACAGATGCAATGGAGCCTGTGGCACTACCGTTTTGTTTTGGAAGTTTTACCAGCAGGTTAAGAACTCGTAAGTCTCGACCGCATTCGCCTCGGCAAAGGTTTGGATTTCGTGATAGTCGGGATTGTTGTCTCTCGTAGAGAATGTTTAAGCTACCATTTTCGTGATTCTGATGTCGCTTAGAAGCCTTGTAGGGCGGAAGTATGTTGCCGATCGATTGGTTCGACGCTGCGCGTTCGGATAGTTGGTTCGTGGTTGTTCCACAGACCGGATAGTGTGACGAGTTTTGGAAAACAGAGGAAACTTAGCCGTGTTACTTGGGCCTTTTTGAGTTCATGTGAAGATTAGGCCAAGCTGCCTATATATTTTAGCATTGCCGTCCGACTTAGAGGCAAGACGTCCTGGCCTTTCGTATTGTTATGTTCGAAAGCATCTGAAATCCACCCAGCAGTGTTCCCGCTAATGATGACCACGTTAGAGATAAGAACCCCAGATTTGGAAACTAAGCAAGAATGTAGGGTGGTAAGAGTTCGAGCGCACAAGAAGTGTACGACATCCTCGTGGATCGCAAGCAGCCCTGGCACCATTTGTCGGGTCGTTGAGCGTGGCTCGCGACAAAGTGACAAAAGTGGTATCACGACGAGTGCAAGAACGAGCATGTATACAGCATAGGTGTGATCATTCGCTTGTAAAGAGTAGCTGGCGGAGCATCTTTTAGATCTCGAGTAGGAATATTTTGTGATAGAGGTGATTCCTCGTGACTCGGAGATAAGATGCGCGCTTGTTGTGTTATGACCAAAGCGTGGTACGGTTGTTTCCGTAAGTATACAGCAAGGACTATATCGCGCCGCTTGTTTTGATATTTGTAGAAGGAACATTCGACGAATGTTTCTGGCGAGGGGAGAATGTTATACCCGTAGTTTCAAGGTATGTATGCGAGGACGCATTTGACGAGAATACGATATTGGAATTGGAACGGAAGAAAGAGGTGATTTTTTCCACTAAAAGTTTCCGCTTTTATAAGGAAAAAGATTCGTTAACGGAATTGATTCCTGATTTGGTATTCGACTTCTTGGAATTTTAGAGAATTATGGAATTTTATTTTCTGAATGGTCACTGGGCCCACGGAGAAAATTTACTGGCTGTGGCCCACTTTGTTTTCTAGATTTTGGCCATTGTGGATATTTCTAAGATGAAATATTTTGGACGAGCAGAGGGCGACACGCGTCACCCCCTAGTTGGCTCGGACGAATTCCACTTTGTACACAACACCCGCTTAGAGTCGCTTTTCGACGAAACGCTTTACACAACTCGCGAGGATAAATTCCGCTATGTCGCTTCTAATTTTTATGGATTTTTCCGAGAGACGAACACGTTGGATCAACGAGAGGCTTACACTTGTCACCCTCTCATCGATGGATGTCACACCGCAATGGGCCGATTGGGACGGCTTGTTTTGTCTCGAGTTGGTAGGATATTTTGTGTGCAAGCTGGCCAAGACACTTGCTCAAATCCTCACCCTACACTTGCCTTGCACTTGGCATAATCTTGGCCATTGGTCGCCATGTCTTGACCTATAAATACCCCTTTGTCAAGAGTTATTTCATCCTAAATCGAGCAATCTATCTAAGTCTCAAATCCCTCCTCTCCTCTCGTTGTTTCGCCCAAACACACCCTCCCTTTGAGAAGCCCTAGCCGAGAGCAACCCCTCTAAAGCCAGCCTAGCCAAACACTACCCCCTCCCTTGGTAGAAAAGTTGCCTTCTAGTATCGTTATAATGCCCGAATTACCCTAGCCCAAATCCCTTAGTCCTTAGTAGAAGTCAAGAACTTCTAAGGTTTTATCGAGCTACCGAGCGCACAACTTAGAGCTAAACCTGCTCAGCGCGACTTTTATCTAGGATATTATTGGGCTTAATGAGGTAAATAACCTTATCCTCCTTTTGTAATTAGAATATATATACCGTAGAAGTATAGGAACAAGTATTAAATACTTGTAAGGTTATCAGTATCAGAATTGAACTGCTATCACAGCAGGGCGGTTTAAAAGATGAATAATAGAATCAGATTTACATAGACTGCTTTCACAAAGACTCGAGTAGCTCACCTGCAGGGAAGTGCCGCCAAATGACCATGTAATAACGAACCCTCCGCTTAGAACTTTGACAAAGATACCGACGCTGATAGACGATTTGATCGTTATAGGTCGATATCAAGGCGCGACATATTCAACTTGGCAGAGGTTTTCACGGTATGTATGTGATTCTTCCTAAAGCATGATATTTTACAATATATATAGTACCAGACGATACGTGTTAATCGAATAATACTTACTAATGCCTCACTACTTAAGCTCGATTAATACTTACAGAATGCCTCACGCTTAAGCTCGACAATACTTCATGAATGCCTCACGCTTAAGCTCGAATAATAAAGAATCAAAACATTTCAAAAGAATATCAATCATTTTTTAATGTAAGAGTAACACTTGGTTTTAAAAGTCAAGAGTTATACTAGCTTTATGAGGTTAGGTATAACGGCCAAGAGTGATAAAAAGAACGATTTATTGATTTAAGGAAATAAGAGACTTGACTTATTATACTAATATGAATTTTGTTAAAAAGTGTGAAACCTCATTAGTGAGTAATTAGTATTTTTGGTTTTCAAAAGGAATGATGTTTTACCAATCGTAATAAATGTCGAACAAACCACAAAGCCTTAATAAAGGGAATTATTTTGACTAATAAGGTATTATTAAAACTAGTAGAAACTTCCATCCGCATAGGAGCTAAGATGAGACAAAAGGATATTACATTTACTAGATCATGGTCATTGTAATAAGATTGTTACGAATAATAATAACCTACTCACACTTAGGGTATATGTTTCTCAAATTGTTTTAAAGGATTAAAACTATGAACTACAAACCCTTTCAAAACGAGAAACTCTGAGTAATTGAAATTAGGCAAACTTGAACGTTAGGAAAAGAACGTTGTACTTGATTTTACAAGGAGAAGTGTTTTAATGAACTTCAAAAGATAATTACTCTATTTTTATACTACGTATCAGGTGACTTTTGTAAAAGAAACGGATCTTTTAAAGAGTAATACATAAGTACTTGGGCTAACAACCAACTTGTTAACATAATATAGAAAGTACCTTGTGTGAATAACTTGATTGTATTGATTTGTGATAGTCTTGTAATATTTTCTTGTTGACTTGATAAGTAAACATGTTAGGATGCTACGCGAGTTAGCATTCGTGATATTTGTGTAAAGGGATTTTTCCTTGTCAGGCTTATGTTGTTTAGCAATAAGTCGTTATGTTGATATTATATCATTCATAACTCCGGTTAAGCCGCCCACGCGGGTAGACTCAGCGTCGATGGACCCATGATTCGAGAATACCTTACGCGGTCTCAGATGTCTATGCGAATCGGAGTTCCAGTTAGTACGCGCCCTTGTGGTCACGCGTTCTTGTAGCTACGCGACGACGGTTCAGACGCCGCCGGGAGTAGTACCGACGCGGGTTATACCTCACGCGGCCTATCTGCTTTGGCCTACGCGAGTCGCGGAAGTTCCGTGACTAGATGCGACATTAGATATCGCGCGAGCGGCCGCCTTTGATCATGTGACGGCCTAGACAGATCTCATAATACGCTTTATGACCTTGGTACTGTTGGGTTTTAGTAGTCGGCTATGCCTTCAGACTTACCCTGCACGGTTCTATTGTGATGACTTTGAGGCATGAGTCCTCGACTTGCACGATCGCTTATTTATCAGAATCGTAGTGTCGCTTATCATACCTCCCCGCTTTATATAGACTACTATGATTTCATTTACGTGATTTTCGGGCCACATACTTGGCACCGCAGATCGACCTTCGGGTTGCTCACGCCGCAGTAAAGGTACTACCGTTGATCCTCGCTTAGGATCATCGCCGGCTGGGAAAGCTCGCTTTCTCTAAGCTTAGCATTTTGGTACGGTCCTCGTTGTAGATATTTGTATTCAGGTACGGCGGGCCCGCCCGCCATTGTTGTTTTAAACTCTGAGGTCCAGACCACTGCTATAAGGTCGGGATGTAATCGCTCGCTTTGGGTTATTTATATACATTATGCCGAAAGGCAACTTTTTCCTAAACCGTGTCTTACTTATACTGTTTCATATCTTGGTTGTTTTATATTCCACGGTTTTTCTCTCGATGTATGACTACTGGTGCTCGGGTAAGGCACTACCACGCCCTAACGGGTCGCGACATTTATATAGATCGCTATGATTTCATTTACGATTTTACGTTTCACATATTGTACCGCCATCGACCTCCTTCGAGGCCGCGCTCATGCCGCAGTAAGTACATTACCGCCGATCCTCGCGCTTAGGATCTCATTTCAGCAGATTGGGAAGCCTGCTCCTTCTGAGGCTTATCTTTGGCATGTTACCCGAGTCCAGAGGTTCTGCACATTCGTGGGTACGATGTGGCCCCGTCTGGCCATAGTTATTGTATAAATCTTAGAGGTCTCCAGTAATCGCGCAAGGTGGCTGTAAGGATTGTAATCGCTCAAAATGTCTTTGTATATATATATGCTAAAAGGCAACCGCTTTGGTTGACCTATTTTCTTTCATCTTGATCCACGCCTATTCGCATGTCTAAGTTTTTTTTATTTCCGCCGGTTTTTCTCTCGATGTTGTATCACCAGGTGCCCTGTAGGCACTAGTCACTGCCCGGTTCTGGTCGTGATGTAAATATAAAACAAGACATGAAATAACATGAAGGTGAAACAGCTTATTCGAGAAAAGTTGCATTTCGATATATATATATAGAAACTTAAATCCGAACAAGCTATATCCCTTTTACAAACTCGCCATAACAAAGATTTCATGCACTTTAAGAATGATATGACAACAATGGCGACAGTGGTTCCCGCCATACCCCCGAATGGGTACCTTACAACGACAGTGGACTATACTACTAATAAGCCTCCGAGAAACGGAGCTTCCCAAACGCCGAATCGCGACTCCTATGAGCGAGGATCAATAATCGCGTACTCTACCGCGCATGAACGCAGCTTCAAGGAGGTCAAGCATAACAGTACCAAGTATGTTAAATCAAAAATATCAGAAATGAAATCATAGTAGTCTATATAAAGCAGAGACACGTATGATAACAAACTACGCTCACAATAATATAAGCAAATGTCAAGTCGTGACTCACGCCTCAAAGTCATCACTCAAATATAACTACGGTCTCACGCCCACAACATCAATCATGCCCGTGGAATACATTCTCACCGCCGGCCTATGATATAAAAGCACCAAGGAATACACATGAACACCGTGTCCCACTGCGGTCATAATAAAACCGCACGGTAAGTACGAAGGCATAGCCGACTACTAAAACCCACGCATCAACAAGGTCATAAATCGTATCACGAGGTCTTTCTAGACCGCCACATTATCGGCCGCCACTCGCTCGCAGCATCAAATGTCGCGCTTAGTCTCGAACTTCCCGCAGCCCGTGATAGGCCACTCACATAGGCCCGCATGAGGTATTCCCGCATCGAGGGTAGCTACTCCCGACATCGCCCCGACTCGCACCGCACGGCCACATAGACCGCATGGCCATAAAGACCGCGACACTAACTCGAACTCGTGAGTTCGCATAGGTCCCCGACCCGCATGAGGTACTTCAATCATAGTCACACAGATCGCTCGAGGTATACCCCGACGGAGGCCGCTTAACCCCAGATCATGTCAAGAAAGAGTGGTACAATATTATAATAACAAATTTTATCGTTAAATAACATAAGCACAATCAAGGAAACCCCTTTACACAAAATCACAAGATACTAACACACGAGCATCCTAACATGTTTACTTATCAAATCAACAAGAAAGTATTACAAGGCTATCACAAACCAACACAATCAAGTTATTCACACAAGGTACTTTCTACTTTATGTTAACAAGTTCGGTTTTTATCCCCAAAGTACTTCATACATTAACTCTTTAAAAGATCCGCTTCTTTCACAAAAGTCACACAATACCCGAGTATAAAAATAGAGTGACTCTTTTTAAGTAAACTAAAACACTTCCCTTTGTAAAATCAAGTAACAACATTATTTTCCAAACGCTCAAGTTTGCCTAATTTCAAATGCTCAAGTTTCTAATTTTCAAAGGTTTCAGAGTTCATAGTTTTAATCACTTAATAATATAATTCTCCTTTAAAATATTTTGAGAAACATATGCCTTATGTGCGAGTAGGTTATTCTTGTTTATAACAATCTTATTAAAGCAACATGATCTCGAAATGTAATATCATTTTGTCTCATCTTAGCTTCTATGCAGATGGAGGTTTCACCGGTTTTAATAATACTTAATCACCAATACATTTCTTTATTAGCAGCAGTTGGTTTGTTCGATACTTATTCCGATTTCCAAATCAAGAAACATTATTCCTTTTAAAACCAAATACTCATCACTCACGAACGAGGTTTCACACTTTTTAACAAAATTCATATTAATTCAATTAAGTCAAGTCTCTTATCTTTAAGATCAAGTCTCTTAACTTCTACAATCAATAAACCATTCTTTTTATCTTCTTAAGTCGTTATACCTAACTTCCCATAAAGCTGGTATAACTCTTAAGCTTTTAAAACCAAGTATCACTCTTCTTTCAAAAAGGTTTCTTAATTCTTTTGAAATACTTCCAGATTCTTATTATTTAAACTCAAGTCAAAAGACATCGGAGTAAAAACCACGTTCAGTTAACACACGCACGCTATCGCACTATATATATTTTCTTTTAAAAATATCATGCTCAAGAGGATAGAAGAATCACATACCTCGCGACGATTATCGCATAATTAGCAAAACGCCCACGACTATAACCCGCTAGCCTTGTCCACCATTCAAGTAGAACATGCTACTCGCAGTAACATTCAACCTATAAAGGCCATATACGCCTATCAACGCCTAGACTACTCGTGAGAATATTCTAAGGGGTTCTCTATTCTACGGAAAATCGGGCAGACTTCCTACCCGTTAAGCTACACAAGTTCATCAGAATACAAATTCTATGTAAGTACAGCTTCAATTCTTCTTCTTTAATATTCTTCCGACGTGATTTCAATTCAATTCTCTTCTCTTATACCATCCTTCTATAAATCTTATATTTATTTCTATACTACTACGATGTAATTTCCAATTACAATAGAAGGACAAGAGTATTTACCTCTGTAAGCCCAAAATTATCCAAGTTCAAATGTCGATCCCGAGCAACGCTTAGCTCCTACTCGGCGCCCAACCCGCCTCCAAACAACCCTAAGTTCTACGCAACTTCTTCTTAATACTTTAATCGCTATGAAGATTTTCCTGTGGTTTCGCTGCCGGATCAAGGGAAGTATAATAGTATTTCCGGCTTTTAGTATGTGGTAATCGACGCTACAGAAGATGCACACACTTTAAACGCAAGTGCACGTTATCGCGACAAGTAGTATAGTCTTGATAAGACCAATATCATCCACAAGGATTAGGTTCAATTACCAACTATCTATTTTCTAGTATCTATTTGGTGAATTGATAATTGATTTGTTGTTTATAACTAAGAATTATGCAAGCTATTTAAATATAAAGATTTACTTCAGCCGATGAGAATAGGCTTCCATGTATCCTTACTATCCGCTATGCTACTTACTAATGTATTAACTTATGGTATTCTTCTTTGGAGAAAGCAGTTTACGAAATCGCTTTATACTCCCGTTAGGGTTATATAAACACTCAACCTCAAGATCGCACCTACCTACCTTCTGATAAGGATAAATTTATAGGAGGATTAAGAACAAAACCTAGTTGACCGTCACGCACAATGCGCAAAATTAGGGTTGTTAAGCCTCTCATCAACGCTTACATAAATAATTGAGGTATTTTCATCCCCAATCCAAGAATGTCTACCCAACTTACAAAGATATTCACAATCCCCTTTCTAACTGATTAGAAATCATATAGTGATAATTAGTTGTCAATTAATTACCAAGAATTCAACTCAATTATCGATAGATCTCACAATAAGAAAAATAACCATAAGCACGCATTAATTTATAACATAAGTTTCTAGCAATTCAACATGGAAAGCCCTATAAGAGAATTTGTTTCTAGCCATAGACATGACAAGAACTAATTCAAAGTTCATCATACAAAACTGAAATAAAGAACAAGAAAGGGAAAAGAAATTACTAAACTAATGGTATCCAATCTCCAAGCAAAGTCTTGTGTCAGGCAAGAAGGGAACCCTAAAACCGCCTAGGGTTCTCCTTTTATAGTCGCAAACCGCCTCCTCTTTCCTTCGTGCTCGCCTGCAATTTCGCCAAAAGACCTAATTTTTCCAAGGCGCCGCGCCACGTTCGCATAGCCGCGCCACAAGTTCCGCAATCCGCGGTGCTTGCGCCGCGCCCGATATTCGCTCGAGGGCGCCATGCTAATCTTCTGACCTCTCTGGATAGTGGGCGCCGCGCTCGCTGATCGCAGGAGAGCCGCGCCGTCCGATTTCACCGCTCGCCACTTTCTGCTACTCGCATCTCCTCTTTGCCCTTTTTAGCTCCTTTTCCGCCATTTGGCCATTTTAACCACTTTGACTCAATAGAAAGGAAAACTATCCTAATACAACACTTATATGTGCAAACTGACAAAAGACTAACTAAAACTGACTCAAAAGGTGTATATAAAATACACCGATCAAATACCCCCAAACTTAACCTTTGCTCGCCCTCGAGCATAGATAGAAAGAAAGAAATAAAAGACTCAAAGAAACGAAAAATAAAATACTTACTGCCATTGATTACTTTTGCTGCAATAGTGTTAACTAGAAAAACATGAAGGTTAGCAAAATAATATGCAGGAACATATGACATGAAATTTCAGCCCACTAAACGCATGAAACTAGATATTTCGCAAACTCATATTCATCATGCTTAATGGAAGTCAATATACTAAATCATGCATATAAATTCAAGAATTCCTATGGCATGCTTACTTTCTATTCTCCACTAATTCTGGATATGCATAAAAGAGATCTTCAGGACTTTAAGAGTTGTAATGTAGGCTTAGGTAGGGGTAGGTAAAAATAGGCAATTTAGACTCATTTCGTGTACCATAAGCTCTTTAGCTTTTCAATATTTCCCTTTTTCTTTTTGTTCTTTCCTTCACTTCGATTCTATCTTTTCCTCTTTGTTTTGGGGAGAGTGAAGTATGTAATAATGACAAGCACCCCAAACTTAGGCTTTTGCCTATTTCTTATTACTTTTGTATCAGTGCAACAGACTTATTCACTCTTTTTGTCTCTTTTTTAACACAATGTATTCCACTATTTTCATATTTTCACTTATGGTACAATTTGTGGGAATATAGGGTGTCAAAGAAGAAGTTTCAAATTTAGGCTCAATGTAATGACTAGGGATATTTTTAAAGTACGGGATAGAAAAGAATGGTAAGAATTTGCTATCAAAGAAATGCCTGAGTCATCTCCCTAACATGCATATCCTAACTATTTCGCCTCAAATAGCAAGCAATCATAACACATAAGTATTTATCATTTAACATGCATAACTCAAGCAAGAGACTCCAAATAGACAGATTCTGTGAGTTTTTGGCATATCTAACTTAGGTGTTTAGATAGTTTCTTCAATTCTGTTACATTATTCTGCCTTCCTTCACTAGGTGTTTCTAGCAACTACAACATACATGATCTTTGACAGGCAATTATGACTCAAAAAAAAGAAATTTTTTTGGTGACTCAAAATAAACATAAACAATCAAAAAGACTTAAATAAAACATAACATGACACACAAAGAAAATAAAACACAAATAAATACCCCCAAACTTAAATCACACATTGTCCCCAATGTGTGTAGACTCAAAGACAGTAAAAGAAATAAGACACTTACAAACTTTGGCTAAATGGTGGTATGGTGTGGATAATGATCGACCATTGGTTGAACAAGCGAACTCAACTCGCTGATTTGTTGCCTTGTTTCTTGCTGTCCTTGTACCATCAGGTCCAAGGTCCGCATCATCCTCATCCGATTTTGATACAATTTCTCCATCAGGCGCTGGAGGTTCGCTTCCCGTGGTTGTCGTGGCTAGGTCCTCGCCTCATATCGAGCTCCCTATTTCGTGCTCATCTTCGCCCACGGCGGCCTCGCCGCTTGTACTCCGTCTGCCAGGGCCTGGGTCCGGGAAAGAGTGCACTATCCCATGTGACACGCATTTGGTTTCTTCGAAGTATCCGTTAGGATTTGGGACCGCACTCACGTGACATAGCTTCGTGATAATCGAGCCATGTCCCAATCCGCTCGTGTTACCAACCCGCTGATTTCAATACTGCACTATTTCTTTCCTACATCAATCGCCAACCCTCATAATTCCATATATCGCTTAATCCTATCCTCCGCACTCGGTTGGCGTGACGGAATCACGCAAGGCCGATTTAAATATAGCCAACCTTTGGCTACTTTGTTGAATTGGCACTGCTCGGTTTTGACCCATTTCTTCCAATATCAAAACAGCCCTGTGATAGCTCATCGTGGTTTGCGATTTCAGATCCCGCTTTATGTGGTTTGGCTTCCTAGACCATGTTCTAAAATGGCTCCGATCACCAATTCCTCCTTCAACATCAATCGCTTTCAATTGTGCATTTACATTCTTCGTCACGCATACATAGTGTCCCCTTACAAAGCATCCCCTTTCCACCTTCTCCGAAAGTTGGCATAAAATTCACGCACTATCATTGGATCGTGCTATCTTCTCCGATTCACAAATCTCTCCACTCCTTAACTCAATCATCGCCCGAATGGGCTCGTAAACATCTTCTTCCCCATATGACTCTCTCGTAGTCCATTCCCTTTCTCGTATTATGGGTCCTGCATCAAGCTTTTTGTATCTTTGGTAGGCTCGTAGCTCACAAACCTATTTTCATCATATCAGGTCAGTGGATGTGGAGCCTCTTCTTTCCTGGTGGCCATGGTTAAACAAGTTCGAGCTTACAATTTAGTGGCACAAATGTTTCCTACACAATTAACAACTAGCAATGAACACAACACCCCCAAACTTCAACTTTTCACCCAATACCCACACTTTTTCTACTCTTTTCTCCAAACTTCACAATCAACTTTTCAAGACTCCAAACTACTTCAACTACAATATTCCTTCAAACTACTACCTCATGTGACTTCAAGAAAGAACTCAAGAAATGTAAAAGGATTACCTTTTATGAGAAGATTCAAGCTTGTTCTCGTTTCAATCAGTGGTTCGAGGCTATGGAACGGAGCTTTGGTTGAGATGGTTAAGGGTTTTGGGAATTTAAGAGTTTAGGCTGTGGTCAGTTGGATTTGCGAGGCTTTCAGTGGGTAAATTTCTCGAATTTCGTGGGTTTTTGGAGAGGGAAGGTTAGATTTTTGAATTTGGAATTGGGAAAATCTGATTGGGCGCTTTAAGCTTCGATTCGCCGCGCTGCTCGCTAGCGCCACGCGCCCAATCATCCGCTGGCTTTCGCCGCGCCGCTTCCCGGCGCCGCGACGCTAAACTTGGCATATTTTTTGATTTCGCCGCGCTCGCCTCAGCGCCACGCGCTTAAACTCGCGCTGCTCACCTTTCGCGCCGCTGCCCCGCTTCCTGAGCCGCGACGCTTACCCGCTTTTTCCGAAATTCGCTTTTCTTCGCCGCCTTCGCTTTATTTCCGCACTCTATCAATCACAACACAAACACAAAAACCCAAGACCGTGAGATTGTTTCTAGATAAAATAAAATAAACTAAAGATGTAAATTAAAATAACATAATTGAAAACGCTGGGTTGCCTCCCAACAAGCGCCGTTTTAACGCCTTTTAGCCTGGACGCAATTAACCCAGATGAGTGCTCATCGACCCTTCACAACTACTTGCACTGGCAGATTTATCACTATAGGTCTCAATTTCCTATAACTATTTGCTCAACCAAGAACCTTAAACATACAATTATCCTCAAGTACACAAGACAGCTTGTCTTTATGCTTTTATAACGTAGAATCCGTGAAATTCTCTACATCTCTCAACTCTGTGGTACCCTTTTGGTACGGGCTTCCTAATTGTGGATCACCGTGATAGCTAGTGGTGGTTCTTCCGTAATGTGCAAGAAAAGGATTTCTACAGAGTCCAAGAAGGTAAATAATCGATCTCTCGCAATCTTTTCCTTTTCTACACCAACTATCTCACCAGATTCTCAATAGTCAGTTTGGTTCGTGCTCCTCAAATTGTTGTTCGTCGTTAAAAATGATCGCGAAGTTCTCCTATTTGCGCTCCAAATTTTCTTTATGGCCAATCTCATTTCGCCCATGAATCGCGCTGATACTTAGTGAGACCGAGTATGACTTCTAGCAATTCCTCTCTCTTCCTCTACGGTTGGAGCTCGATCATATCGACAAGAGAAATCCATGTCTCGAGAATCCTCGAGATGCATCAAAACCAACAACGGATCACGACACTTGTTTTCACACAATAAATACATAAAACTAAAAAGAATAAAATAAAATAGAATAAATAAAAACATATAAAAATTAACAAAGAGTAAAACCAAATTAGAAATTAAAAATAGATAAATTTGATATTGAACTATGCCTAATCATAGAACTACGCCAAAAACTTGATGCGCAGAAGATACACACACTTTAAACGCAAGTGCACGTTATCGTGACAAGTAGTATAGTCTTGATAAGACCGAATATCGCCCACAAGGATTAGGTTCAATTACCAACTATCTATTTTCTAGTATCTATTTGGTGAATTGATAATTGATTTGTTGTTTATAACTAAGAATTATGCAAGCTATTTAAATATAAAGATTTACTTCAGCTGACGAGAATAGGCTTCCATGTATCCTTACTATCCGCTTATGCTACTTACTAATGCATTAACTTATGGTATTCTTCTTTGGAGAAAGCAGTTTATGAAATCGCTTTATACTCCCGCTAGGGTTATATAAACACTCAACCTCAAAGATCGCACCTTACCTACCTTTCTGATAAGGATAACTTTATAGGAGGATTAAGAACAAAACCTAGTTGACCGCCACGCACAATGCGCAAAATTAGGTTGTTAAGCCTCTCATCAACGCTTACATAAATAATCGAGGTATTTTCATCCCCAATCCAAGAATTTCTACCCAACTTACAACATATTCACAATCCCCCTTTCTAACTGATTAGAAATCATATAGTGATAATTAGTCACAATTAATTACCAAGAATTCAACTCAATTATCGATAGATCTCACAATAAGAAAAATAACTATAAGCATGCATTAATTTATAACATAAGTTTCTAGCAATTCAACATGGAAAGCCCTATAAGAGAATTAGTTCCTAGCCATATACATGACAAGAACTAATTCAAAGTTCATCATACAAAACTGACATAAAGAACAAGAAAGGGAAAAGAAATTACTAAACTAATGGTATCCAATCTCCAAGCAAAAGTCTTGTGTTGTGCAAGAAGGGGAACCTCAAAATCGCTTAGGGTTCTTCTTTTATAGCCGCAAACCGCTCCTCTTTTCCTTCGTGCCCGCCTGTAATTTCGCCAAAAGACCTAATTTTTCCGCGCCGGCGCTGCCCGCAGACAGCCGCACACGTAAGCTTCGCAATCCGTCGTGCTGGCGCGCGACTCGATATTCGCTCGAGGGCGCCGCGACGCTTAATCTTCCGACCTCGACGCGGCGCCGCGCCCTCGCTGATCGCAGGAGGCGCCGCGACGGGTCCGATTTCACCTCGCTCGCCACTTTCGCTACCGCATCTCCTCTTTGCCCTTTTTAGCTCCTTTTCCGCCATTTGGCCATTTTAACCACTTTGACTCAATAGAAAAGAAAACTATCCTAATATAACACTTATATGTGCAAACGGACAAAAGACTAACTAAAATCGACTAAAAGGTGTATATAAAATACACCGATCAAGAACCTTCGAATACTACAGTATTCGGGCTAAGGTATTTTGGAATAGTAATAATACTGGAGAATACTTTTCTACCGGGGTGTATTTACGAGAACAACTCAAAATGGGGGTACTGCCAAGGCTTTCAAAGGGGAGGTGCTCTGACGAGAGCAATAAGAAGAGGGAGGATTTTCAAGACTTGAAATCTCTAAGTGTGGATTAAGAAGTCTTCAACTACGAGGTATTTGTAGGCCTTCAATGACCAAGATTAAGACAAGCGGTGGGCAAGTGGAGGCGAGGATTTGGACAAGTGTTGCGTGGGTCCCACTTGCTCATCAACTACACAAAATATCTTACCAACATTGACTCAAATGTTTTAGGCCACAAAACATTAAAAATGCGCCAACCACTCCTTAGGTTGCCATTCACTGAGGCCAAGGTCGCCTCTCGTTGGTCCAAAATATTTCATCTCTGAAAAATCCACAAAATAATAAATGTTGCAAACTGTAATTTTCCCTTCGCAGTTTGGAAAACGCTTCGCCTGAAACGATTCTTTCGAGGTTGTGAACGTAATTTCGCCCCTTGCCTAACTTAATGTCACGACCAACCCGCCCGGATCGTGCCTTACCCGCACCCTAGTGATACAACATCGTGAGAAAATCAATAAATAAAACATAAACATGTAACAAGAGATTTGATAAATAAACAAAGCAACAAAAAAAATGGTGCTTTCTCAGATATATACATAAAAACCCAACAGCTACATCCCATTTACAACTCCGCCACAACAAGATTTCATGCACTTAAGAAAGCGACAACAACTATGACTGACAGTGGCCCGCCATACCTCAATGTACAAGAACTTACAGCACTGTGGTAACATACCAAAAGATAATCCTCCAAGAAACGAGGCTTCCCAATACGCCGAATCGTGATCCTATGAGCGAGATCCACAACCAACGTACTCTACCATGGCAGATGAACGCAATTTCTCAAGGAGGTCAAGATAACAGTACCAAGTATGTGAAATCAGAAATATCAGAATGAAATCATAATAGTCTATATAAAGCAGAGAGACATGTATGATAACCAAACTACGCCACAACATAAAAGCAAATATATCAAGTCGTGACTCACGCCTCAAGTCATTCCTCACGCCCGTGGAACTCCTTCCTCACCGCCAGCCTAGGTACAAATCGTGTGGAATACGTGGTCCCACCCATCCCACGGACTCGGTAAAGAATCATGTAGACACGTGTCCCGCCATCTCATGGACTCGTTAAGAATCGTGGAATACGTGTCCCGCCCATCCTAATGGGACTCTGAAGAATCGATGAAATACGGTCCCGACCCATCTCATGGGACTCGTGAAGAATCGATGAAATACGTGTCCCGCCCATCTCATGGGACTCTGAAGAATCGATGAAATACGTGTCCCTACCATCTCTGGGACTCTCAGAGCATAGAAATACAACACTTGCACAACAAAGGCTATCACCACAAGCATAGGCAAGTTACACACAACTCACGGTTATTTTATGCCAAAGTCCAGGTTCTGACCCCAAAGTATTACGTACGTTAAATTCTTTTTAAAAGATTCATTTCTTTTATAAAGGTCACCCGATACCCGTAGTATTAAAATAGAGTGACTCACATTGTTAGGTAAACCAAAACACTTTCCTTTTCAACATCAAGTAACAACATTCTTTTCCATAAGTTCAAGTTTGCCTAACTTCAAGTACTTAAGCCTCTTATTTTAGAAAGGTTTCGTAGTTCATAGTCTTAATCACTTAAGAATATAATTCTCTTTTAAACAATTTGAGAAACATATGCCTTATATGTGAGTAGGTTATTCTTGTTCAAAATCAATCTTATTAAAGCAAACATGATCTAGGAAATGTAATATCATTTTGTCTCATCTTAGCTTCTATGCAGACGGAGGTTTCTACCGGTTTTAATAATACTTAATTAGTCAAAACATTTCCTTTATTAACGCCGCAGTTGGTTTGTCGATACTCATTCGATTCAAATCAAGAAACATTATTCCTTTCTTTTTAAAACCAAGTACTCATTACTCACGAATGAGGTTTCACGTAATTCATATTAATTCATTTAAGTCAAGTCTCTTCTCTTTAAGATCAAGTCTCATAACTTCTTAAAATCAATAAACCATTCTTTTTATCTTCTTAAGTCGTTATACCTAACTTCCCATAAAGCTAGTATAACTCTTAAGCTTTCAAACCAAGTATTATTCTTCTTTCAAAAGGATTCTTAATTCTTTTGAAATACTTCAAGATTTTTATTATTCAGTGCTTAAGTCAAAAGACATTGCCAGAAACTACATTCGCTAACACACGACGCCTACCGCATTATATATATATATTCTTTTAAAATACTTCCAGATTCTTATTATTCAAAGCTTAAGTCAAAAGACATTGCCTTACAACTACGCTCGCTTAACACACGACGCTCACCGCTATATATATATATTCTTTAAAATATCATGCTCAAGAGGATAAGAAGAATCACATACCTCGCGACGATTATCGACTATTAGCAAAACGCTCCATCGCTATAACCCTGGCTTAGCCTTGTCCACCTTTTAAGAGCACATGCTACTCGCAGAACATTCAACCTATAAAGGTTATACCACTATCAAAGTCTAGACTACTCAGAGAATATTCTAAGCAGAGGTTCTCTATTCTACTTAAAATCGCAAAGACTTCCCTACCCGTTAAGCTACACAAGTTCATCAGAATACAAATTCTATGTAAGGCAGCTTCAATCTTCTTCTCTTTAATATTCTTCGATGTGATCTCGCTTAATTCCTTTCAGAATATCCTTCTATGAATCTTATATTCATTTCTATACTACTACAAGATGTAATTCCCAATTACAATATAAAGACAAGAGTATTTACCTCGATAAGCCCAAAATTATCCAAGTTTAAAGTCGATCCCGAGCAAGGTTTAGCTCCTACTCTGCGCTCCAACTCCGCCTCCAAACAACCCTTAGAAGTTCTAACTAACTTCTACGTAAATACTTCAACCAACTATGAAGATTTCCTTAGGGTTTCGCTTAGTGGCTAAAGGAAAGTATAGTAGTATTTTCCTGCTTTTCAGATAAAGTGGTACTGGAAATACTACAAAGGTTTTGGGCTAGAGTATTTTGGCATTACAACAATACTTGGAGAAGTATTTCAACCAAGGGGGTATTATTTCGATTAGAACAACTAGAGCTGTGGGTATTTCTGGCCTGTGGCCTCTCAAAGGGTGGAGGACTCGACTAAACTACACTAAGGAGGAGAGGATTTTAGACTTGGAAATGTCTAAGTGTGGATGAAGAAGTTCATCAACTAAGGGGGTATTTATAGGCCAACCCGTTATACCTCAGATTTCCAGAGTATGCACGTAAGGGAATACGCATAAAAAGTTTGGCTTTAAAGTTAGCCTCGACGCTTTTTTGTGCACAACTCGCTTAAAGAATCGCTTTTCCGACTAAACGCTTCCACTTTCGAGGAAAATTCCGGCATGCCATTTCTAATTTTGCGGATTTTTCCGAGAGACTAAACATTTTGGACCAACGAGGGCAACACTTGGCACCCTCCCATCAGGACTTGAATCGCCCATGGACGAAAATTGGAGAGCCAAGGCACGCTTTTTGTGCCTCGTGCACAAGTCAAGGTTGGTAGGATATTTGTGTTTAGTTAATCCTCACCCTACACTTGCCTTGCACTTGTCTTCATCTTGGCCATCGGTTGGCCAAGGCTTGAGCTATAAATACCCCCTTAGAGACGTAAGAGTTATTCATCCACAAAGTTATCTTCCAAGTCTAAAAATCCTCTCTCCTGCTTGCCCAACACCTCTTCCTCCTCCTCAGGTAGTGTGGCCAGAGCCTACCCCCTAGCCTAGCCGAAATCTACCCCCCCTCCCTTGGTAGAAAAGTTACCTTCTTGTATCGTTATAATGCCCAAAATACCCTAGCCCAAATACCTTAGTACTTAGTAGGTTGTGAAGAACTTCTAAGGTTCTCGAGCATACAACTTGGTGAGCAAAACCTGCTCAGCTGACTTTTCTAGATATTATCGGGCTTACCGAGGTAATAATCCTAACCTCTTTGAATTAGAGAATACTTAATGTTATAGTATAAGAATAAGTATAAATACTTAAAGAATATCACGTAATAGAATTGAACTGCTACCACGTAGGCGGTTTGAAAGAAGAATAATCAAATCAGACTACATAGGACTGCTACAAAGAGACTTATATAGCTCACCGGTAGGAGGTACGCCCAACTTTCCATAATCGTGAACCCTCCGCTTAGAATGACCTTCGAGTAGTCCTTGATAGATATCCGTGACTATTATAGTCGACTTCTCTCACACATATTCAACTTCAAGGTGTGGTTTTCACTGGTATGTATGTGATTCTTCCTAAAGCATGATATTTTACAATATATATAGTATTAGACGCATACGTGTTAACTAAAATATAACTACTGCAATGTCTTTGACTTAAGCTCGAATAACACTTACGAATGCCTCACGCTTTAAGCTCTAATAATAAAGATCCAAAGCATTTTAAAGAATAATCGGATCTTTTTTAATGTAAGAAGACTAATTGGTTTTAAACAAAGCTTAAGAGTTATACTAACCTTACGGGAGGTTACATAACCACTTAAGATTGATAAAAGAAACAATTTGCCTACGTGTTTATAAATGCATTTATATTGAATTGTGAAAAGAATAATAAGATGGTTTGATAAGTGGACATGATATGATGCTACGTGTTAGTGTCTTGTAACGCTTGTGAAAAAGAGTATGCTTGTTGTGATTATGTTGTTTAAAGATAAGTCGCATGTTAGTATACCATCACTCACCTCGAGACGATAACGGGTTGTCGCCTCCGACGCGGGTAGACTTCAAAGTGTCCGGGACCATGATTCGAGAATACCTCGCGCGGTCCAGGGGCCTACGCGAGCTACAGAGTTCCGTGTTAGTACGCTGGGTTATACTCACGCGGCCTACGTGCGCCAGCGCGACAACGAGTCCGTGATTTACGCCGAGGAGAAGCACCACGCGGGTTATACTCACGCGCCCACGCGAGTGGCCCATGCGACTCCGAGTTCAGATTAGGCTTGCAGACGACGATACGGGCGAGCGGCCCTGCTTCGATCATTCGCGTTCAGACAAGACCTATTACAGCTACCTATTGTTGCTTTGTTTAGGATGATAATTACGCATGCGTTTCTCGTTGTTTCACACATATTTGTAAACCGGTTTTAAAATGATATGTTTTCATTTAAGTACTTTACGCAGCATACTTAGTACCGCCAGATCGACTCCTTCGGGCCGCGCTCATGCCACGTAAGGGCAAGCAGTGCTAGATCCGCATCCTTAGGATCTCTACATTGGTGCGGAGCTCCATCTCTTCCGAGGCTCTACTTTTGGTATGATCTCCTGTCAGATAGTTTTGTATAAATAGGTATGGCGGCCCCGTCCCGCCATAGTTGTATATTTCAGAGGTTCAGAGTCATGTTGTGCAAAGGTTTGATGTAATCGCTAAACCATGATTTTATATATATATGCCGAAAGGCGATGTTTTCTCACATAAATCGTGTCTTATTTTATAAATTGTTTCATGTCTTGCTTTATATTTCCGCCGTTACTCGATGATGACTACTGGGTGCCCCTGAAGACCAACACGCCCCGAACGGTCGTGACAAAAGTGGTATCAGAGCGCTTAATCCTAAAAGTGTCTACTGCATCAGATCTAGTAGTCTTGATTATCTGGTGTGCACCACGCCAATAATCGTGAGGCTATAGGATATTTAGGATTGGTTTCCATTCTTCTCATTCCGAGATCGTGCTTTAGAGTCAGGTTATAGGTCGACCTCTAACGATTCCTTTCCTCGCAGCTATGCCTCCACGCAAGGCAACCCGCCCGTATGGCAAGGCAACCGAGGAGCCGCTAGCAGACACCCAGAGTCACGAGGGCTCGTGCCCGCCTATACCAGACGGCGAAGTTCTATGACGCCGCCACTTCAAAGAATACCACAGCACTCCACACCTCCCCGCCCCACACCGCGAGTGAGTTAGGGTAGCGAGACGCCCAGCCTTTTGGCTAAAGTCAGGCCCGACACGGAGAGGTCGACGCGGCACCTGGGCCCAGCCTCCACCCACCGCAGACCGCTGCTCACCCGAGGCGTGAGAGCTCGAGGCTACGAGACTTCGAGTCAGAGTTCACGGAGTTTTATGGGTCGAGGCCGAGGATGATCCGCAGGAGTTCATCCGTCGATTCAGAGGATTTTGAGAGGATCGTATGCCGAGACCGAGTCCGCGATCTTGTTCACATAGGTCGCGGATACCGCAATGATTGGTTTGATTCACGGGAGTTATCCCGGAGAGCACGCGCCCCCGCCTACTGGGATGAGTTCTCGCAGGCTTTCTCACTTCACTTCGCCTCCACAGATGGCGAGGGCGCTGGCCGATAGATTTTACCGCGAGGCAGAGAGGACGCACCGCCGTGGAGCACAATGTCAGTTTGATTCTTTCGCTCGATATGTCCCAAAGATTGGTAGCAGATATGAGGATAGGTGCACCGCCATGTCACCGCAGACGACTATATGGCCGAAGTCTGCGGGGTTTCTCTCCACCGTATGGACATTACCCGCACGCAGTGCTCACGCCTTGACGCGGTGAGCGCAGAGGTCGACGGTCGACGTATAAAGAAGCAGGTTAAGGCGCCGCACGGAGGGTCTTCTCGTGGTTATCGTGGGCGGCCTCAAGTTAGCCTAGATTCGCACCACGCCACCAGAGCACTCTCGACCGCCCTCGACACCAGTAGTTTTCGAGGGCGCATCGGGCCCTGTGGCTTCGTGACGCCCGTAGTAGCAGAGATCGCCGACGGACCACCTCACTGCGGCCGATGCGGGGATCCCATTACGGAAGTGTGGTACTACTTGGAGCTTGTTGCGCCAGGGCGCAGGTCACTTTGCGGATCGCCCGACCGGCGCTACGTGGTAGGCTCACTTTTCGTGTTCGTTGCCGCTTCATCATCTCCTACGCTACTCGCCCGAGGCGTGGTGCCTACGGTCAGCAGGTCGCGGGCAGAGGTCGTGTCGTCTCAGCTTCTACGTCCTCGTAACCGCATTTATGCTTTGTCCAACGACAGATCAGAGGCCTCACCCGATGTCGCCGCTGTACCTTATCGGGCTCGGGTTTGATGTTTATGCCTTGATAGATCCGGTTCTACTCGCCCCATATATCTCCCTGTCGCTAGTAGATAGTGGATAGAGCCCGAGTCCATAGACCCTTTCGAGGCAGCTACGCCAGGGTGATCTCGGTGGTAGCTCGGCGCATATAGGGCTTGTCCCGTGACCATTTACACCGCCGACTCGCCGACTTGACAGAGTTGAGACGATCGACTTCGACGTGATTATGGGACGGATTGGCTAGCTTCGCTATGCCAATGTAGACCGCAGAGAGAGAGTAGCACGGTTCCAGCTTCGAGTAGCCTTGCCGATTGGGAGGGAGCACCAGATCGCCGAGGTAGGTTTATTTCACCTCAAGGCTAAAGACGGTGCGTAGGGTATATCTACCATCTAGTTCGAGTGTTTGATACCGAGGTCGCGTACCAGATTTTCGCCGCCTCAGAGTCACGAGTTCCCAGACGTGTTCCCGACGACTCCCGCATCCTCCCGAGAGGAGATCGAGTTTTGTATTGACATATTGCCGATACTCGCTTATTTCCATTCCGCCATACGTAACGGCACCCGCCGAACAGAGAGTCAAGGACCACCGAGGGATTTGGCCGGAGAAGCGGCTTCATTAGGCCCGGTTTCTCGGGGCGCCAGATTGTTCGCGAAGAAGATGGACGACGCCGCGCATGTGTGTTGATTAAGTGCACCAACAAGGTGACCATTAAGAATGCATACCCCTTCCTGTGATTGATGATTTGTTCGACCATTGCAGTAGCGCGAGATGCTTCTCCAAGATCGACCGCGTCGCTATCATCGTTCGTGGTCGTGGAGGCGGATGTCCCTAGATCGCATTCCGACCCAGACGCATTACGAGTTCGTGGTCATGTCTGGTTGACCAATGCTCCGGCAGTATTCATGGATTTGACGAACCGAGTGTTCAAACCATTTTGACACGCTTGTGATAGTGTTCATCGATGATATTCGCTTATTCTCGCCAGAGCAGAGTACGCGAGCATTCGGCGATCAGGCTACGCTTCTCCAGATCGCAGCCAGACGCCAAGTTTTCCAAACGTGAGTTTTGCTGACTTCGCATGCTGGGCATATTGTCGGGCCGACGGCATTCGAGGGATACGCCAAGATCGAGGCGCCAGACTTGCCTGCACCTACTACTCCGGCAGAGGTTCGCAGCTCGGGCCTCGCAGTTATTATCTACGTTCGTGGAGAAGTTTGCTTTATCTCGCACCATTGACTAGTCGACTCGGCGCAGCCAAGTTTCAGTGGACTGACGCCAGGAGCGTGGTTTCCAGCCGAAAGAGAGACCGACGACCGCCTCGCTTCTTACTTTTCCGCAGGTCCAGATGGTTATGTCGGTATCAGGATGCGCCGTGCATCGGGTTGACGTGTGTTGACGCAAAGATGGCAGGTTATAGCATACGCATCCCGACACCAAGAAACACGAGGAACTACCCCACCCATGATTCGAGTCGCACCGCGATTCACGCCAAGATCCTGAGGCACTATTTGTACGGGGTTCACGTGGGATATTTATACGCACCACAAGAGTCTCCAAAGATATCTTCACCGTAGGAGCCGAACTTACGGCTGCAGACGGTGGTTAGAGTTGCTTAAGGATTACGATGTTGATATCCCGTACCACCCTGGAAGGCCAATGCCAGGGCGTACGCCTTAGTCGTAGGTCACGGGAGCCTATCGACGCGCAGAAGAGAGAGGACATGGTTCGTGATTTGCATCGCTTACGCAGCCTGTGTCCGCTTGATTGATTCGATAGCAGCGGTTAGAGTTCGCAGGTTGCCGAGTCTTCCATCGCCGGCGAGGCGAAGAGGCAATAGCTCGAGGATCCAGCCTTTGATTCGATATCGCGGATACGCCTCTTCGCAGGGCGCGGTCCTTTGAGGTAGCACCGGGGGTGCTAAGGTTCGAGGGCGCATCGTGTTCCGTGATGTTTCAGTGACTTCGCAGCAGGTTCTCGGGGAAGCACACGTCACAAGCATTTATCCATCCGGGTCGACTCAAGATGTACTCACGACCTTAGACGTGTATTGCGGACGGCCAAGAGGACGCTGCAGCAGTTCGTGAGCTCGCCCGTGCCGTCGCAGTAAAGGCAGAGCACCGCAGGCCCGGTGGTTTGTTACAGCGATAGAGATCCCGACTGGAAGTGGAGGTAATCAACACGGACTTCATCACAGGATTACCTCGCACTCGCAGGAGACATGATTCTATATGGGTTATCGTCGACAGTCGACTAAATCAGCCCACTTTCTTCCCGCCAGACTACTTTTCTACCGAGGATTACGCTGACTTTACATCCGAGAGATCGCCGATCGCATGGAGTCCCTACTTCGATCATATCGCATGTGGAGCCCGCTACACTAACTTCGAGGTCCTTCCAGAGGGCTTAGGACGCAGTGAGCCCGAGCACCGTGATTTCATCCACGTATGTGACGGACAGCAGAGCGCACTATCCGCACTCTCGAGGATATGCCGCGAGCCCGTTATTGACTTCGGTAGTTGGGAGGATCATTTGCCTCTAGTTGAGTTCGCAGATAATAATAGCTACCACTCCAAAGATTCGGGATGGCGCCTATGAGGCCTTGTATGGGAGGAAGTGCAGACGCCTATAGGCTGGTTCGACGTGGGCGGCGGACGCCAGCTGGGACCAGACGGTACAAGAAAGTGGGATAAGCGAAGCTTATCCGAGAGCGCTATCGACAATTCGTAGTCGCATGGTCGACGCAGATCATCGCCGCCAGATCCGAGTTCGCAGATGATTGGGTTTTCCTAGCGCGCCACCCACGGCGGTGTGATGAGATTCGAAGAAGGAAACTCATTTCAAGGTACATTGGGCCGCTTTGATTGTCCGCAGGTAGGCAAGGTTGCCTACGAGCTGATCCGCCGTCCGACCGGAGGCGCATCCGTGTTTCACGATCTATGCCGGCGAGACGATCGGATCCATCTAGGTACACCCGATTGACGACGATGTCCAGTGACCGGCGGGTTATCGTATGAGGAGATTCCCATAGCGATAGTCGATCGCCGTTAGGCGCTCATGACGAAGGACGGGCTTCCGCCAAAGTCTGCGGGCGGAACGAGCTCGTGGAGGAGATGACGGGAAGCCGGCGAGGACATGAGGCAGAATTATCTCACCTATTCCCACACCGCTGTAATTCACTTTCCTACTTGTAAATTTCCATTATCATTTATGCCTAAGTGTTGTTTTGGCGTGTGTGGCATTTGCTAACTGCTTAAGCTTCGCGATAATCGTTTTGAGAAGGAACATTCGGGACGCAATGTTTCGGCGAGGGAGAATGTTATACCTCAGATTTGCAGTATGACGTAAGGGAATACGCATAAAAAGTTTGGCTTTAGTTAGCCTCGACGCTTTTTGTGCACAACTCGCTTAAAGAATCGCTTTCCGACGAAACGCTTTCCACACTCGTAGGGAAAATTCCGCCATGCCATTTCTAATTTTATGGATTTTTCCGAGAGACGAACATTTGGACCAACGGAGGGCAACACTCGCACCTCCCATTGGTGGACTGAATCGCCCATGGACGAAATTGGAGAGCCAAGGCACGCTTTTTGTGCCTTGGCACAAGTCGCGGTTGGTAGGATATTTGTGTTTAGTTAATCCTCACCCTACACTTGCCTTGCACTTGTCTTCATCTTCGCCATCGGTTGGCCAAGGCTTGAGCTATAAATACCCCTTAGAGACGTAAGAGTTATTCATCCACAAAGTTATCTTCCAAGTCTAAAAATCCTCTCCTCTCCCTTGCTTTTCGTCCAACACCTCTTCCCTCCTCAGGTAGTGTGGCCGCAGAGCCTACCCCCTAGCCTAGCCGAAATCTACCCCTCCCTTGGTAGAAAAGTTACCTTCTTGTATCGTTATAATGCCCAAAATACCCTAGCCCAAATACCTTAGTACTTAGTAGAAGTTAAGAACTTCTAAGGTTCTTGAGCATACAACTAGAGCAAAACCTGCTCAGCGCGACTTTTCTAGGATATTATTGGGCTTACCGAGGTAATAATCCTAACCCTCTTTGAATTGTAGAATACTTAATCGTTATAGTATAAGAATAAGTATAAATACTTAGAAGAATATCACGTATTAGAATTGAACTGCTACCACGTAGAAGGGCTTGTTAAGAATAATCAAATCAGATTATTGTGATCGTTTCACTGCAGTAGACTTATATAGCTCACCGCAGTGGAGGTACGCCCAACTTTCCATGTAATTGTGAACCTCTATTTAGAATGACCTTCAGAGTAGTCCTTGATAGATATCCGTGACTATTATAGGTCGACTTCTCACACACATATTCAACTCAAGGTGGTTTTCAATGGTATGCGATTCTTCCTAAAGCATGATATTTTACAATATATATAAAATGTGACGATACGTGTTAACTAAAATATAACTACGCAATGTCTTTGACTTAAGCCCGAATAACACTTACGGCAATGCCTCACGCTTAAGCCCTAATAATAAAGATCCAAAGCATTTTTAAAGCACATCGGATCTTTTTTAATGTACAAGACTAATTGGTTTTAAACAAAGCTTAAGAGTTATACTAACCTTACGGGAGGTTACATAACCACTTAAGATCGATAAAAGAAACAAGCTTTGCCTACGTGTTTATAAATGCACTTATATCAATCGCGAAAAGAATAATAGCACGGTTTGATGTCGACACGATACGATGCTACGTGGTGTTGTCTTGTAACGCTTGTGAAAAGAGTATGTTTGTCAGGATTATGTTGTTTAAAGATGTTCGTTATGTTAGTATACTATCACCACCTCGAGACGATACCGGGGTTGTCGTCCGACGCGGTAGACTCAGCGTGTCCGGGACCATGATTCGAGAATACCTACGCGTCCGTGGGGCCTGGCGCGGAGCTACGAGTTCCGTGTTAGTATGCGGGTTATACCTCACGCGTCTATGTGGCCATGCGACAACGAGTCCAGTGACGACGCCGAGGAGAATGCACCGACGCGGGTTATACCTCACGCGCCCACGCAGTTGGTCCATGCGACTCGAGTTCAGATTAGGCTTGCACGATGATACGGGCGAGTGGCCCGCTTTCGATCATTCGCAGCCAGACAAGACCTATTACGCTTACCTATTGTTGCTCTTGTTTAGGATGCCACTCACGTGCTTTCTCGTTGTTTACACATATTTGTAAACCGTTTTAAAAATGATATGTTTTCATTTAAGTACTTTACGCCAGATACTTAGTAATTGCAGATCGACTCTCCTTCTCGCTGCTCATGCCAGTGTAGCAAGGTGCTGTGATCCGTGATCTCAGATCTCTACGCTGCGCTGAGCTCCATCTCTTCCGAGGCTCTACTTTTGGCATGATCTCCTCGTCAGTAGATAGTTTTGTATACAGGTATGGCGGGCCCCGTCCCGCCATAGTTGTATATTTCAGAAATCAGAGTCATGTTGTATGTTGTCTGATGTAAATCAAGTAAAACCATGATTTTATATATACGCCAAAGGCATGTTTTCTCACATAAACCGTGGTCTTATTTTATAAATTGTTTGCGTCTTGCTTTATATTTCCTACGTTACTCGATGTATGACTACTTGGGTGCCCTGAAGGCACTAACACTGCCCCTGAACGGGTCGGATACAACCAATGGCCAAGATTAAGACAAGTGGCGTGAAAGTGTAAGGTCAAGATTTGGAAAAGTGTGCTGGTCCCACCTTATCAATCTACCACACAAATATTCTACCTAATCTCGACCAAGGAAAAGGCAAGAAAAACGCCCCAAGTTTCATCTATACGAGGGTGACAAGTGTCACCTCTCGCTGGTCAAAAATATTTCGCCTCTAAAAATCCGCAAAAATAATAAATGATATAGCCTAATTTTCCTTCGCAGTTTGTGAAACGCTTCGGCCTGAAACGACTCTTTTCGCTAGTTGTGTACAAATTTCGCCACTTTGCCTACTTAAGGCTTAAACTTTATACGCACGCCTCACGCATATACCGTGAAATACGGGGTATAACACTTAAGGCTTAAACTTTTGTACGTACGCCCTCACGTACATACTCTGGAAATACGGGGTATAACAAATAAGAAGTTAGAGGGATTCTTAACTTGCTTATATATTGTATGATAGCTTCTGGCTTGTGCTAAAGGGTATATTATTCATCATGGGTCATTCCCCGTGTTTGTGGCATTTTCATATTCGTGGATTTGCTACCCACGACGCGGCGAATACCTCGCGAGTCCGCAAGTGGCTTACGCGGTGAAATAGTCCCACGCGGATACTTACGCAGGAATACCACGCGAGTCCGTAAGTGGCTTACGCGGGTGAAATAGTCCCATGCGATAATACCTCACGCGTCCACGCGACCTACGCGGGTGAAATAGTCCCGCGAGTAGGATCGCTTAACGACATCGCGCATGGTGGTCCTTCTTTGATCGCGAGCTTCCTATTTTATATTGTAAGTATAATACTATTTACTCTCATTGTTAGTAAGGCACAAAGCATCGTAATTTGATTATCATACATGTCTCCTAGCTTTGTTTTAAACCTACGATGTAATTACGATTTTCCGCTTTACATACTTAGTACATATTGTGGTAATCACCCTTCTCGGCCGCTCACGCCGCAGTGGTGGTAAGGTGCGTGGATCCTCATAATTAGGATCACTTATCGACGCCAAGCTTCATTTCTCCGAGGCTTGTCTTTTTGGTACGCTTTTCCCCGATGCAGATTTATGTACATTCGTGGTACGGCGGGCCCTCCCCACCACTATTGTTATTCCTGCAGGTCCGTAGTCAC
Source organism: Przewalskia tangutica (assembly GCA_029844215.1). Lineage (NCBI taxonomy): Eukaryota > Viridiplantae > Streptophyta > Magnoliopsida > Solanales > Solanaceae > Przewalskia > Przewalskia tangutica. The sequence continues at coordinate 36,842,234 of CM056737.1, read as the reverse complement.
ATATCGTGGTTTGGCTGTAAGAACCGAGTTGTACGCTTTTTCGATTATGTATATTTTGGCGCGGCCTTATCGCCAGCCGTGGTTATTATTGTCTAAATGCCAGATGTCAGGTATGCTCCATGCTATTCTCACGATGATACCAACGGTGCCTGTGTAGGGCACCGCCGCCCGGTCCGGTCGTGACAAAAGTGGTATCAGAGCGCTTAGTTCTGAAAGGTCCCACGCACCGCGTCTAGTAGAGTCTCGATTATCGTGTCGCAGGCACCACATCTATAATCGTGAGGTCACAGGACATTTAGGATTGGTTTCATTCTTCTCTCTAGATCGCAAGAGAGTCAGATTATTAGGTTGAATCCTCTCCGACCTATTCTTATAAAACGCTATGCCTCCACTGAAGACTTCCACTGTGGCCTGTATGGCAAGGCAAAGAAGAGAGTCGCCGGCACTGTAGGAGCATCTGACCAGCACGCACCATGCCTCGAGATAGTAGGCGGGTCGGCGAGTTCACCCACGCCGGCAGATTAGAGTGAGCCGAGAGCTGGCAGAGCTCCAGAGGTTCCGGCACAGAGCCTCCACCCCACACCAGAGTCGAGTATAGAGACTACGGGAGCAGATCCGTTATTGACCAAGATAGTAGCAGGCGCAGACGATGAGCAGCACTAACCCTGTGAGCCGATGGGCCATGGATTCGGTTTTTCCGGGTTGTCATCCGCCCGAAGTTTTATGGTTCGAGGTCCGAGGAGGATCCGCAGGAGTTCATTCGCAGCTACAACGACTATGCGTTCTTAGAGCTTCAGAGACAGTAGTTCGTTATTCTAGCCTCTACCGTTACGCGATATCGCGCTGAACTGGTTTGAGTCCCGGGAGCCGCCGAGAGGTGAGGATGCTCTTCCACTGCTCGGGAGGAGTTCACAGAGGCCTTCATGGATCACTTTTTGCCTCCCGAGACGGAGAGCCTGCAGATAGATTCTGACCTTGGCAGAACGAGGACTATCGTGAGTATATCCCGGAGTTCGACTCCTGGCCAGCACGCGACACCATTGTAGATACGGCGTGATAGAGTTCATCGCTATGTGACGGGCTAGACCGCATATGATTACCGTCATTGGGGTGGCTCTTCAGCCCTGCATGGACATTTCCAGATGCAGCCTATGCGCAGTGGATGAGGATAGAGAGAGGAGGACCATATCGACTCAAAGCCACCCAAGAGGCCAGAAAGCAGAGTCTCAGTGGCGCTGAGGCGACAAATTTCAAGAAGCAGACTAGGTCCACATTCCACCAAAGACAGAGTGCTCCGCCATGGTTTTTTGGCGAGGTCTGATCACCAGTCATTCGGAGCAGTGTCGTGGCTCCGTGACTTCGGTTTGCGAGGCGTAGATCGCCGCCGATCGAGACCACCCACATCTCTGTGCTCGACGCGTAGATCTCACCTGTGAGAGTGTCGCGTTCTCGCAGGAGCTTGTTACCTTGTGGCCACCGGTCCATTTGAAGAGAGATTGTCCGCCGAGAGGCGATGGGTGGTACGATGCCCACATGATCGGGCCGGGTCTTCCTCTCCTTCAGAGTTACGCGCCCGAGGCGGTGGTACTCACGATCGGCAGCCGCCAGAGGTCGTGGTGGTGGTTCTAGTTCTAGCGTCCCGTAACCGCATTTATTCATTAGCCACCGCCAGATAAGCGAGGTTTCCGACGCCGCCATGTGTACATTATTGATTTCATGCCGCGACGTTTATGCTTTGATAGATCCAGTTCTACCTTGTCCTACGTGTCCTCTTATTGCGTGTAGAATCTGGATAGAGCCGAGTCGATAGAGCCTTTGAGGTAGCTACGCCTGGGTGATCTGTTAGCCGAGTGGGCGATAGAGGTTGTCCCAGATTTATTTACGCCGCACTCGCACTTGATAGAGTTGGAGATGACAGATTTTGATGTCATTATGGGTATGGACTGGTTGGCTTGTTATGCCAACGCTGACCGTAGGGATGTTGGTTCGTTCGCTTCGCGAGCCGCTTATCGAGTGGAAGCGGCAAAACAAATACGCTGGGGTAGGTTTATTTCTTACCTCAAGGCTGTAAGATGGTGCAGCGGTACATCTATCATCCGGTCGTATTTGATACAGAGGCCGAGGTGCCAATTCTTCCGCCGCTGGTTAGGAGTTTCCGACGTGTTCCCGCACGATCTTCCGCATCCTCCCAGAGGAGATCGAGTTTTGTATCGACACGCCGCGACACTGACCTATTTCCATTCCGCCATACAGACGGCACCCGCCGAGTTGAGGAGTCAAGGACCAGTGAAAGATTTGCCGAAAAGGCTTTATCAGCCTAGTGTTTCTCCCCGGGAGCGCCGGCTTGTTTGTGAAGAAGAAGGACGGACGCTGCGATGTGGTGTTGATTACAGCAACTTAATAAGGTAACCATCAAGAATAGGTACTCCCCGTGATTGATGATTTGTTTGACCAACTGGTGGTGCGAGGTGTTTTCCAAGATAAACTCGCGGTCCGTTATCATCACGAAGTTCGAAAAGATCGCATTCAGACCCGCATGGGCACTATGAGTTCGTGGTTATGTCTTTCGTTTGACCAACGCTTCGGCCAGATTTATGGATTTGATGAACCGGTGTTCAAGCCATTTTTGGATACATTTGTGATATTATTCATTGATGACATCCTCGTTTATTCGCGACAGAGCAGAGCACGCAGATCACTCGGCGACGGCATTGGGTTCTCCTGAACCGCGCTATTCGCCAAGTTCCCGCGTGAGTTTTGGTTGGCCTCAGTGGCATTCCTGGGGCATATTATTGGGGCTGATGGTGTTCGGGTGGATACGACAAAGATTGAGGCAGTCAAGTATTGGCCGAGACCTACTACTCCGACCGAGGTGCGCATTTTCTTAGGGCTGTCACGTTATTATCGTAGGTTTGTGGAGCAGTTTGCTTCGATTCCAAAGACCGCTGACTAGGTCGACTCGGCGCACCAAGTTCCAGCGACAGAGGTCATGCGGAAGGGTTTCCAATCTGAAGGAAAGGTTGACTACAGCTCCGCTTACTCTTCCCGAGGGGTTAGACGGCACGTGATCTATCGCGATGCCTGCATCGAGTTAGGTGTGTTTTGATGTAGCACGACAGTTATAGCCTATGCTTCCCGGCGCATGGAAGCATGAGAGGAATTACCCTACCCACGACTTAGAGTTGGCCGCAGCTATTCATGCCTCAAGATTTGGAGACATTATTTGTACGGGGTTCATGTGGATATTTATACAGCACCACAAGAGCTCTCCAAGATATCTTCAGCAAGGAGTGAACTCATGGCAGAGATGGTGGTTAGAGTCGCAAAGATTATGATGTTGATATTCTATACCATCCGGAAGGCCAACGAAGGCTGATGCCTCGAGTCGTAGATCACGGGAGCCCGCCGAGGTACATCCAGAGAGACAGATATGGTCCGCCGATCCACTAGCTAGCGAGCCTTGGGGTTCGGCTGATCGACACCGACGATAGCGGGTACGGGTTCGCGAGGTTGCGAGTCTTCCATCGCTGATGAGGTGAAGAGGCGACTTGAGGACCCAAAGGTTGGTACGCAGATCGAGATGCGCTCTTCGGGAGGAGAAGAGCCTATTCGAGGTAGCGCTCACTGGTGCAGATTTGAGGGCCGGCCATGTGTTCCCGATGGACAGACTTCACACAGATTTGGGGAGGCACACAAAGGCTCGTTATTCTATTCATCCAGTGGTCACCAAGATGTACCACGACCTCGTATATTTGTATTGCGGGATGGCTCAAGAGGACGCGGCGTTTTGTTGCACAAAGGTTATACCCCGATTTTTCAGAGTATGATGCTGGGACGACGCATAATTGTGTGTTTTAATTAGGCAAAAGGGACGAAATTGTGCACAACTAACTAAAAGATTGTTTTTCCGACGGAAAATTTTTCAACCTTGTAAAGGAATTTTGCGTGTTCAATAATTTAATTTTTATGGATTTTTCCGAGAGATAAAATATTTGGGACCAACGGGAGGTGATATGTGTCACCTCAAAGTGGACGGTTTGGAGGAGTTCCTTGAACGCTTTTTTGTGTTAAATGCCTTAAACATTTGGTCAATGTTGGCTAGATATTTTGTGGGTAGATAGATAAGGTGGGACCCACACAACACTTGTCCAAATCTCATCCACACACTTGCTTGAATCTTGACCATTGAAGGCCCTATAAATACCCCTTAGTCAAGGATTTCTTCATCTCTTAAATAATTCTAAGTCTTAAAATCCTTCCCCAACCCTCAAGCTCTCGCCCAAACCACCCTCCCCTTTGCGAGCCCTCTACCAAACCCCACCTAGAAGTCTCTCACGAAATACCCCCTTGGTAGAGAAATACTTCCCCAAGTATTGTTAATATTCCAAAAATACCTTAGCCCAATACCTTGTAGTATTCCAAAGTTATTTCAATACTAAGAGCCCGAAAATACTACTATAATCCCTTAGTCACTAAATGAAACCCTAGGAAAAATCTTCATGGTTGGTTGAAGTATTAGGTAGAAGTTGTTTAGAACTTCTAAGGGTTTCTTGAGCGAATTGGAGCGCATGCACAGGAGCTAAACCTTGCTCAGATCGACATTTAAACTTGGATAATTTTGGGCTTATCGAGGTAAATATCTTATCCTTCTATTGTAATCGAGATTACATATTGTAGAAGTTTAGAATTGAGTATAAGATATATAGACTGATATTAAAGAAGAGAATTGAGTCAGATTTACATAGGACCGTATTTAGATGAGACTTGAGTAGTTTGACTGCAGGAAGTCGCCCAAATTTCCGTAGTAGAAATGAACCTTCGCTTAGAATATTCTACAGAGTAGTCTAGACGCTGATAGACGATTTGACTATTATAGGTTGATACTCACGCGACATATTCGACTGCAGTGGATTTCACGAGGAGGTATGTGATTCTTCCTATCCTCTCGAGCATGATATTTTAAAAGAATATATATAGTACTGTAGACGACGCGTGTTAACCGAACGTGGTTTTACTTCGATGTCTTTTGACTTGAGTTTTAAATAATAAGAATCTTGAAGTATTTCAAAAGAATTAAGAATTGTTTTGAAAGAAGAGTAATACTTGGTTTTAAAAGCTTAAGAGTTATACTAGCTTTATGGGAAGTTAGGTATAACGACTTAAGAGAGATAAAAGGAATGCTTACTTAATTGTTTATAAAAGCCTTATATTGATTTCGAAATGAGAATAAGTATCGAACAAACCATCAGCAATACTTAATAAAGGAAAATGTATTGACTAATTAAGTATTATTAAAGCAAGTAGAAACCTCCATCTGCATAGAAGCTAAGATAAGACAAAATTGTATTACATTTCCTAGATCATGGCTGCTTTAATAAGATTGTTATAAACAAGAATAACTACTCACACATAAGGCATATGTTACTCAATTGTTTTAAAAAGAGATTACGTTATTTGATTAAGACTATGAACTATGAAATCTTTCTAAATAAAAGACTTGAGTACATTTTAATTAGGCAACTTGGACTTTTGGAAAAGAATGTTGTTACTTGATTTTAAAAAGAAGGCATGCTTTGTCTTAAGTTGGTTCAAAAGAAGATAGGAACTGCTTTGGTTTATTTAAAAAGATAGTCACTCTATTTTTGATACTACGAGTATCGTGACTTTGTGAAAGAAACGAATCTTTTAAAGAGTTAATGTATGTAAGCACTGGGATAAAAACCCGAACTTGTTGACATAAAATAGAAAGTACATTGTGTGAATAACTTGACTATGTTGGTTGGTGATAGCCTTGTAATACTTTCTTGTTGGTTTGATAAGTAAACATGTTATGATGCTACGTGTGTTAGTATCCTGTAACGCTTGTGTAAAGAGGTTATTCTTATCGTGCTTATGTTGTTTAACGATGTCGCTATGTTAGTATTGTATCACTCACCTCTCGACATGATATACCGGGGTTGTCGCCCCGATGCGCAGGGATGCCTCACGCGGTCCAGGGACCCATGCGGAGCTACGAGAGTTCCGTGTTAGTGTGCGGGGAATACCTCACGCGGTCTATGCGGCTACGCGACTACGCAGAGTCCGTGACGACGCCGGGAGTAGCTACCGACGCGAGGAATACCTCACGCGCCTAGGTGGCCACGCGAGTGCGTAAGTTCCAGGATCGACGCGCAAAGGATACCGAGGGCGAGTGGCCGCCTTCGATTACGTGGCGGGTCTAGAAAGACCTCGTGATACGCTTTATAGCATTGTTGGTACCGCGGGTTTTAGTAGCCTGCTATGCCTTCGCACTTACCCGCACGGTTTTATTATGACACGTGGGACCCGTGTTCATGTGGTATTCCTTGGTGCTTTTATATCATGGACTTCCTAAGCGAGGAAGGAATTCCACCGCATGATTGATATCAGGTACGAGACCCATAGTTATATTTGAGTGACGACTTTGGCGCGAGTCCCCGACTTGACATGATCGCATATCAGGTATCGTAAATTGGTTATCATATATGTCTTCTGCTTTATATAGACTATTATGATTTCATTTACGATTTTCAGGGCCACATACTTGGTACCAGATCAATCCTTGGGCCGCGCTCATGCCGCAGTAGAGGTACACCGCCGCCGATCCTCGCCTTAGGATCACGCCAAGAGCTTGGGAAGCTCCGCTTCTCCGGAGGCTTATTCGTATAGTCCCCGTTGTTGTGTACTTACATCTGTGGTATGGCGGCCCCGTCTGCCGTTGTTGTTATAACATTCTTAGAGTCCGTAGTACCAAGGCGTAGTTTGTAAAAGTGATTTAATTGTTCGTGTTCAAGTTTTTATATATATATATATATATATATATATATGCCGAAAGGCCACTTTTCTCAGGTAAACTGTTTCTCACTTCATACTGTTTCATGTCTTGTTTTATATTCCACGTTACTCTAATATATGTCTACTGTGCCCGTAAGGCACCACCACTGCCCGGTTCGGTCGTGGACACACGTTGTCCTAATTGCCCAGGTCAAGGTCGAGCACTGAGGCCCAAAGGATTATTGCAGCTATCGAGATTCCGACTGAAGCTGGAGGTGATCAACATGGACTTTGTTACAGGTTACCTCGCACTCAGAGGAAGTACAACCCATTTGGGTTATTGTTGACAGCCGACGAATCAACCCATTTCCTTCCAACAGACGACGCTGCTACCGAGGACTATGCCGATTATACATCGAGAGATTGTGAGGCCGCACGGTGTCCCTGTCGATTATATCCGATAGGGAGCCCGGGCTTATGGCTAACTCGAGGTCTTTCCGCATGGGATTAGGGACCCAGTGAGTCTTAGTACAACATTTCATCCTCGATCGACGGCAGCAGTAACGCATCATCCAGACACTGAGGATATGCCGCGAGCTCGCGTGATTGATTTCGTGGGTAGCCGAGGATCATTTGCCTCTTTGTGGAGTTTTCTTATAACAACAAATACCATTCCAAGATACGACGGCGCCATACGAGGCTTTATACGGGCGGAAATGTAGATCGATTGGTTGGTTCGACGCGGGTGAGGTGCGCTTAGTTGGCCCGCATTTGGTTCACAGGTCGCGGATAAGGTGAAGCTTATCCAGAGAGATCAGCAGCTCGTAGTCGGCGTAGGTCATACGCGGATAATCGGGCGCCGACATTTGGAGTTTCAGTGACGATTGGGTCTTGCGCGCCACCCATGGCGGCGTGATGAGATTCGGTAAGAAGGGGAAATCACCAAGGTACATCGCCCTACCAGATCGTCCGACGAGTATGCAAGGTTGCCCATGAGTCGATCTACCATAAGAGTTGGAGGCGGTACATCCGCCTTCCATGTTTCTATGTTGCGGAAGTGTATCTGAGATCCAATGAGAGTTTTCTCGCAGCGAGGTCCAGTGACAGAGGGGTTATCGCATGAGGAGAGTCCCATAGCGATACTCGATCTCCGTGTCGCGATCATGACCAAGGATGTGGCTTCCACAAAGTCTTGTGGAGGAATGATAACCGGAGGAGATGACTTGGGAAGTGGAGGAGACATGTTGAGAAAGTATCCTCACCGATTCCCTACACCTTCAGTAATTCTTTTCCTTACTTTTCAAGTTTTAATCAAGCATTTGTTTTGGTAAATGCTATTACGTGGCCATGTGTGGCATTATTAGTATGTCGGGTTGTGAAAGGAAACTATGTCGCTAATTATAAGTTTGACTAAAGAACATTCGGGACTAATGTTTCTGGGGGAAGAATGTTACACCCCGTATTTACAGACATGTTTTAAGAACGCACGTAAGAACTCATAAGTGTTAAGATTCGAGACTTGTAAAAATTTATCTAATTATGAAATTGTCTGAAACGAATATCAGGACGAATGGGAGGGAGACACGCGTCACCCCCTTATGGTTGCCTTCGACGATTGGGACATGGCCAAAATGGTCATTGACCATAGTCTTAGATGGAAAGTCTTGCAAGTAGTGAGCTTGAGAATTTTGACTAAGTCAAAGCGGTCCACTAGTCTTGATATTTAATAAGACTTCATCCAAACCACCCATTTGTTTACATCTTGACCCTCCATGTCCCTATATAATACTACTAGTAGCAAGACTAATGCCAACACTTAGAAAAATTTCAAGAATCTCAAGAACCACAAGAGCTAGCTCTGGTTTGCTCACTCTCAACAACAAAAATTTGTTTGTGATCCATTTAGCTCCACACTTTAAACCAAGGTTCTTGAGTGTATTGTAAGTGTATCTCAATAGAAAATCTCGGAAAACGATAGTTTTCAGATTAGTCGCAAAGGTGAAAACCTAGTTGCTTTCTAGGTTTTATTTGAGATTTGAAGGAAATTTGTTGGTGTTGTTCTAAGTGGTCTCAACTAGAGGATTGAAGTGTCTCAAGAGGCTCTAAGTTACTAAGGAGCGACTTCGGATTTGGAGTTGGATTAAGATTCGTTGAGGTATAATCTTGTCTCTAAAAGTTGTTACAAGATTATTTATATTGTTGTTAGCTTTACATGTTGCTAGCACGAAGTATATGTGTTGAAGTTTATAAGTATTATGGATTGCTTGTAGCCTTAGAATCCGAAATGTAATGTAAGCCACGTGAAGTTGGATTACAATTTGATCGCTTACTGTAATCGCCGTGATGTTACTTACTCAAGATTATAGTAGTATAATCGATGCGACTTGATATCATGTTATGCTAACAATTTGGATTGAAATGCAAATTGATAAGAATTGGTATTGTTGCATCTCAATGGGCAAATCGACTAGTAGTCAGATAGGTTTGATATCTTTTGTATGGAATTTTACACGCCTAGTAGGCGGTAATCCCCTATTGTTAATCGCATTGATCGGGCCTTAAATGCGGCGTGTTTGGTTATTGTATTCGGTCTTGAAAAAGGTGGCAAAGTAAGTAGAAACAAAGGAGGTGTTGTCCGATTTTCCGTAGAATTTAGAGACTTTACACTTATAATATTCTACGCTTGAAGTAAGTCGTTAATAGACGATCAGGATATTATAGGTTGACTTTCTACGCGGAATTTGTACTTGGCAAGTGGTTTGACCCGAAGAGGTATGTAGAACTTTTCCTATCTTTGAGCATGACTAGTTACACGTATATAGTACGGTAGACGTACAAGATCTTGATATCCTTTACTAGTTTTATGAATGGCCAAGTCGTGAGTTAGAAGATTAACTCGCTTTTGAAAGTATTAAGGATGTCTTAAGTTTTACTAAAGTTAAGGGATTTGAAGAGTTTTAAAGTATGTGATACTTGTTCCGCTTTAAACGATAAGTCCCTTGGATAGAAATTGTATTTGGTTAGTATAAAGTGAATATAACGACTTTATGGGAAGTTGGTTATATTCGCATGGAAAGATAAATGACTTGATTTTAATGAAAAGGCAATTTGATTTTAAGGCATCAATTGCCTAAGGTTTTATAAGAAAAGGAGTCAATTGATTTAGAAACCCAACTATTATTTCTAAAGGTATCATGGACTTGTCTTGAAACGCACTTTGACTTGATACTACTAATAGTATCTTGGAAGTTTTATATGAAAAGAGTCATTTTTGAAAGAGTGGAAGTATGTAGTACTGGGTTAAATTCTGATCTTTATAAAAGACATGTTAGTGCCTTAAGTAAACTAAAATGAGAGTGTATGTGAACAAGAATAATAAGAAGTTAGGGGATTCTTAACTTGCTTATATATCAGATGATAGTCGCTTTTGTGCAAGTGGTATATTATTCATCATGGTCATTCCCGGTTTGTGGCATTTGCATATTCCGTGGATTTGCTACCCACGATGCGAGAATACCTCACGCGAGTCCGCAAGGGCTTACGCGGTGAAATAGTCCCATGCGCGGATACAACCTATGCGAGGAATACCTCACGCGAGTCCGTAAGGCGGCTTACGCGGTAAAATAGTCCCACGCGAGGAATACCTCGCGGTCCACGCGACCCATGCGTGAAATAGTCCTGCGAGTAGGATTGCTTAACGATATCGCGGGCGGTGGTCCTTCTTTGATCGTGAGCTTCCTATTTTATATCGTAAGTATACTACTATTTACTCTCATTGTTAGTAAGGCACAGCATCAGAATTTGATTATCATACACGCCTCCCGCTTTGTTTTAAACCTATGATGTAATTACGCTTTTTCCGCTTTACATACTTAGTACATATCAGGTAACGAATTTCCTTCCTGGGCCGCTCATGCCGCAGTGGTAAGGTGGTGGATCCTCATACTTAGGATCACTTATCGACGCCGGCTTCATTTCTCCGAGGCTTGTCTTTTTCGTACGCCTTTCCCCGATGTTGTAGATTTATGTACATTCAGGGTACGGCGGCCCCGTCCCGCCATTGTTGTTATTCCTGAGGTCCAGAGTCACATGTCGTGGTTTGGGGTCAGAAGAACCGAGTTGTACAATTTTTCGGATTATGCATATTTTACGGGCGCGCCTTATCGGCCAGCCCGTGTTATTATTGTCTAAATGTTGTATAGGTATGTTCCACGCTATTCTCTCGATGTATACTCGAACGGTGCCTGTAGTGGCACTCCGCGCCCCGGTCGGGTCGTGATGTATACTATGGGCAGTGACCCTAAGTTGATCATAAGCTTCCTATTTTTGCGCAAAGATACCTTACGGATGCACTTACGCGATTTTATCGCCCCCGATCGGGCCGGCAAGATACCTTACGGGCAGACTTATGTGATTTTATCGCGCCCCAGACGTCGCAAAGATACCTTTACGGGCAGACTTATGTGACTTTATCGCACCGCACGGGTCGGGCAAGATACCTTCGTGGAAGGCTTTTGTATGACTTCGCCGTGTCCCGCAAACGGGTCTGGTTACGCGATTACGCATGGATAATCAAAGTGAACTCCAAAATAAGGCGCCCTCCATAAAGGGCCGAATTATGTTATGCAAGGTAAGTAAGTTATATGGTAATGAACTTGATGATTTTTCCTAAATATGTACGCATTTAATTTGACTATAACTCTTATTGAAAACGGGAAAAGATAACGATGTACGATTAAGTTCATGAGTTGTAATGGCATGGCAGATCTCGTATTTACTTTTATACTTGCCCTTGTCATTCTTTTTACAATTACGAAATGCTTCATCGCACTTTATTTTCGCTCCATATTCGGGTACTGTAATCGACTTCTTCGGGCCGCTCATGTCCGCAGTTTAGGTACGCTGTGGATCCGCGCCAGATCCTCGGTTCAACATTTTGAGATGGCTCCAATGTTCCGGAGCTTGTCATAATGGCTATGTATATTCAGGGGTACGGCGGGGCCTTATCCCGTCATGGTATTGGTTCAAAATTTTAGAGGTCCAGATTTATACGCTGGGCCGGATCGCTAGAGTTGTAATTACATTATTGAATAGTGTAGGCCCCACGGGTGATTTATATTACGGCAGCTTTATCGGCTAAGGCTTGTAAAAAAATGTGTTACTTATCTTCCGCGGTTATTTTGTATTGTATATAGAAGGTGCCTGTAGGGCACCGGCCATGCTCTGGTCGGGTCGTGACAATATTTTACGATGCGACATGCGCCTCATTCCATTTAATGACCGAAATGTGTGTCAGACATCGATCGGGTATGAATTTACTGTCGTTTAACGAGGTAATCATGAGATTTCACTTTCCACAACCAATATAAACCTCTTGGCCATTATTTAAACTTCACTTTCTTTTTCAATTTTTTGTTATTCTCTGCAACTTCATCTTCTTCACCTTCTCAAATCACTTAGGACCTCATATTTGCTATTTCCGCGCTTATCTTATTCGATCTTTTTTTAACCTTCACCAGTTCTCTTTTTAACAAAAACACCATGAAATCGCAGAATCCTATCATTCAAGTTACGTTGTAGAAATTTGGATTATTTTTTGTGGTTTTGCTACTGCAATGAGTTTGCCAAAGAAATGTCATCATCACCGCCGAGAAGCCATTACGGAAGAATACCATTGTGTCGTCTAGCATTTTCTGACGCGACCTTCTAGATGTCCGAGGTGAAATTACGAAGTTGTTGTCATTCATTAGATCGCAGGGCGGAACTCCATTTGGTGGGTAAATGGGCGGAATACTATTCATTGAAACGCCATTATGAATCAACAGTGAGCCGCCTTGTTGCTCTTATCACGATGGCTAACTCGATCACATCGACCATTTTAGAATTAACTCAAATTACAAAAATCTCGAAAGAAACAAGTGAAATTTGAGTTTGAACAAATCATCATTGATATCCTTAGCTTGACGGTGTGCGTCAAACTGTTTGCCCTAAAAAAGGTATAGTTGAATTTGTATAGAGGTTTTAAGGATACGTGAATTAATTTATAAGTAAATGCAATAGATAATTAACAATAAATAAATGACAATGACAAGTAAGAGAAATAACCTGAATTGATAGTATCTTGATTGAAACGTGTTAATGAGCTTGGTCTGGTCTTTAGCTAAGTTGCTTCGAGCCCGAGCCAATATTAAGAGCTTGTACAGTTAAGATAACAGTGAAATCGTGTAAGTGAAATGAGAATCAGATGCCCTTCCAACATGAATGTTAGTCTCCTTTTATAGCTATTAATATAAGACATTTATGCCCGAGAATTATTCTCTAATTTAATGCAATTAAATGACAATAACGATGTTACACCCCGTAACTCCAGGACATGTTTAAGAGAATGTACGTAAGGAACTCAAGACTTGAAATTGGTACGAAAGAAAGAATTGTTTTTCCGACGGAAAAATCTTCCGAACGTCGGAAAGGAAAAATGTTCGTTGTTGAGAATTAGATTCTCAAAAGGCATTATTTGAAGAGTATGGAACTTATTATCATTATGGAAATTTAATCTTACGGATTTGGTCACGTGGGGCCCACCCGAGGAATTTTACGTTTTGTGGGACCCACGAGGGTTACGGAATTTTATGGACGAATGGGAGGGCGACACGTGGCACCTCCCCACATTGGTCTTGGGAGAATTGGAGCAAGGGTAGAATGGTCATTTGACCATTGTGTAGATGATAAAGTCTTGCTAAGCTAGAGCTTGACATTGTTGACCAAGTCAAGAGCCACTTGGCTTGATCCCATTCATCCAATTTTAACATGTGTTGTAATCTAGACCCTCCAATGTTTTATATATCATCCTAAGTAGCAAGACTTGGCATTTTACACTTAGAAAAATTTGAGAGAACTTGTGAGTGCCTTAGATAGCTCTCAGGTTTGGGGTTATGTTCAAGACAAAAATTTTCAATTGTTGTCCAATATTCCCAAGACTTTAACCCAAGGTCCCTAAGGGTATCGTAAGGATATCTCAATAGAAAGATTTCAGAAAAACGACGTTTTCACGTTAGTTGCAAGGCGAAAACCTAAGACACTTTCATAGGTTTTGTTTGGAAATGGAAGAGAAGTTGGTTGTGAGGTTCTAAAGGCTTCAAATAGCGGATTGGAGCGTAAAGGAAAGGAGCTAAGAATTTCTAAGGAGCGACTTTGAATCTTGGAAATTTTAAGGGCTTGTAAAGGTATAATTCTTGTCGTTTTAGTAATTAAGATTACTTATTGTTGTAGCTATGGATATTAGCAAGTATGAGATATATATTTTATGAAGTTGATAAGTGTTATGGATATTGAACCCTAATCCAAAACTAGTATGTTTAGCCTTGAGATTTCAATTCAATCGATTATTAGTTTAATCGCTACATGTTAAATAAGGAAGGAATTATAATTGTTAAGTTGTTTATGACAATATAACATGTTAGACCTAAGAAGTTGGATTGAAAAAGAATTGGAAAAGGACTTTGTGTTGTTGTATATGTTTAGTTAAGAATGACTTTAATTATGGAACTAGTTTCGTATTAATTTGTGGGGCAGAATTTTACACGTCCTGTTAAGGCATGTAATCCCCTTTGGTTAGCTGAATTGTTGGGCCTTAAATGTGTCGTGGTTTGGTTATTGTATTCGCCTTGAAAAAGTGGAAAAGTATGTAGAAACAAAGGAGGTGCCCGATTTTCCGTAGGATTTAGTGACTTTGCACTTAGAATATTCTACGTCAGTTTCAGAGGTTAATGGACGACATGACCATTATAGGTGGAAGTACTAAGTATAGCGTGTTCTACTCAAGGATGGAATAACTATCAAGGTTGAAGTACTTCAGAGCATTTTGCTATTTGTCGATAATCGTCGCGAGGTGTGTGAACCTCTTCCTTCTTTAGACATGATTCTATGTATGGAATATACATGTGGTATTATTTCATGATTCCTTCTACTCTGTGGTTAAGAAGATGTATGTTGATTTACTCACGTAAGGGTTATGTCTATGATCCCAAGTTCTTACCAAGTCTTACGGGGATGTTGGTAAGAGTCGTTAGAGGTATTCGGAGCCAAGTTGACTTGGCTAAGTTACTGTGACAAATGAGAATAAGTATCGAACAAGCCACCGCAGAATAAAGGAAAATGTAATGACAATCAATTAAGTTAAAACAAGTAGAATTCTCCATCTGCATAGAAGCTAAGATAAGACAAAATTGTATTACATTTTCTAGATCATGGCTACTCGATTAAGATCATTAAAAATAAGTATAATTTATTCACAACGCACCAAATTATATGTTACTTAATTTATAAGAATTTACGTATGAGGCTTTAAGACTATGAACCTCAAATTCTTAAAAGATTAAGAGACTTTATTGTATTTTGAAAGCTTTGTAATTCGATTTGAAAGTATAAGTCTCTTGGTTATAAAAGGAATGAAATTGTCTAAGACATAAAGAGTTATAACGGCTTTATGGGAAGTTGATTATAACAACTTTATGGGAGATTAAAAGAATGGTTTTCTTCAGTAATGTAAGCAAAGAAATGACTTGAAATAAAGAAGGACGAATTGCTTTAAAGGTACCAATTGCTTAAGGTTTTAAAGAAAGAAGTCACGTGATTTAGAAGCCTATAATTGTATTTCTACAAAGTATTGTGACTTGTCTTGAAAAGTATATATGACTTGATACTATGGTTATTAGTATCTTGGAAGTTTTATTTGAAAAAGAGTCATTTTAAATGAGTAGAGGCGTAGTACTTTGGGTTAAATTCTGATTTTTACGTGTGAAACGAAAGTGCTACGAGCTTATAAAATGGAAGTCTAAGGCTTAATGAACTTTCCTATGTTTGCTTGTGATAGCTTGAGTGCAAGTATTATATGTTTACGTTGTCGTGACTCTCCGAGGGCCGATCGCCTTGTAAGTCGACTTGGACGCATCGACAGCTGACGCGATTCCACGCATGCTTCCATTATGATCGATCCGACACGCTTATACGATGCGGGATTTCGGGCACGTGACTGGAGGCGTTAGATTCTGATTTGTTTTATTACCCATGGCCATGCTTATACGATGAGGAATTCGGCATGCGCATGCTATGTACGCACTATTAATCCACGGGCTAGCTCTCATGAAGACAATGCACCCACGATGAGGATTCCGGCACGTTATATTATTACCCACGGGCTAGCTCCTATGAAGACCTACACCTACGACGAGGGATGCCGAGGCACGTTATGGCCATGCTTATACGATGAGGGATTCCGGGCACGCGTCGTTATATATATATATATATATATATATATATATGTGTTGTATATGTTACATTTACGGCTGTCGGCAGTGATGTGGGATTCCACGGGCAGGAGATATATATATGTATTGTGTATGTGTACGCCGACAGTGAGGTGGGATGCCACAGACACGTCACATGGTTATATTTTACACTTATAGCTGTCGGCAGTGATGGGGGATTCCACGGGCACGCTTTGATATTTGTGTGACTTGATCGCGCCCCGCATTGGTCGTAGTATATGCGTCCCTCCATAAAGGGTCGAATTATGTTATGAAAGATAAGTAAGTTATATGGTAATGAACTTAATGACTTCTCCTAAGTATGTACGTAAGATTTGGATATAACTCTTAATGGAATGGAAAAGATAATAATGTGCAATTAAGTTCATGAGTGGTAATGACACGGCAGGATCTGGTATGTATTTTTTTTATACTTGCCCCTGTCATTCTTTTGTACAGTTATGATTTGATTAATGTACCTTATTTTCCGTTCCATATTCTGCACTGTTGTGATCGACTTCTTCGGGGCCGCGTCATGTCCGCAGTTTAGGTACACAGCTGTGGATCCGCGAGCTTAGGATCTGGTTCAAAGATTTCGAGACGGCTCCAATGTTCCGAGTTGTCATGGCCATGTATATTCAGGGTACGACGGGCCTTGTCCCGCCATAGTATTTGTTCAAATCTTAGAGGTCCGTATTCATCTGGCAATGGATCAAGCAGAGTTGTTTTTACATTGTTAAACAGGTAGACCTTTTCGTAATTTTTTTAATCTTACGGCGCCTTATCGGCTTGGCCTTGGTTTAAGAAAAAAAAGTGTTATTTATATTCCGCAGTTTATTATGTTGTATGATTAGAAGGGTGCCCAGGTAGGGCACCAGTCGCGGCCCGGGGTCGGGTCGTGACAAACGACCACTTAATGACCAAAGAGTAACTACTGACATCAAATTCAGAACAAACATGCATCAAGCTTCTTAGGTCGCTTACCCAGTGTTACTTGGTTCGATCTACGCCCGACTTTGCTCTTTCACTGACCACCCCGCATCTTCGCACCCGGTGCACAATATTTCTACTCCCTTCGACCTCATACATAAATCATGTCACGTGTCGTGCCGATTTTCACCGTATACACACATTCTTTTTTATTCTTTCTTATGTTTTTGTCACATTCTCAAATAATATATAAAGAAATATATGAATTATATCAAATACTCCGTCTACTTGAATTTATGCGCCTCACTTTCTTTTTTAGTCTATTTAATAAAAAGTGCATCTTTGATATTTAATAAATTCTAATCATATTTTCTGTATTAGCCTAATATCATACTTTCTTATAGGAATGATATGACTTACATGTTTAAAACTATAGATAAAAAAAGATTTTGGTATGTTATACACACTGTTAGTCAGATCAAAAAGATTTTACATTTTTAAACTTCATGCCAAGCCAAACTAAGGTTGTCCAAGGGGCGGGGTCGGGACCTGCAGGACATGCCGATTTCCCATCCCGTCCCACATCCCGCCTAAAAGGGAACGTGTCGGTGGGCAAGGTGGCCTGTGATCGACATTTTTTTCTTTTTTTAGACTTAATTTTAAAAATGTTGTGAATATAAACACTTAAATAATTGAACAAGATAGTGTAATAAAAGCATCTCAAAACTGTTTTTGTGCCTCTTATATTATTTAATAGAAATATGTTTTTTTTTGTAATACAATTTCAAAATTGCAATTTTGTAGTGTTGTTCAAAAGTTGCAAATGACATAGTAAAATTGTAATTAAAAATATTATATAGTTAAAAACACTTTTTCTAATTTCTTTACAATGTTTTGTGATTCTTCGGTTGGAATTGAAAGTTGTTGATCTAATTTGTCGACGCTGCTTTCAGTTCCATCGAACAAGATTTCGTTGTAGTTTTCATCGTCGTCTTCGTTGAACTCTGGTTGACCGCACCTTCTACACTCCGCTCGTATCCAATCTCTGAATAGAGTAATCTCCAAGTTGTCTCCCGCTAATGAGTGTCTGTGCTCTCCTATTTAAAATCTTCCGGCAAAATAAGCGCTTTCAGACGCTGTTGATGAAGCTTGAATGTTCAATACATCTCGGGCCATCTTTTCTAGTATAAAAAATGTCTTCTCATTTTCCCTCCAGTATTTAAGCAAGTCTTCACGTCTTTCTTCATCGAGAACTGCTTGGTACAGTATAACACCTGCAAAACAAAAACATCAAAACTCGCTAACTTGATTAGCAGTGGAACCACTAAACATTCTATTTCTAAGGCTTTCAATACTAGCCACAGAAATAGCATGTCTTTTATAAGGTTGCATTGAAGAAGAATAAGATGGTATGTAGCTGCTAGTTGCTAGCATTTTCTTGTTGGTAATGCATATATACTTTTTTGCATTCATCGTTAATGCTAGACAAAACTTCTTCTTTAATTGGTTCCTTAGGTGGTTGTTCATTTGGGTTTTTTGGAGTTGGAGGTGAAAGTGCTGCTATACAATCATAATTCGTTTCAATAAGTCTTTTACAACTGTCTATTTTAATAGTCAAATTTAATACAGCACCAATAATATATATAGTGGAAATAAGATTTTTTTTTAATTTGATAAACATTTTAATAGGTGTCTTATAAGATGGTTTCCATATATTCACTAAATAACAAAAATATTAGAGCTATGTAAAATAACATAGATGACGTAGTAGGATAATATATACCAGAAAATTATTTAGTTGCTTGATATTTCTCTAAAAATCCAATAATTTCTGAAATATTTTCCAATTATTATCTACAAGCATATCAGTTGGATTTCGATTATGGACGTTAAAAAATAATGTTATAGGTCTTCTATAATCGTAAGCAACAAGTAGTTGTTTGTCACGAATTCGCCCGGCCCGTGGATCGTGCTCACCGGCACCCAAGTAGTCATACATCGTAGTAATCGAAATATAAAGCAAGACATGAAACAGCTTTATAAAATAAGACACGCTTTATGTGAGAAAACATCGCTTTCGCATATATATATAAACATGGTTTAGCAGCTACATCCGATAATCGCATAACATGACTACGCACTTAAGGAAATATACAACTATGGCGACAGTGGCCCCGCCATACCCTCGATCAGACAAAACTATCTACAACAGGAGATCATACCTAAAAGTAGAGCTCCTAAAAGACGGAGCTCCCGACACCAACGTAGAAATCCTAAGAACGTGATCTAGCACTGCTGCCCTTACCGCAGCATGAACGCAGCCTCGGAGGTCAAGACAACAGTACTAAGTATATGAAATCAGAAAAATACTTAAATGAAACATATCATTTTAAAAATGGGCTTTGCAAGATGTATGAAACAACCAAGGAAACCGCATATAGTGCCACATCACAAACAAGAGCAAAGAATAGGTAAATCAGAACAGTCTTTTCTAGGCGCGAATGATCGGGCAGGCCAATTGCCTGTAGTATCACCATGCAAGCCTAATCTCGACTCAGAGTCCGCATAGGCCAATCACATAGGCCCGCATAGGGTATATAACCCCGCATCGAGGGTAGCTACTCGCATCGCCCCGACTCGTAGTCCGCACGGCCACATAGATCGCATGAGGTATAACCCCGCACACTAACCTCGAACTCCCAGATCCGCATAGGTCCCTTGACCCGCATGAGGTATTCTCGAATCACGGTCCTGCATCACCGAGTCTACCCCGCATCGGAGGCGCTTAACCCCTGAATATGTCAAGAGGTGAGTGATGTTACACTAACCTAACAAATTATCGTTAAACAACATAAGCACAACAAGAATACTCTTTTACACAAACGCTACAAGACACTAACACACATAGCATCATATCATGTCTACTTATCAAACCATCTTATTATTCTTTTCACGATTCAATATAAGTCCGTTATAAACACATAGGCAAACTGCTTTTTTTATCAATCTTAAGTGGTTATACTTAACTTCCCATAAAGCTAGTATAACTCTTAAGCTTCGCTTAAAAACCAATTAGTTCTCTTCATTAAAAATGATTCAAAGATTCTTTGAAATGCTTTATCTTTATTATTCGTGCTTAAGCCGCAGGCATTGCCGTAAGTGTTATTCGTGCTTAAGCCGCAGGCATTGCCGTAGTTATTATTCGCTAACACATGTACGCCTACTCGGCAGTGCCATTCGCATGGTGGAATGGAAATAGGCCAGTGTCCGCAATATGTCAATACAAAACTCAATCTCCTCTCGTGAGGGATACCCGGAGGTCATCCGAAACACGCCTGGGAACTCACGACCATCGAATCGATCAAAATCTGGTACCGCAGCCTTCAGATCAAACACCCAACGAGATGGTAGATATACCCTTCTCGCACCATCTTTCCTAGCCTCGAGGTAGGAAATAAACCTACCTCTCGGCGATACCGTGTCTCTCCCACTCAACAACCGGCCTCCTCAGAAAATGGAACTGCATTACTTCTCTCTCAGCTTACATTGGCGTAGCAAGAAGCTTAGCCAATCCATCCCCATGATCACGCCGGTCAATCATCTCCAACTCTATCAAGTCGGCAGGTCCGACGATCAGAATGGTCACAGACAAGCTCTATATACCCGCCGAGCTACCACCGAATCACCCATCGGCGTAGCTACCTCGAAAGGGTCCATGGACTCGTGCTCTATCCCTATCCTACTAGCAACAAGGGAGATATATAGATGAGTAGAACACTGATCTATCAAAGCATACACATCAAACCCGTAACCGATAGCAAAGTACTGTGGATTACATCGTGAGGCCTCCCGATCCCGCTACCGACAAAGCATAAATGCGGCTCAGGACCGCTAGAATCGGGACCCGAGCCACGACCGCCGCGACCTGCGACCCACGAGTACCTCGCTCTCCGGCGAGTAATCGCAGGAGATGAAGAAGACCCGCGAAAGAACTCGTAGGGTCGACTCTACCATCAACACGCCTTGGTCTGACAAGCCGCATAGTGACCCCGCCGCCACAATCAAACAAACTCCCGCATCACAACTCCCGGCGGATCTACCGTGACGCCACACCGGCGGGGTGGTCCCGATCGCCGTAACCTCGCCGCTCGATGTTCAAGTCCCGGGCCCCGGTCCGCCTCAATATCTCCGGCGGCCGAGGACGGTGCAGAGTGCTCAGCCGGCCGTGGTGCACCCAGATCGGCCGAGGCCGCCACCACGATAGCCACCAAACGACCGCCGCCCCGGCCTTCTCGCCGCCTCGCCAACCCGCGATCTCTACGCCTCACATCCAAGAGCACGAGCTCGCACGCGGTAATGTCCATACCCGCCGAAGAGAAACACCCGCATACGACTTCGCCATATAGTCATCTAGCCCTGACGTAGCGGGCACCTATCCTCCATAATCGCTACTAATGCTGGGACATATCGAGCCCATGAATCAAACTCGACATTGTACTCCCGACAAGGCCCTCTCGCCTCAAGAATAAAAATCTATCACCCGCGCCTCTCATCCGCGAGGCAAGAAGTGGGTGAGGAAAGTCTCGAGAACTCATCCCAAGTAATTGGGGACGCTGGTTTCCCGGATAACTCCCATGAATCAAACCAATCGATCGCGTATCACGCACCGACGCGAACCGGCGTCACAGACTGCCTCGAGGCCTTGATCACCTACGATCCTTCAGAATGACGGATGAACTCCTCGCGATCATCCTCCCGCCGACCGTAAAAATCGCGGGCTACACATCAAGAAATCTCGTAGTCTCAAACTATTCGCTTCGGGTGCACCACGGCGCGATCGAGCCGAGCCGAACCGAACCGCCGCATCCAATCTCTCTCGACGGGCCACAACTTTAGCCAATAGGGCTATCTCCTTGTACTCCTAACCTCCGCCCCAGCCGTGGACAAGAGGCGTGGGTACCGTGGTCTCGCTGGCCGGGCGGCGCCATAGAACTCGCTGCTCGTATAGATCGGGCTCGAGCCTCGTGACTCGGGTGTCTCGCTAGCGCCTCCGCCGCTTTGCCTTCGGGCCCGGTTGCCTTACGTGAGGCATAATCACATAGAAAGGAATACGTTAGAGGGTCCAACCTATAACATGCCTCTAAAGCACGATCTCGTAATGAGAAGAATGGAAACCAATCCTAAATATCCTATAGCCTCGATTATTGGCGTGGTGCACAACACACCGATAATCAAGACTTACTAGATACGGTCTCAGAGACACTTTCCGAGGATTAATCGCTCGATACCACTTTTGTCACGACTGCCCGGCCCGTGGATCGTGCCTCACGGGCACCCAAGTAGTCATACATCGAGTAATCGGAAATATAAAGCAAGACATGAAACAGCTTTATAAAATAAGACACGCTTTATGCGAGAAAACATCGCCTTTGGCATATATATATAAACACGGTTTAGCTATATCCGACATCGCATAACATGACTATGCACTTAAGGAAATATATAACTATGGCGACAGGGCCCCGCCATACTCGATCAGATAAAACTATCTACAACAGTGAGATCATACCCAAAAGCAGAGCTCTCCGAAAAGACGGAGCTCCCGACACCAACGTAGAGATCCTAAGATCGTGGATCTAGCACTGCTGCCTCTTACTCGCAGATGAACGCAGCCTCAAGGAGGTCAAGACAACAGTGTACTAAGTATATGAAATCAGAAAATACTTAAATGAAACATATCATTTTAAAAACAGTTTTGCAAGTATGTATGAAACAACCAAGAAACCGCACATAGCCACATCACAAACAAGAGCAAAGAATAGGTAAATCAGAATGTCTTTTCTAGGTCATAATGATCGGCAGGCCAATTGCCCGTAGTATCACCATGCAAGCCTAATCTCGACTTCGTAGTCCGCATAGGCCAATCACATAGGCCCGCATAGGTATATAACCCCGCATCGAGGGTAGCTACTCCTGCATCGCCCCGACTCGTAGTCCGCACGGCCACATAGATCGCATGAGGTATAACCCCGCACACTAACTCGAACTCCCGTAGCCCGCGATAGGTCCTCGACCCGCATGAGGTATTCTCAATCACGGTCCTGCATCACCGAGTCTACCCCGCACGGAGGCGCCTTAACCCCAGACATGTCAAGAGGCGAGTGATGTTACACTAACCTAACAAATTATCGTTAAACAACATAAGCACAACAAGAATACTTTTTACACAAACGCTACAAGACACTAACACACATAGCATCATATCATGTCTACTTATCAAACCATCTTATTATTCTTTTCACGATTCAATATAAGTCTTATAAACACATAGGCAAATGCTTCTTTTATCAATCTTAAGTGGTTATACTTAACTTCCCATAAAGCTAGTATAACTCTTAAGCTTCCGCTTAAAACCAATTAGTTCTCTTCATAAAAATGATTCAAGATTCTTTGAAATGCTTCGATCTTTATTATTCAAAGCTTAAGCCAGGCATCGCCGTAAGTGTTATTCAGCTTAAGCCGTGAGGCATTGCCGTAGTTATTATTCGCTTAACACACGACGCCTCACCGCATTACATATATTATAAAATATCATGCTTTAGAAGAATCACATACCTTCTCAAATAAAACCACCGCCAAGTCAATATGTCGCAGCAGAGTCACCATAATAGTCCACATATCTATCAAAGACTACTCAAGGTCATTCTAAACAGAGGGTTCACAATTCTACGGAAAGTCGCAAAGACTTCCTACCCATGAGCTATATAAGTTCATCAGGAAAACAAATTTATATAAGCATAGTTCAATTATTCTTCTTTAAACTCTTCCATCGTGATAATAGCTCAATTCTATTCGCAATATTCTTCTAAGTATTTATACTTATACTTATACTACAACAAGAAGTATTCTCTAATTCAAAAGAGGATTAGGATTAGTTACCCTAGAAGCCCAATAATATCCTAGAAAGTGCTACTGAGCAAGGTTTTGCTCCTAAGTTGTATGTCTAAGGAAACCTTAGAAGTTCTTCACAACTTCTACTAAGTACTAAGGTATTTGGGCTAGGGTATTTGGGCATTATAACAATACAAGAAGGCAACTTTTCTACCAAGGAGGGGGTAGGTTTTGGCTAGGCTGTGGGGCCTCGCCAAACTACTAGGCTAGAGGGAGTGGTATTCGCCGGGCCTTCACAAGCGGGAGGAGGTGTTTTGGACTAAAAGGCTACAAAGGGAGAGAGAGGATTTTCAAGACTGAAAGATTTGTGGACGAAGAACTCTTCATCTCTAAGGGGGTATTTATAGGTCAAGTGGCCAACCAAGGGCCAAGATTAAGACAAGTGCAAGGCAAGTGTAGGGTGAAGATTTACTCCACACAAATATCCTACCAACTCCTTGACTTGTGCACAAGGCACAAAAACGTGCCAAGGTATTCCAATCGGCCCAAATGGACGATTTCAAGTCCACAAATCGAGGGTGCCAAGTGTCGCCTCCCGCTGGTCCAAAATGTTTCGCCTCTAAAAATCCGCAAAAATTAGAAATGGCATAGCCGAATTTACCCTACGAAAGTCGTGGAAACGCTTCGCCTGAAACGCATTCTTTTAGCGAGTTGTGCACAAATAAAAACGCTTTGCCTAAACTTTAAGGCTAGACTTTCAGACGATTCCTTACGCATACCGGAAATACGGGGTATAACATTCTCCTCCTTAGAAACATTCGCCCCGAATGCTCCTTCCCAAGACGCTTAACGATAAGATTCTTCATAACTTAAACACTTGCAAATGCCACACACGCCACGTAACAACACTTAGGCGTAAACGATAACTAAAATTTACAAGTAGGAAAGTGAATTACCCGGAGGCGCTGGGAATAGGTGAGGATACTTCGCCTCATGTCCTCCTCGCCTCCCACGCCATCTCCTCCCCGAGCTCGCTCCGCCACAAGACTTTGACTTGCCACGCCCTGGTCCGCAGACGCCTAACCCGACGATCGACTATCGCTATGGGAATCTCTCATACGATAACCCCTCACACCGACATCGCAATCGGGTGTACCTAGATGGATCCCCGATACATCTCCTCAAAGATAGATACGTGAAAAACGATGCACCGCTTCCGTGACGGACGGCAGATTCAACTCATAGGCAACCTTGCCTACCTCGCGGACAATCCAAACGCCCAATGTACCTGGGCGTTTCCTTCTTCCCGATCTCATCACACCCTTCATGGGTGACACCTTTAGGAAAACCCAATCATGAACTCGAACTCAAGATGCCGACGATAATGATCTCGTGATACGACTTCGCCGACTCGAGTCAATAGCCGCCTCGATAAGCTTCACCTTATCCATCGTCTGTATCAAATCGGTCCCACTAGCCGCACTCGCCCACATCGAACCAACCTATAGGCGACCGCACTTCCTCCCATACAAGGCCTCATAAGGTGCCATCGAATATCGGAGTGGTAGCTATTATTATACGCGAACTCAACTAGAGGCAAATGATCCTCCCAACTACCATCGGTCAATAACACAAAGCTCGCAGATATCCTCGCAGTCCGGATAGCGCGCTCGTCCGTCTGCTCGTGCGGATGAAATGCAGATTGTGCTCACTCGCCCCCTAAACCTCTCGAAGCGACTCTAAGTTAGCCAGAATCGGCTCTCCGTCGATATGATCAAGTAGTGGACTCGGCGCACCGACGATCTCTGATGTAAAGTCCGCATAATCTCACTAAAAGTCGCCCCGACGGAAGAAAGTGGGCTGATTTCACACCGCCGATTTATAACCCATATAGAATCACGTCTCTCCGAAAGTGCGAGGTAATCCCGCAAGAAGTCCATGTTGATTACCTCCCACTTCCGTGTCGGATCTCAATCGTCAGAATAAACCACCGTGCCTCCGTGCTCTACCTTCACCGCCGACAACACGCACCGAGCTACTTAACTCGCAACGCCCCTCTTCAAGCCATCCCACCAATACACGTATCTAAGGTCGAGTACATCTTGGTCGACCCGACGGATAGAGTAACGCGCCGCAGGTGCTTCCCAAGAACTCACAAGTCCTCAAACATCCGAACACACACCGCTTCAAACCTTAGCACCCCATCAAGTGCTACTCAAAAGCGACTCCTTGCCTCACGAAGAGTCAGATCACGATATCGAATCAAAGCCGATCCTCGAATCGCTGCTCTTCACCTCCTCAACGATGGAAGACTGCAACCTCACGTAACTCTAACCCCATCGCTATCGTAATCAATCAAACGGACATCAAGGCTCGCTAATCGTGCAAATCACGAACCATGTCCTCCTCTCTAGTTGCACATCCGATAGGCTCCCATCGACCTACGACTAAGAGCATCCGCCACAACATCGCCTTCCCGTGGTACAGATATCAACATCGTAATCCTTAAGCAACTCTAACCACCTTCTCGCCGTAAGTTCACTCCTCTCGCCAAGATATACCGGAGGCTCTTGTGGTCTGTAAAATATCCACGCGAACCCCATACAAATAGTGCCTCCGCATCTTCAAAGCGAATCACACCGCCAACTCCAAATCACGCGGGTAGTTCCTCGTGTTTCTTCACCGCCGGACGCATATGCTATAACCCCGCCATGCCGCATCAACACACATCCCAACCCGATGCCCGACGATCACAATACAATACATAACCATCCGACCTCCGAAGAGTAAGAACGGGCGGCCGCCTCTTTTTCAAAGAATCGAAACCCCGCCACAAGCATCACCCATCAAACTCGCCTTCTCGAGTCACTTAGTCAATGGTGCAGAGATAGAAGCAAACTTCTCCACGAACCGATAATATCCTCGCAAGGCCCGTAAAATCGCGAACCTCTCTGAGTAAGAGTTCAGGCTAAGTCCTCGATCGCTTCGATCTTGGCCGATCCACTGAATGCCATCAGCCCCGGCTAATATGCCCAAGAAACGCCATCAAGTCAACCAAAACTCACATTTGGAAAACTTGGCGCATAAATCACTGGTCTCCGAGAATCACAAGACAGCCTCAAATGCCCGCATGCTCCCGCCTCGAGCGAATAAACCAAGATATCATCAATGAACACTATCACAAACGTGTCCAAAATGGTTTGAACACTCTGCTCATCAAATCCATGAATACCACGAGCATCGTCAACCCAAAAGACATGACCAACTCATAATGCCCGCATCGTCCGAATGCACCCTGTGGACATCCACCTCTCGACTCGCACTGATGATAGCCCGATCGCAGATCAATCTCGAGAAACATCTCGCACTCGCAATCGGGTCGAACAAATCATCAATCCCGGAAGCGGTATTCGTTTAATGGTCACCTTGTTCACCGTCAGATCAACACACATGCGCAGCTGGCCCCGCCCTTCTTCTTCACGAACAATACCGCGCTTCCTGTGGAGAAACACTAGGCTCGATAAGCCCTTCTCCAGCAAATCTCTAAGCTGATCCTTCAACTCTCTCAACTCGGCAGGTGCCATTCTGTATGGCGAAATGGAAATAGGCCGAGTGTCTGGCAATATGTCAATACAAAACTCAATCTCCCTCTCAGGAGGGATACCCGGGAGGTCATCTGGAAACACGTCTGGGAACTCACGACATCGAATCGATCAAAATCTGGTACCGCAGCCTTCAGATCAAAACCCGAACGAGATGGTAGATATACCCTTCTCGCACCATCTTCCTAGCCTCGAGGTAGGAAATAAACCTACCTCTCGCGATACCGCGTTCTCCCACTCAACAACCGGCCTCAGAAAATGGAACCGCATTACTTTCTCTCTCATACATTGGCGAGTTAAGCCAGCCAATCCATCCCCATGATCACGCCAAGTCAATCATCTCCAACTCTATCAAGTCGCAGGTTCCGACGATCGTAAATGGTCACACGACAAGCTCTATATACCCGCCGAGCTACCACCGAATCACCCATCGCGTAGCTACCTCGAAAGCGGTCATGGACTCGTGCTCTATCCCTATCCTACTAGCAACAAGTGGAGATATATAGACAGTAGAACCCGATCTATCAAAGCATACACATCAAACCCAGAACCGAGCAAAGTACCGGATTTACATCGTGAGGCCTCCCGATCCCGCTTACCGGACAAAGCATAAATGCGTTCGAGGACCGCTAGAATCGACCCGAGCCACGACTCGCCGCGACTGGCCGACCCACGAGTACTCGCCCCGGCGAGTAATCGTAGGAGATGAAGACCCGCGAAAGAACTCAGTAGTCGACTCCTACCATCAAGATCGCTTCGGTCGGACAAGCCGATAGTGACTTCGCCGCCACAATCAAACAAACTCCCGCATCACAACTCCCGGGGATCTACCGACGCCACACTGGCGGGGTGGTCCCGATCGCCGTAACCTCTCGCCGCTCGATGTTCAAGTCCCGGCCCCGGTCCGCCTCGAATATCTCGGGCCGTGGCCGAGGACGGCGCAGGAGTGCTCGAGCCGGCCGTGGTGCACCCAGATCGGCCGAGGCCGCCACCACGAGCAGCTACCAAATGACCGCCGCCCCGGTCTTCTTCGCCGCTCACAACCCGCGATCTCTACGCCTCACATCCAAGAGCACGAGCTCGCACGCGTAATGTCCATACCCGGCCGAAGAGAAACACCCGCACACGACTCGCCATATAGTCATCTAGCCCTGACGTAGCGTGCACCCTATCCTCCATAATCGCTACTAATGCCGGGACATATCGAGCCAATGAATCAAACTCGACATTGTACTCCCAGTTAAGGCCCTCTCTCGCCTCAAGCAAAAAATCTATCAGCCCGCGCCTTAGAATGCACTCCGCCTGCATCGTGCCTTATCCCGAGCACCCTTGATACAACATCGTAGAAAACTAAAAATAAAACATGAGCTGAAACAAGAGATATAATAAACAAAGCAACTAAAACTTGCTTTCAAGATATACATAAAACTCGAATAATTTAATCTTTACAACCCGCCCACAACAAGATTTCTGTACTTAAGATTTACAACGACTATGACGGACAGGCCCCGCCATACCCGAATGTACAAGAACCTCAACTCAGGAACATACTAAAAGATAAGCTCCAAGAAACGGATCTTCCCAATACGCCGAATCGTGATCCTAAGAGCGGATCCACGCATCGACTTACTCGCGCAGATGAACGCAGCTCGGCGAGGTCAAGATAACAGTACCAAGTATGTGAAATCAGAAAATATCAGAATGAAATCATACTAGTCTATATAAAGCAGAGACACGTATGATAACCCAACTAAGCTCACATACACAACATAAAAGCAATATATCCAAATGGACTCACGCCTCAAGTCATCACTCAAATATAACTACTGGTCTCACGCCCACAACATCAATCATGTTCGCATGGCCGCGATGCCCCTGACTCGTGACGGTAGACATGTCCATGATGCAACAATAATACTAATGCCACGGCCACATGCCCCTAATTTACCCTGACAGACACGCCCATGTGACATCAACAATAATATACTCGGATCAACTCGCCGCACGGCCATATGCCCGAATTTACCTGTAGTATATGTCCATGTAACCACACAATATATATCGGGTAATCAACCCGACCGCACGGGCCGCATGCCCCTAATTCAGACGGCAGTAGGTACGCCCATGACATCAACAACAAGACAAGAATCAAAATGGAAACATACCCGTGGAATTCTCCATCACCGCCAAAGACGCCCAAGTAAGTTCAATAAGTCGACCGCCTCTATCGAGACGCCAGAATACGTAAATACCACACTTGCACAACAAAGGCTATCATCACAAGCATAGGCAAGTTTCACAACAACAAGATAGGCAAGTTTCACAACAACAAGCATAAAGTTTCACACAACTCAAAGTACTTTCATTTTATGCCAAAGTCCGGGTTTTTAACCCCAAAGTACTACATACGTAAGTTCTTTAAAAGAGATCCATTTCTTTTATAAAAGTCACCCGACACCCGTAGATTATTAGAATGACTAACCCACCTTCCTTTTCAAAACCAAGTAACAACATTCTTTCCTAAGTTCCAGCTTGCCTAGTTTCAATTACTCAAGCTTTATTTTCAAATGGTTTCATAGTTCCCAAACTTAATCATTTGATTCTTTAGAACAATCGAGTAACCTATGTCATATACTGAGTAGTTTATTCTGTTATAACGATCTTATTACAAATGCATGATCTAGAAAATGTAATATCATTTTGTCTTATCTTAGCTTCTATGCATGGAGGTTTCTACCGGTTTTAATACAACACATCATTATTCAATACATTTTCCTTTTATTAACGCCGCAGGTCCTGTCGATACACATTCCGATTCCCAAATCAGAAACATTATCCCTTTAAAACCAAGTACTCATTACTCACGAATGAGGTTTCACAAACATCCACATTAAAACAAATAAGTTAAGTCTTATCTTATAAGATCAAGTCTCTTAACTTCTAACATCAAGAAACCATTTTCACTTCATAAGGTCGTTATAACTAACTTCCCATAAAGCTATTATAACACCCTATGTTTTAAACCAACCAAATCACTTAGCATATGTACGCCTCATCACTACATAGTTCACAACAATCATGCTAGAAAAGATAGGAAGAGGTTCACATACCTCACGATTTATCGACAATAAGCAAAATGCTCCAACTACTACAACCTTGCTAGCCCTTTCCACTCCTCAAGTAGAATACGCTACTCATAGTACTTTCACCTATAACGGTCACAAACGCTCATTAACCCCAAAACACAAGTTTCTATCTTTCTATAGAAAATGGCAAAGACTCTCCCGCAACAACAGAATCTCTCCTCTAACGAGGCCGCCCAAGCCAACCAGTGGGGGTTTACACGCCTAACCTGACGTACAATTCTACTCGAATACTACACAAGTCTACCGCAATACACCCCCATGTAAATACGCTTTATTCTTCAGCTTAAGTCAAAAGACATTGCCGAATACTAAGTAGTTCCATATACAGTATAGTTCAAGGATATATTCTAACAAACATGTAATTTCCAATTACACTAGAGGGACAAGATAATTACCTCGATAAGCCCCAAATTATCCAAGTGCTAATGTCGATCCTCGAGCAAGGTTTAGCTCTACTCCGCGCCCAAACCACCCAAACAACCCTGTTCTAACTAACTTCTACTCAAATACTTCAACCAACTCAAGATTTCCTTAGTGGTTTTATTGAGACTAAAAGGACAAAAGGTAGTATTTCCTGACTCACGAAAGAGGTATCTTGGAATACTACAAGGTACAAGGCTAAGGTATTCATTATAACAATACTGGGAGTATTTCTATACCACAACATGGTATTACGCGAAACAACTAGGCAGTGGTACCCCACGGCTAGCACCACAAGTG
This sequence comes from Przewalskia tangutica, assembly GCA_029844215.1. NCBI lineage: Eukaryota > Viridiplantae > Streptophyta > Magnoliopsida > Solanales > Solanaceae > Przewalskia > Przewalskia tangutica. The sequence continues at coordinate 36,810,848 of CM056737.1, read as the reverse complement.
GAACCCTTCTCGGCCAAAGGCCACAAGCGAGGAGGAGGGAGAGGCTTAGACGAGCTACTAGAGGAGGGAGGATTTCAAGACTTAGACAAAGCGAGGAGGAATGAATAAGTCTTCACGGAGTGGGCATTTATAGCAAAACCAAACGCCAACCAACGGCCAAGATCAAGCCATGCAAGGCAAGTGTAAGGCCAAGATCAAGCCAAGTGCACCCTAGACCCTACTCCTTAAAACCTCACAAATATCTACACAAATATCTAGCACAACTTGCCCTCACCGCCAAGTCGCCACATGTTTCATCGCAGGGTGACACACGCCACCCTCCCGCTGGTCCGCCTCTAAAAACCGCAAAAATACAAAACGACATAGCCGGAATTTTCCTTCGCAGTTACGCGAAACGCTTCGCCAAAAACGACTCTAACCAAAGCGCAGACAAAGGTAAAATCGCTGGTGGTGCCACGGGTGACACGTGTCGCTCGATTCGCCGTAATATTTCGCCTTCCAAAATATCCAAATTACCGGAATCTCAAAACAAAGCTCTCACAAAATCAGAATTTTCCCGTGGCCCCACGTGACTATTTCCAAAATAAAATCTCAAAATTTAATATAATCTATGGTCCAATACCAAACTGGGAATCCACCCCATTAACTAACCTTTTCTTCACAAATAACCGGAAACTTTTCCGCGAAAACTCACATCTTTCTTTCTTTCAAAATTTCGCCAGATTGACGCACGCCCTCACATACATACGCAACTACGTATAACACCTCCTCATCCGTGGAGGCAAGAAGTGCGAGGAAAGCCTCGAGAACTCATCCCAAGTAGTTGGGGACGCTGCGGCTCCCGATAACTCCCACGATCAAACCAATCGATCGCGTATCACGCAGCCGACGCGAACCGGGCGTCATGCACTGCCTCTAAGGCCTTGATCACCTCACGATCCTTCTCAGAGTCGACGGATGAACTCCTCGCGATCATCCTCCGCCTCGACCAGAAACTCGCGGGCTATAACTTAAGAAATCTCGTAGTCTCAAACTATTCGCTTCGGGCGCACCACGGGCGCGATCGAGCCGAGCCGAACCGAACCGCCAGATCCAATCTCTCCTCGTGACGGGCCACAACTTTAGCCAATAGTCGGGCATCTCTCATTTCCTAACCTCCGCCCCAGCCGTGGGACAGTGCTGGTACCGTGGTCTCGCTGGCCGGGCGGCCATAGAACTCGCCGCCTTCGTATAGACTGGCCCGAGCCCTCGTGACTGGTGTCTCGCTAGCGCCTCCTACGCTTTGCCCTTCTGGGCCCGGTTGCCTTTACGTGGAGGCATAATCACATAGAAAGGAATACGTTAGAGGGTCCAACCTATAACACACTTCTAAAGCACGATCTCGTAATGAGAAGAATGGAAACCAATCCTAAATATCTTATAGCCTCCTCGACATCGCGTGGTGCACAACACACCGATAATCAAGACTCTACTAGATACTTGCTCAGACACTTTCCGAGGATTAATCGCTCGATACCACTTTTGTCACGCACTCGCCCGGCCCGCGGATCGTGCCTTACCGGCACCCAAGTAGTCATACATCGTAGTAATCAACGGAAATATAAAGCAAGACATGAAACCGCTTATAAAATAAGACACGCTTTGTGAGAAAACATCATCTTACTAAGATATATATATAAACATGGTTTAGCGCTACATCCGACATCGCATAAATACGACTACGCACTTAAGGAAATATACAACTATGGCGACAGGCCCCGCCATACCTCGATCAGATAAAACTATCTACAACAGTGAGATCATACCAAAAGTAGAGCCTCCTAAAAGACGGAGCTCCCGACACCAACGTAGAGATCCTAAGAATGTGGATCTAGCACCGCTGCCTCTTACCGCGCAGATGAACGCAGCTCGGGCGAGGTCAAGATAACAGTACTAAGTATATGAAATCAGAAAATACTTAAATGAAACATATCATTTTAAAACAGCTTTGCAAGTATGTATGAAACAACCAAGGAAACCGCATATAGTGCCACATCACAAACAAGAGCAAAGAATAGGTAAATCAGAATAGTCTTTTCTAGGTCGAATGATCGCAGGCCAATTGCCCGTAGTAGATCACCATGCAAGCCTAATCTCGACTCTCAGAGTCCGCATAGGCCAATCACATAGGCCCGCATAGGGTATATAACCCCGCATCGAGGGTAGCTACTCCTCGCATCGCCCCGACTCGTAGTCCGCATGGCCACATAGACCGCATGAGGTATAACCCCGCACACTAACTCGAACTCCCGTAGCCCGCAAGATAGGTCCCTCGGACCCGCATGAGGTATTCTCGAATCACGGTCCTGCATCACCGAGTCTACCCCGACGGAGGCGCTTAACCCCTGCATATGTCAAGAGCGAGTGATGTTACACTAACCTAACAAACCTTATCGTTAAACAACATAAGCACAACAAGAATACTCTTTACACAAACGCTATAAAGACACTAACACACATAGCATCATATCATGTCTACTTATCAAACCATCTTATTATTCTTTTCACGATTCAATATAAGTCCGTTATAAACACATAGGCAAATGCTTTCTTTTATCAATCTTAAGTGGTTATACTTAACTTCCCATAAAGCTAGTATAACTCTTAAGCTTCGCTTAAAACCAATTAGTTCTCTTCATAAAAATGATTCAAGATTCTTTGAAATGCTTTCAGATCTTTATTATTCAAAGCTTAAGCCAGGCATTGCCGTAAGTGTTATTCGTGCTTAAGCCGTGAGGCATTGCCGAGTTATTATTCGCTTAACACATGTACGCCTCACCGCATTACATATATTATAAAATATCATGCTTTAGGAAGAATCATATACCTTCTCAAATAAAACCACCGCCAAGTCAATATGTCGCACGCAGAGTCACCATAATAGTCACGCACATCTATCAAAGACTACTCAAGGTCATTCTAAACAGAGGGTTCACAATTCTACTGAAAGTCGGCAAAGACTTCCCTACCCTGAGCTATATAAGCTCATCAGGAAAACAAATTCTATATAAACATAGTTCAATTATTCTTCTTTAAACTCTTCCACCGTGATAATAGCTCAATTTATTCTGCAATATTCTTCTAAGTATTTATACTTATACTTATACTACAACAAGAAGTATTCTCTAATTCAAAAGAGGGTTAGGATTAGTTACCCTGCAAGCCCAATAATATCCTAGAAAAGTCGCTACCGAGCAAGGTTTTGCTCCTAAGTTGTATGCTCCATGAAACCTTAGAAGTTCTTCACAACTTCTACTAAGTACTAAGGTATTTGGGCTAGGTATTTTGGGCATTATAACAATACAAGAAGGCAACTTTTCTACCAAGGAGGGGGTAGGTTTTGGCTAGGCTGTGGGCCTCGCCAAACTACTAGGATAGAGGGGAGGGGTATTCGGCCAAGGGCCTTCACAAGGGGAGGGGGAGGTGTTTTGGATGAAAAGGCTACAAAGGGAGAGGAGAGGATTTTCAAGACTGAAAGATTTGTGGACGAAGAACTCTTCATCTCTGGGCGGGTATTTATAGGTCAAGAAGTGGCCAACCAAGGGCCAAGATTAAGACAAGTGCAAGGCAAGTGTAGGTGAAGATTTACTCCACACAAATATCCTACCAACTCCTTGACTTGTGCACAAGGCACAAAAACGTGCTACAGATTCCAATTGGCCCAAACGGACGATTTCAAGTCCACAAATCGGAGGTGCCAAGTGTCGCCTCCCGCTGGTCCAAAATGTTTCGCCTCTCTAAAAATCCGCAAAATTAGAAATGGCATAGCCGAATTTACCCTACGAAGTCGTGGAAACGCTTTCGCCGAAACGATTCTTTTAGCGAGTCAGGCACAAATAAAAACGCTTTGCCTAAACTTTAAGGCTAGATTTTCAGACGTATTCCCTTACGTACATACTCTGGAAATACGGGGTATAACATTGTTCATATAGAGAATTTCACCTACTCGCTACTTCTTCAGGAATTTTCCAATCGTAACAATTTTTTTATTCTTTATTCTTTGTATTTTTTTTACTCTTAAAAATAAAGTTTATAGCAAATTGTATTTTATTAAGAATGTCTACAAAAAGTTATAGACCATCCTTTACAACTAAATTATAAATATGACACACACATTTTATATGAAGATGATTAGGAAAAGATGAAGTTAATATATCTTTTAAAAGTCTCACATCATAATTATTAGAATAAGCATTATCTAACGTAACAATCATAATTTTGTCAGTTATACCATAATAATCGCAAACTTCATGAATATTTTGTGCAATAAAAGCTCCAGTGTGCCTATCATCTGTTACACCCGTAAGTCCAGGACATGTATAAGAGAATAGACGCAAGAACACAAGACTTGAAAATTGGTACGAAAGGAAGAATTGTTTTTACGATTAAAATCTTCCGAACGCTTGAAAGGAAAATGTTCGTTGATGAGAATTGGATTCTCAAAATGCATTATTTGAAGAATATGGAACTTATTAACATTATGGAAATTTATTTTTACGGATTTGGTCATGTGGGGCCCACCCGAGGAATTTTACATTTTGTGGGGCCCACGAGGGTTACATAATTTTATGGACGAATGGGAGGGCAACACGTGGCACCTCCCCCCACATGGTCTTGGACGAAAAATTGTAAGGGTAAAATGGTCATTGACCATTGTGGATGAACAAGTCTTCAAAGCTTCAGATTGTTGACTTGTCAACTTATCCACTTGGCTAATTATCCAAGTGTTCTTCATCCTAGCCACACATATGTTGATATCTTGACCCTCCATTGTGTTATATATACACTACACTAGTGCAATACTTATCTTCAACACTTAGAAAAAATTAGAGAAATCTTGTTCTCTCTAGGAAGCTCTCGGGTTGGCCATTTTGCACACAAGAAAATTTTGTAGTTTTGATCCATTATTCACAAGACTTTAACCCAAGGTCCCTAAGGGTATTGTAAGTATATCTCAATAGAAAGATTTCGGAAAAACGACGTTTTTACGTTAGTCGCAAGGCGAAAACCTAAGTCGTTTTCCTAGTTTTGGATTGGAAATGGAAGATAAGTTGGTTGTGAACTTCTAAGGGCTTCAAATAGAGGATTAGAGCATAAAGTAAAGGAGCTAAGAATTGCTAAGGAGCGACTTTGAATCTTGGAAATTATAAGGGCTTGTAAAGGTAATAATCTTGTCGTTTTAGCTATTAAAGATTACTTATCATTGTAGTTATGGATATTAGCAAGCATGAGGTATTTAGTATGAAGTTTGATAAGTGTATTGGCTATTGGAACCCTAATCCGAAAACTAGCATGTTTAGCCTTAAGATTACAATTCAATTTGATTATTAGTATAAGTCGTCACGTGTTATATAAAGAAGGAAATTGTAGTTTTTGATGTTGTCTATGACTATATAACATGTTAGACCTAAGAACTTGGATTGAAAAAGAATTGGAAAGGGCTTAGGATTGGTTTATTGTTAGCCGAGAATGGCTTTTGAGTATTAAACTACTTCGTATGAATCATGGGCGTAATTTTACACGTATTGTAAGGCGTGTAATCCCCTTTGATTGGTTGTTGTATTGAGCCTTAAATGTGGCATGTTGGTTATTGATTATCGGGCCTTAAAAAAGGTGGAAAAGTATGTAGAAACAAAGGAGGTGCTGCCCGATTTTCCGTAGAATAAGAGACCGTATACTTAGTATTATTCTATGTTAGAAACTAGAAGTTGATAGTCGTGTTGTGGCCTTTATAGGTTGACAATTCTACGAGCGGCGTATTCGACTTAGCTTGAGGATTAAGCCGATAAGGTATGTGAACCATCTCCTCTTCTTCTAGCATGATTCCTTGGTAAAGTAAGTAAGTCCTACTCCTTAAATGATTCATTCCTTGGTTGTACTTGGATTGCCTAATATAGAATTTGTTCTATATACTTCCTTGATTGTACTTTGATGTTTAAATTGTAAGTTGTTATAATCCATTTCCTTAGTGAAGTTTGGATTCTCAAAAGTGAAAGTAGTTGTTACACCCCGTAGTTCCAGAGTATGTATACGAGAACGTATGTTCGAGAATACGACATTTAAATTGGAAAGGAAGAAAGATGTGATTTTTCGACGGAAAAGTTTCCGGATTTTGTGAAGGAAAAATGTTCGTTAAAGGGAATTGGATTCCCAGATTTGGTATTCGGACTTTTTGGAATATTTAAGAATTATGGAATTTTATTTCCGGAATTGGTCACGTGGGGCCCACGGGAGGAAATTTACGGTTTTGTGGGGCCCACTTTATTTTCGGATTTTTGGCTTTACGGATATTTTCGGAAGATGAAATATTTTGGATTTAGTAGGCGACACGTGTCACCCCGTGCGCCATGTTGGCCGATCGAGAAGGACAAGTGGACGCTTTGAAGCGACGTTGACCCATTTCGCGCGCCACTTGTCCCATTTTTGTGGTGAACAAATGGTTGGCCAACTACCCACACACATGTAACAAATATTCACCATCCACTTGCATATATCTTGGCCATATATTTCCCTATAAATACCCCTTTTCTTCAAGACTTTATTTCATACACAATAGAAAGTTTCCAAGGCAAAATTCCTCCCTCCCTTAGCGAGTTCTCGCCCAAACACCCCCACCTCGAGAAGAATTCTTCAAGTATTGTTGTTATTCCAAATACTTTAGCCTAAATCCCTTGTGGTATTCCAATGAAATCCCAACATAAGAGCCCGGAAAGACTACTTTATTCCTATAGTCGTAACACGAAGCCCTAGAAAAATATTCATAGCTTAGATGAAGTGTTAAGAGAAGTTGTTTAGAAACTTCTAAGGGTTGCTTGGAGCGGGCTGGAGCGTAAGGATTTGGAGCTAAACTTTGCTCAGGATCGACTTATAATCTTGGATAATTTTGGGCTTATCGAGGTAATGATCTTTATCCCCTATCAGAATTGGAAATTACATGTCAGAGTAATGTATAGTCGAGTATACTATATGTAGAATGAATATGGATAAGAATTGAATCAGATTTACATAGGACTGTATTTACGTAGATCGTAGTATTATTACGGAGTAGAATTGTACACGCCCGGCTAGACGGTAACCCCCGGGATTGCTGGTTTGCAGCAGCCTCGTTAGAGAGGAGATTTCGTGGTCATGCGGGGAGGTGCCGCCAAATTTTCCGTAGAATAAGGAATCTTGTATCTAGAATTATTCTACCAAGAGATCTAGAGGTTGATAGACGCTTTGTGGCCTTTATAGGTCAAGTACTACGAGTAGCGATTCTACTCGGTGGAAAAGACGAGCAAGGTTCTAGTATGGTGGAGCGTTTTGCTAATTGTCGATAATCGTCGCGAGGTATGTGAACCTTTTCCTATCCTTTCTAGCATGATATTTGTGAAATCGATTTAGTGCGGTAGACGCACGTGTGTTTAAAGGAATTTGATTTTCCTTTTGTGTCCTTGACTTGATTCCAAAGTTAAGTGACTTGTTATGAAATATTAAGGACTTGAATTATGTTAAAAGTTGTAAAACCTCACTCATGAGTAATGGGTGTGGTCTTTAAAGAATAAAGTTATCCGATTTCAAAATAAGAATGGTTTTATCATTGATTTAAAATGATAACTTGACTTATAAACAACTTGATTTTGGGAAAGGAGAAGTAACTTGATTTAAAGGTATAGGTTACTTGTTTTTAAAAGAGTGAGACACTTGGTTTAAAAGTATATTGCTACTTGGCTTTTAAAGGAAAAAGTGCCTTGGTTTTAAAAATAAGGCATGCTTTTGTCTTAAGGCTGGTTTAAAAAGAAGGTATGGAAATTGTTTTAGTTTTACTTTGATCTCTTTTGACTTGAGTTTTAAAAAAATAAGAATCTTGAAGTATTTCAAAAGAGTTATGAATCATTTTTGAAAGAAAATAAATACTTGGTTTTAAAAGCTTAAGTGTTATACTAGCTTTATGGGAAGTTAGGTATAACGACTTAAGGAAGATAGAAGGAACGGTTTACTTATTTGTTTATGAAACTCTTGTATTGATTTGGAAAGTGTAGTAAGATGGTTTGATAAGTAAACATGTTATGATGCTACGTGTTAGTGTCTTGTGATGCGTGTAAGCGGGTTATTCTTGTTGTGCTTACGCTGTTAAACGTTAAGCCCGTCAGATCGCTATTATATCACATACCCCGACTTGTTATGACGCCGAGGACTCACACCGACTCGACGCGAGGAATACCTCACGCGTCCGGTGGACTATGATTCGAGGAATACCTACGCGTCCGCGTGACTACGCGAGTCGCGGAGTTCCAGGATGATCATTCCGCGTGTTACCCACGCGAGGTATACCTCACGTGGTATGCGTGACTATGATTCGAGGAATACCTACGCGTCAGGACTACGCGATCGCGAGTCCGCGAGGATGTCGCGTTAGCTACCCGCATGCGAGGAATACCTCACGCGGTCTCAGGTGACCCATGCGGATCGCGGAGTTCCAGGATTAGGCACGATAATGATACTACGGGCGATCGCCTTGCTTCGATCATTAGCGCCTAGAAAAGCACTGGGCCACGTTATATCTATTTTGCTCTTGTTTCATGTGTAAGTTTTCATTTCACGATTTTCTCGATGTCAGATCACCAGGTGCCCGGTAGGCACCACCACGCCCGGTCTGGTCGTGACAAAAGTGGTATCGTAACGCTTAATCTTCTGAAAGGTCTACGCACCGTATCTAGTAGTCTTGATTATCGGTGTGCACCACACCTATAATCGTGAGGTCGCAGGATATTTAGGATTGGTTTCATTCTTCTCACTCGAGATCATGCCTTAGAGCCGTGTTATAAGTCGACTCCTCCGACGATTCTTTTCACCCGCTATGCCTCTTCGCAAGGCAACCGTGAGCCCGTATGGGCAAGGCAGCAGAGAGCCGAGCAGAGCACGTAGGGTTACCAGGCACGCCCACCATTATCCGAGACATGCTTCATTCGGGAGTTCGCGACGCCGCTAGCCCCGTGAGGGTTTAGAGCAAGAGCAGTAGCCACCGAGACCACGATACCGAGCCTCTAGTCCCACGGCCAGAACAACAGACATGAGTTACAAGGAGACGGCCATTACTAGCTAGTCCGTGGTGGGAACGAGGACGGACGGAGTCGGTGGTTCCGGCAGCACTGGTTCACCCTAGATCCGATAGTTTTGAGACTTCAGACTTCGAGTTGCACCACCCGAGTCCTATGGATCGAGGATCGAGAAAGATCATCGTGATTTTATTCGATAGTTGCAGCGATCATGAAAGTTGATCAAGACCTCGTGAGGCATTTCACACTTCTTGCCCTCGCATTTAGGAGAGCTCGGGCAGATAGATTTATGAGGTTGAGGCAGAACGGGCGGACGGTTCGAGAATACAGTATAGAGTTTGACTTATTGGCTAGTTATGTCCCCGCGTTAGTGGCAGACATGGATGATAGAGTGAACCGATATGTCACAGGACATGGCGATTATCTAGCAGAGAGTTGTACAAGAGTAGCTCTTCACCGACACGGACATTGCCCGCATACAAAGCCACGCGCAGCAGACTAACGTAGATCATGGATTAACCAAGATCGCCAAGAGGGCCGTAACAACAGGTCTTTTGGTAACTTTCGAGGCTGACCTTCTCAAAGAACAGATCAAGTTATGCGCTCCGCCAAGATGCAGTGGTCCTCCACTGACTTCGTGACGCTCGGTATTTAGGAGTTGGTCAGAACTCCAGGGTTTCTGGTTCACAGATTTGCTTAGGTTCTAGCCAGCCAGATTCTGTTTTCCCTCAGTGTTCGCGATGTAACAGGCGTCATCCCGGGGAATGTCGTCTTTTTGCTAGTGCTTGTTTTACTCGCGCCGCCAGGCCATGCGAGGAGAGGATGTCCTAGCAGGAGGGATACAAGTAGGAGGACTCACCTACCAAGTCGCCATGATTCAGTGGGCCTGAGAGGAAGGGGTGTTAGCTGCAGAGGCCGCCCCACCCTGCACGGCCGCTGTGGTAAGTGTTGTTCTGTGGAGTGTCATACTACTTAGATAGCTTGTTAGTTCATGATGCCAGGCCATTTTATGCAGAAATTGTCCGAACAGACGTGATGGATGTTACGGCCACTTTCGGATCAAGCAATGGTTCATCAACGCCTCAGATTTATGCACTCACAGAGCAGATTTGATTAGAGCTGCAAAGGGAAAGCGAGACAAAGAGTTACAGAGATATCTTCACTTTAAGAGACTTGTTTAGGCCGCATGGTAGATACATGTGGAGTGCTATGTTCGGTTAGCGCTGTGTAAGTTGTGATTAGAAAACACGGGTAGTTGAAAAGGGTAAGTCCGGGGACGAAAATGGGGAGCCTTAGAATTTATAATACTGGGACTCGATGCGCGCCGCCCGAGTGGATGATTTTACGTTGGTCTTTGTCAAGTACTGCATGCGTGATATATATCAGGGGATAATTCCATGGGTAGTGTGAGACGAAAGTGGTAGCTTCATGATGTGAATTGGTAAGATTGTTCCGGATCGGGAACGAGTTTAGTACGGGTTGGTCGCCGAGGCCATACTGCGAGTCAACCCGCACCGTAACGCGGGTCACTGAGGTGGTCCCGCTAGACGATAGGGTCACGAGGGTGTTAAGCCCGTTAGGTAACCATCGCATTTAATTCGTGGATGCGCTCGATCAGCCAGAAATGGCGGGTCACCCATCTTGTCTTTTAGTCGACCGCTTACTCGGCGGAAGGTTACGCGAGATGTCAGATATCGTAGCGTTGTAAGGTCGCACGAGTTCCTACTTTTATCTTATGGCAGCACGGAGCCCGCTTATGGCTATTTCTTTTCGAGGTCTTACCAGCGTGGTTAGGAACTCAGTGAGTCTCAGATTGCATTCACCTCGGGCCGACTGGACGAACAACGATTTTATCCGCATATCTGAGGATAGGTTACGGGCCGCATTTTGATTTCGTGGTAGCGAGGATTATTTGCCTCTTGTTGAGCGAGTATTATATAGCTACCATTTTAGTATTCTGACGGTGCCTTATGAAGCCTTGTATGGCGGAAGTGTAGGTTCTGGCCGATTGGTTGGATATTGGCAAGGTTCGATAGTTGGTCCCTACTTGATTCAAAGCAGGACGCGGGTAAGCGAAGCTTATCCGTAAAAGGTTTTTAGCACCAGAGTCAGCAGTGAGTCGTATGTATCGCATCGACACTTGGAGTTCAGGGTGACGGTGGGTCTTCTTGAAGGTACCACCCCGGAAGGGTGTGGCGAGATTTGGAAAGCAGGGGAAACTTAGCCCGAGGTACTTTGGGCATTTTCAGATCGCTGTAGAATAGGCCGGGTTGCCTATAAGTTAGCATTGCCGTCCGACTTAGAGACAAGACGTCCGGCCTCCTGGTTGCTATGTTCAAAGAGTATCGAGATCCATCCAGAGTGTTCCCGCTAACGAGGACCAAGTTGTAGATAATAACCCGAGATTTTGAAATCAAGCAATGACAGTAAATGTGGTACGATAAGAGAAGAGTTCGAGTGTACGGCGAAGGTACGACGAGTAAGAAAAGAGGCTAAGATGCCAAGAAGTATCCTTTAGACCACGGGTGGAGCTAATGGTGATATACGCTTAGAGATGATTCTTCGCTGGCTCGATGTGCGCTTATGAGTATGTTGTATTATGGCCATGTGTGGCATAAATGGTTTCGTAAGCATAGTAAGGAAGACTATACCAAAGACAGTGCTGAGATTTAGAAGGAACATTCGACGAATGTTTCTACGGGGAAAATGTTACACCCCGTAGTTCCAGAGTTTGTATACGAGGACGTACGTTCGAGAATACGACATTTAAATCGGAAATAAGAAAGACGTGATTTTTCGACTAAAAGTTTCCTGATTTTGTGAAGGAAAATGTTCGTTAAAGCGGAATCGATTCCCGATTTGGTATTCTGACTTTTTGGAATATTTAAGAATTATGGAATTTTATTTTCGACTTGGTCACGCTGGGCCCACTGAGGAAATTTACTGCTGTGGGCCCACTTTATTTTCGGATTTTTGGCTTTACTGATATTTTCGTAAGATGAAATATTTTGACGAGTAGGGGCGACACGTGTCACACCCGTGGCCATGTTGGCCGAATCGAGAAGGACAAGGGACGCTTTTAGCGACAAGTTGGCCCATTTTTGCGCGCCACTTGTCCCATTTTTGTGGTGAACAAATGGTTGGCCAACTACCCACACACATGTACTCCAATCTTCACCATCCACTTGCCTATATCTTCGCCATTGATTTCTATAAATACCCTTTGTGCAAGACTTTATTTCATCCACATTAGAAAGTTTCCAAGGCAAAATTCCCATCCCTCCCTTTAGCGAAGTTCTCGCCCAAACACCCCCACCTTGAGTAGAATTATTCAAGTATTGTTGTTATTCCAAATACTTTAGCCTAAATCCCTTGTGGTATTCCAAAGAAATCCCAACATAAGAGCCCTAAATACTACTTTATTCCAATAGTCGAAACGAAGCCTAGAAAATCTTCATAGCTTAGACGAAGTTTAAGAGAAGTTGTTTAGAAACTTCTAAGGGTTGCTTGGAGCGGGTCGAGCGTAAGGATTTGGAACTAAACGCTGCTCAGATCGACTTATAATCTTGGATAATTTTGGGCTTATCGAGGTAATGATCTTTACTCCTATTGTAATTGGAAATTACATGTCAGAGTAATGTATAGTTGAGTATACTATATGTAGAATGAATATGGATAAGAATTGAATCAGATTTACATAGGATCAGATTTACAGTAGATCGCAGTATTATCGTGGAGTAGAATTATACACGCCCGCTAGACGGTAACCCCGGGATTGTTGGTTTGGTAGTAGCCTCGTTGGCGAGGAGATTTATGTGGTCATGGGGGGAGGCGATGCCAAATTTTCCGTAGAATAAGGAATCTCAGATTCAGAATTATTCTACGAAGAGATCTAAAGGTTGATAGACGCTTGTGGCCTTTATAGTCAAGTACTACGAGTAGCCGTGATTCTACTTGAAGGTGGAAAAGACGAGCAAGCGTTATATACGCGGAGCGCTTTGCTAATTGTCGATAATCGCCGCGAGGTATGCGAACCTCTTCCTATCCTTTCTAGCATGATATTTGTGAAATATATTTAGTGCGTAGACGACGGTGTTTAAAGGAATTTGATTTTCCTTTGTGTCCTTGACTTGATTCCAAAGTTAAGTGACTTGTTATGAAATATTAAGGACTTGAATTATGTTAAAAAGTCAAAACCTCACCACGAGTAATGGGCGCGTGGTCTTTAAAGAATAAAGTTATCCGATTTCAAAATAAGAATGATTTTATCATTGGATTTAAAATGATAACTTGACTTATAAACAACTTGATTTTGGGAAAGGAGAAGTAACTTGATTTAAAGGTATAGGTTACTTGTTTTTAAAAGAGTGAGACACTCGGTTTAAAAAGTATATTGCTACTTGGCTTTTAAAGGAAAAAATGCCTTGGTTTTAAAAATAAGGCATGCTTTTGTCTTAAGGTCGGTTTAAAAGAAGGTATGGAATTTTTTTAGTTTTACTTTGATCTCTTTTGACTTGAGTTTTAAAAAATAAGAATCTCAAGTATTTCAAAAGAGTTATGAATCATTTTCAAAGAAAAGAAATACTGTTTTAAAAGCTTAAGTGTTATACTAGCTTTACGGGAAGTTAGGTATAACGACTTAAGGAAGATATGAACGGTTTACTTATTTGTTTATGAAAGTCTTGTATTGATTTCGGAAAGTGTAGTAAGATGGTTTGATAAGTAAACACGTTACGATGCTACGGTAGTGTCTTCGTGATGTTTTGTAAGCGGGTTATTCTTTGCAGGCTTACGCTGTTAAACGTTAAGCCCATCAGATCGTATTATATCGCATACCGACTTGTTATGACGCCGAGGACTTGCCACCTCGACGCGAGGAATACCTCACGCGGTCCGTGTGACTATGATTCGAGGAATACCTTACGCGTCCGCGGTGACCACGCGAGTCGCGGAGTTCCAGGATGATCACCCGGTGTGTTACCCGACGCGAGGTATACCTACGCGTCCGCGGTGACTATGATTCGAGGAATACCTCATACGGTTCGCGGACTACGCGATCGGCGAGTCCGCGAGATGTCGCGTTTGCTACCCCGATGCGAGGAATACCTCACGCGGTCTGCGACTCATGCGATCGCGGAGTTCCAGTGATTAGCACGATAATGATACTACGGGCGATCGCCTTGCTTCGATCATTAGCGCCTAGAAAAGACCGCCACGCCATATCTATTTTGCTCTTGTTTACGCCCGCACTACGTGCGCTTTAATCGTTGTTCGTACGTATTTGTAATTGGTTTTTAAATGTTATGATTTGATTTCAGTACTTTACATTTTCACATACTTGGTACATGTCAGCATCGACTCTTCTGGGGCCGCGTTTGCCGCAGTAGAGGTACACTACCGCCGATCCTCACCATGTGATCACAACATTGGGAAGCTCCGCTTCTCGAGGCTTATTCGTATAGTCCTCGCCGTTGTAGGTACTTACATTCGTGGATACGGCGGCCCCGTCCCTCGTTGTTATAACATTCTGAGGTCTATAGTATCACAAGGGCGTAGTTTGAAAAAGGGACGAATCGTCGTTCAAGTTTTATTTATATATTCGTAAAGGTAACCGCTTGTTAGCCTGCTTTTCTTATTTCATTAATGTATATCTTGTTTCATGTGTAAGTTTTCATTTCACGATTTTCTCTCGATGTCAGATCACTAGTGGTGCCCGGTAGGCACTACCACGTCTGCCCTGGTCGTCGTGATGAGTTTACTTAAAGTACATAGAGTCTTGAAAATGAAGTGGTTTCAAATCTTTCAAGGCTTTAGTTCCAAAACCTAAAGGTTGTTATAATGACTTTAGGGGAGTCAAAGGAGTAATTTACTTAATTGTTTTAAAAGAGGAGAAATGACATGATTTAAGAGAAATAATTTGTTTTAAAGGTGTGAGTTACTTGAGATTTAAAAGTAGAAGAAACTTGATTTCTAAAGATTAAGAGACTTGAACTATTTTGAAAATTAAGAAACTTGATTTGTAAGATGTGATACTTGGTTTTAAAAGTATAAGTCTTTGGTTATAAAAGGAATGAATTTGTCTAAAACCAAAAGCGGTTATAACCGCTTTATGGGAAGTTGGTTATAACGCTTTACTAAGGTTAAGAAAGTCATTTATTTTGATTAACGGGCATAAGTTGCCTAGATTGTGAAAATTTGAAGTTACTTGGTTTCAAGCTCAAATGAGTTTCTAAAAGTGTAGTAACTTAATTTGAAAAATAGACACGCTGATACTACTGTGTTAGTATCTCTGGGGTTTACATAAAAAGAGTCTTTGAAAAGAATGTATGACGTAGTACTTTGGCTTGTTAAATGAGAATTATTCTATTTGTGTCTTGATAAGTACTTTGGCTTGTTAAATGAGAATTATTCTATTCAGGCCTCGATAGTACTTTGGCTTGCTTGAATAAGGATTTCTCTTGGTTTATGTAAATAAAGGCATGGTAATTGTCTTGGTTTATGTAAAAGAAGGCATGGTAATTGTCTTGATTTGTGTAAAGGCATGGTATTGTCTTGGCTTATGTAAAAGGAAAGGCATGGTATTGTCTTCGTGTGAAAGGCATACGGTATTGTCTTGGTTTGCTTGCATACGGGTTGCTCATATAGACATTCGTGCAGTGTCATATTTCCACATCTCAAGGCCCCTCCATAAAGCGGCCGACAACTTGTTTCAAGGATACCACGGGCTAGCTCACTGGGGTGAGTGGTACATACCACGCTGGCTCAGATTTGACTCGCAGTTAAATTCCCGGATATATATATAAGCCACGGATTAACTATTCGGATGCGAGTATCGTACCGATGACTCATTGCGGGTCCACATGACCTAAGCGGGTGAAATAGTCCTATGATAGGTTGTATTATAACACAGAGGGTGGTTGACCCTGGCACTGGCACGACCTTCATGTTTTGAAACTGTTATACCCCGTAGTTCAGGCCATACGTATGAGAGCGTACGAAAGGGAGTAAGACTTAAAATTTTCGAAAGATAGGTTGACGGATTGTTCGGACGGGGTTTTAGTCAACTTTGAGGCGGGTTATGACCCGCACATCGAGAGTTCTTAGGTGTTTCAAAGGCCTAGCGTGGTTCGCTGAGTCTAGTTTCCAACGCAACCAACCGCTCGCCGACAGGACATCGAGTATAAAGTTACGGAGTTACAAGTTCGGCGCAGACGACAAAAAGGTGTTTCTGTGGGCCGCGGCCGCTGCGCCGAAAGATCCGAGGGTTCGCTGAGCAGCGCCGGGCGACGGAAGCGGCCGCCGCGCCGAGGCGGTTCTCGAAGTGAGTGAAAAATCTGCACCGCTTTGTTTTAAAAGAGGCCATGGGTGATAAGTTGTCCCACCCCATCCGATTTTGCATGCACTACTTATTGATCAAGTCTTGAAGACTTGGTCATTCTTCAAGTCCTTCTCTCTCTAAAGCTAAAAGCTCTCCTTCTCTCTAGAATTTCAAGAGGAAATCTAAGCTTAAGGAAAATCTGAAAAGTGTGGCAAGAAGCTTCATTGGGCTAGCTTGTAAGAGTTATCAGGTGGTGTTTTTGGAAAGGAGGATAGCAAACTTGTTGGAATAATTTGGCTAAAGCTCTAAGGTAACAATTCCTCTCTTGTAGCTAGTTTTGGGTGTCAGATGTGAAGAAGAAAGAACTTGTAGTGGTAAATATTACTCTTAGATACATTGCTTGCAAGAAATATGAATCGATATGAAAAGGTTGGATAAGAATGATATGTAAGTACGTTGTAGCCAAAACTCTACCTTAAACTTGTTTAGTTAGTTGTTGTACATTGTGGGCAGAATTTTACACACCCAAGATTAGGTGTAATCCCTTTGTGTTAATTGGATTGTCGGGCCTTAAACGTGGCGCTTGGATGTTGAATTCGACCTTGATAAACGTGGCAAAATATGTAGAAACAAAGAAAATGTCGCCCAATTTTCCATAGAAATTTAGTGACTTTGAACTCGAATATTCTATGTTGTAGCCGAGGTTATTAAACCTATTATGGTCATTATATGTTGACGTACTACGTGTGGTGTATTGGACTTAGCAAGTGGATTAACCGGAGAGGTATGTGGAGCTTTCCTATCTCTTGAGCATGAGTATTTGTGACTATGTAGTACGGTAGACGTACAAGATTTGATATTTTTCACTTGTTTTAAGTATATGATACTTGTTTCGTTTTAAAAGTATAAGTCCCTTGGATTTAGGGAAATTGTATTTGACTAATGTATAAAGTTAATATAATGACTTTATGGGAAGTTGGTTATATTAGCTTTATGGAAGGTTAACAAGAGGAAGATTTACTCTAAGCAAAATAAGTACGGATGAATGATTTGAATTTGTGGAAGGCAAATTGTTTTTAAGGCATTAATTGCCTAAGGTTTTAAAAGAAATGAAGTCACTTGATTTTAGAAGCCTATTGTATTTTTAAAAGTAAAGGTGACTTGTCTTGAAAGTAGTCGTGACTTGATACTACGGTTATTAGTATCTTGGGAGTTTTATATAAAAATGAGTCATTTCTTAAATGGCTAGAAAACGTGGTACTTGGGTTAAATTCTGATTTTCTCTTAAACGACATGTTAGTGCCTTAAGTAAACTAAAATGAGGTTATATTAATAATGTTAATAAGGAGTTAGGGGTTTCTTAACTTTCTTATGTTATGATGTTCAGAGCGCTATGTTATATATATATGATAGCCATGGTGCTAGGTGATATGTTCTCATGGTAGACCCTGGTTATTCTTGTTATTTCCTTTGACATATCGACACGATGGACGGTCCACGTACGTGTTCATTAGACGGTTCACTACTTATTCTTGTTATTTCCTTCGACATACCGACACGATGGACGGTCCACTGCATGCGCCCATTAGGATGGTTTACTACTTATTCCATGGATTTGCTACCCATGACGCGAGCGCGCGATTGTACTTACGCGGTCCACGATCCACGCGGTGAAATAGTCCCACGCGAGCGCGCGCTTGTACTCACGCGTCCACAGGATCCATGCGGTGAAATAGTCCCACGCGGTGAAATAGTCCCACGCGAGGCGGATGGCCTTACGCGGGTCCACAGATCCACGCGGTGAAATAGTCCCGCGAGTAGGATCGCTTAATGATACTACGCGCAGAGACCCCGCTTTTGATCACGAGCCTCCTATTTTACGCAAAGAAAGTTTATACTTGTTACTCTCATTGTTAGTAAGGCACAGTGCAAGGTAAATTGATTTTCGTCTATGACTCCAGCTTGTTTTAGACTTATGATATTATTACAGTATTTTCCAGTTTTACATACTTGGTACATATTGTGTACTGACCCCCTTCCTCGGGGGTTGCGTTCATGCCGCAGGTAAGGGAAAACAGGTGGTGGATCCTCATTCTTAGGATCTTTGCTCAGGTTGTCACGACCCGATCTCGGGCCCGCGACTGGTGCCTTACCCCGGGCACCCTAGTGATAACAACATCAGAGAAAATCGGCGGAAATAAAACTTAAACATGAAACAAGACATAAAGTAAGAAACAGGCTAACCAAAACCGATCACCTTCCCGTATATATATATATATATATATATATATATATATAACCGAACAGTTGAAATCCTTTACAAACCCTGCCCACAATAGTACTACTGCACTTAAGAACGTGAATAACAACTATGACGACAGTGGCTCCCGCCATACCCTCAATGTACAAGTACCTACAATGACAGTGGACTATACTAAAAGATAAGCCTCCGAGAAACGGAGCTTCCCAAACGCTGAATCGCGATCCTATGAGCGAGGATCAACAATTGGTGTACTCTACCGCGCATGAACGCAGCCTCAAGGAGGTCAAGATAACAGTACCAAGTATGTGAAATCGAAAATACCAGAATGAAATCACATTTCATCATTTTATAAAACCATTTCGCAATAAGTAAACAAGCATGTCGGTAAGTGGACGACGCCTCAAAATAATCACTCACACATAACTACGGGTCTCACGCCCATAATATCAATCATGCCCGTGGAACTCATTTCTCATCACGGCAAAGACATGATGTAAAACAACACCCATATGTGAACTCAACACTAGATCCTCGCTCGGCTATCAAACCGACGCTAAGTAGAATAGCCAACTACTACCCAAAAGCTAGTCATAAAACTTCACTGCAAAGTACTAAGCCAACTACTGTGATTCAAACTAGCCACGAATCGCCGAGGCAAGATCTTAAGCTAACATACCATAGCCTACCGCCTCACGAGATATGACCGAGGCAAGTATCTTAAGCTATCTACCGTGAGCCCGCCGATACACGAGAAATGACCAGACAAGTATCTAAAGTGTTCCTCAGAACTACATGTACAAATCAAGCTCGCGATCGCCGTCACCGCGATAAGCTTCATAGATTAGCTACCCATGGACTAATAACATAACCCGAATTTAACCTCACAACGACCGCATGCCCGACATCTTACCTCGTGATAAGCATGGCCATGAAACCATCCCATCGACGATACCCGTGGACCATCCATCGTCCGATGTCCAAAGGAAATAACAAGATAATACTCAAAGTGGACGATACCCGCAGCCACCCAACGTGGTCAAGATGTCCAAAAGAAATAACAAGATAACACTCATACCGACGATACCCGTGGACCATCCAACGTGGCCGCATGTCCAACCAATCAATCGATAGCCACTCCCCGAGAGACACTCAGAGTACGTAATCAAAACACTTGCACAACAAAGGCTATCACAACAAGATAGGCAAGTTCAACGTACTTTCATTTTATGTCAACAATCCGGGTTTCAACCCCAAAAATACTACATACTTTCATTCTTTCAAAATGACCTCTTTTTACGTAAAAGCCACACGATACTAATACTCGTAGTATCAAAAACACGTTTTCTTTTCAAACCAAATTACTTCACCTTCGTAAAAATCTTTACAAGACTTTTAAAATCAAGTACTCTATACTTTTTAAACCAAGTGTCTTTCTTTTAAAACAACATCAAGTATACTCTTTAAAACCCAAATAACTTACTCTTTTCAAAACAAGTAACCTATACTAAAATCAAAGTTACTTCTCCTTCCAAATCAAGTCGTTTAGCTTTCAAAATCAAATCTTTCTTTTATCTTCATAAAGTCGTTATAACTAACTTCCCATAAATCCATTATAACACTTTATGTTTTAAACAACAAAATTCATTTCACACACGTACGTCTACCGTACTATATAGTTCACAACAATCATGCTCAAGAGTATAGGAAGAATCACATACCTCTTCGGCTTAATCCACAAGCCAAGTTGAGTATGCCGCGCGTAGAAGATCCACCTATAATATCCACAATACATCTATCAACTTCTAGTTCTCTTTATAGAATAATTCTAAGTACAAGGATCCTTATCCTACGGAAAATTCGGCAGCACCTCCCCCCCTCCCCGCAATCACATAAATAACCTCCTATAACAAGGCCTGCTACCAAGCCAACAACTCCAAGGGGATTACACGTCTAACCGGACGTGTACAATACTGCCTCACAATAATACTACACAAGCTCATCAGAATACAGTCCAATGTAAATACAGTTCAATCCTTTATAATCATCCTTCCAATATATCTTATACTCAATTCTAAACTACCACAATATGTAATATCCAATTACAATAGGGGGACATAGGCCATTACCTCGATAAGCCCAAAATTATCCAAGATTATAAGTCGATCCTGAGCAACGTTTAGCTCCAAATCCTTACGCTCCAACCCGCTCCAAGCAACCCTTAGAAGCTCCTAACCAACTCTTCTTCAAGATCTAACTCCAAAAAGTGAAGAACATTTAGGCTCCACTATGTCAAGTTTCGGCCAAGGTGTATATGATAGGCTAGGGGTGTGAAATCTTTTCCAACTCTTGGTACACAATCTTCCTAACACCCTAAGGAAGAACACTTATAAGTTTAAGAATTTTTGGACAACTTTTGCTCCTTAAAACAGCCCATGGCCGAGAGCACTACAACAAGGGAGGGAGAATTTTTGCCTTGGAAATTATCTCAAGTGTGGATGAAGAAGTCTTGCTATCAAGGGGGGTATTTATAGAGAAATCAAGGGCCAAGATCAAGGCAAGTGTGTGGTGAGATTGGGGTACAAGTGTGTGTGGGTCCCACCCTCCAAATGGCTACACAAAACACAAGACAAGTGGCTTGCCACTTGTAAGGCCATTTCGGCCACAAGACACATGGCACCACATTTCGGCTACAAGCCACCTAGGGGGTGACACGTGTCGCCTCCCACTGGCCCAAAATATTTCATCGCCCGAAAATATCCAAAATATCAAAAATCTCGAAAACAAAGTGGGCCCCACAAAATCGTAAATTTCTCCCGTGGGCCCCACGTGACCAATTCCGGAAATAAAATTCCATAATTCTAATATAATCCCGGAAGTCCAAATACCAAATCTGGGACTCCAATTCCCATTAACGAACTTTTTTCCTTCACAAAATCCGGAAACTTTTCCGTCGAAAAATCACATCTTTCTTCCTTTCCAATATTACTGTCGTATTCTCATACGTACGTCCTCACATACATACCCTGGAACTATGGGGTGTAACAAAGGTGTCAGGAGCTCCATTTCTTCGGAGACTTGACTTTTGGTACGGTTCTCCCGGTGTCAGATGTTTTGACATTCGTGGTACGACGGCCCCGCATCTGGCCATAGTGTTTGCTCTTTCTTAGAGGCTTGTAGTCCTGTCATAACTTGGGTTGTTAAGGATGTAACTGTTCAGCTTTGTTATATTTAGAGGTAGCCATTTTTGGGTTAGCCTGCTTATATGCTATATGGGTTCTTATCAGGAGTTTATTTTTCCGCCGTTTTCTCCGATGTTGTATCACGCGGTGCCCGGTAAGGCACCACCACGTCCGTGGTCGGGTCGTGACAAAAGTGGTATCGAGCGCTTAATCCTGAAAGGGTCTACATGTGCCGATCTAGTAGAGTCTTGATTATCGGTGTGTTGTGCACCACATCTATAATCAGGAGGCTACATGATATTTAGGATTGGTTTCCATTCTTGCACTCTAATATCGTGCAATAGAGTTGTGTTATAGGTTGAACTCCCTCCGACATATTTTCCTGTATCAGTTATGCCTCCACACAAGGCAACCGCGACCCAGAAGGGCAAGGCAGCGGAGGGAACTGCTAGTGGGACGCAGAGAGTTACGAGGGCACATACCCAGTCTTTACCTGAGATGATGTTTCGGACGGCGAGTTTCGCGACGTCGCCACCCCCAGCAGAGTTTGGGGCAGCAGAAGCGGCTATTGAGACCAGGGCACCTGAGCCTCCGCCATACATCCCGGAGCGGCGAGACGGGTTACGCGAGACGGCCCGCTTATCGCCGTGATCGTGGCGAGGAATGAGGATAGATGTGTCACGACCCGACCCCGGGCCGCGACTGGTGCCCTACCTGGGCACCCTTCTATTCATACAACATAACAAACTGCGGAAGATAAATAACACTTTTTTGAGAACCCAATTCTCCTCAACGAACATTTTTCCTTTCCGACGTTCGGAAGATTTTCCGTCGGAAAAACAATTCTTCCTTTCGTACTAATTTTAAGTCTTGTGTTCCTTACGTACATTCTATTAAACATGTCCTGGAATTACGGGGTGTAACAAGACGAGAGGCAGAGGTTTCGTTTGTACCCATAGTTCACCATAGATCAGATAGCGTGAGACTTGTGGACTTTTGAGTCAGCACCTCACCGTAGTTCTACGGGTCGGATCGAGTGTTACACCCCGTATTTTCCAGAGTATGTATGTGAGGACATACGTACGTTTGTACCAACCCTAATTAGGTTAAGGATGAAATTTTGAACTTTCAACGGAAAAGATTCCGAACCTTGTGAAGGAAATTCTACGTTTTTAATATTTTAACCGATTACGGATTTTTTTTCCGAGAGACGAAATATTTTGGATCAATTGGAGGGCGACATGTGTCACCCTTAGTTGGCATGGGTTGGACGAAATGATGGCCAAGTGGACATGGTCAAGTGGTCAAGTCTTGGAAGATATTTTCGGGTGATGGGAGAAAGTAGGACGATTTTCGGGCACGCGGGCTTGCTCATGCTGTTTGTGCCTAGTGGAAGGCCACATGACTCTTTGTTGTGGGGGACATATGTCCCAATGTTGTGGTGGACATATGTCCCAAGGTTATGGTGGACACTTGGTGGAAGACCTCACTTGAACAAGCTACCACATCTACACCCTCCATTTGTTTTAATCTTGGCCCTTGGGGGTTCTATAAATACCCCCTTGCTAGCAAGACTTC
Organism: Przewalskia tangutica; assembly: GCA_029844215.1. Lineage (NCBI taxonomy): Eukaryota > Viridiplantae > Streptophyta > Magnoliopsida > Solanales > Solanaceae > Przewalskia > Przewalskia tangutica. The sequence continues at coordinate 36,787,433 of CM056737.1, read as the reverse complement.
TTCATCCCTTAAACATTTTCTAAGTCTTAAAATCCCTCCCCTCCTCTCAAGCTCGCCCAAACCACCCTCCCTCGAGAAGGCCTCGGCCAAGCACCTCCCTCTTGATAGTTCTCGTGAAATACCCCCCCCCCCCCCCTTGGTAGAAAAGTATTCTCCAAGTATTGTTACAATTCCAAAATACCTTAGCCTAAATACCTTGTAGTATTCCAAAGATATTTCAATACTAAGAGCCCTAAATACTACTATACTTTCTTTAGTCACAAATGAAACCCTAGGAAAAATCTTCATAGTGGATTTATATTAAGTAGAAGTTGTGTAGAACTTCTAAGGGTTTCGGAGCGAATCGAGCACACAGATTCGGAGCTAAACGCTGTTCAGATCGACATTTAAACTTGGATAATTTTGGGCTTAACGAGGTAAATAATCTTATCCTTCTATCAGAATCGAGATTATATATTATAGAGGTTTAAAATCGAGTATAAGACGATGAAGGATGGTATAAGAGAAGAGAATTGAACAGAATTACATGCGATCAGACATAAAGAGACTTGTGTAGTTTGACGCAGGGAAGTGTCGCCCGATTTTCCGTAGCAATAAGAACCTTCGCTACAATATTCTACAGAGTAGTCTAGACGCTGATAGACGATTTGACTATTATAGGTCGATACTCGCGCGATATATTCGACTTGGCGGTGTGGATTTCACCGGCGAGGTATGTGATTCTTCCTATCCTCTCGAGCATGATATTTTTAAAAAAGCATATATATAGTACGGTGACGACGGTGTTAATCAAGATGGTTTTACTCGACGCCTTTTGACCGAGTTTTAAATAATAAGAATCTTGAAGATTTCAAAAGAATTAAGAATCGCTTGTTAAGAGTAGTACTTGGTTTTAAAAGCTTAAGAGTTGTACTAGCTTTATGGGAAGTTAGGTATAACGACTTAAGAGAGATAAAAGGAACGGTTTACTTAATTATTTATGAAAGCCTTGTATTGATTTCGGAAATGAGAATAAGTATCGAACAAACCATCATAGCCGCTTAATAAAGGAAAATGTATTGACTAATTGAGTATTATTAAAACCAGTAGAAACCTCCATCTGCATAGAAGCTAAGATAAGACAAAATTGTATTACATTTCCTAGATCATGGATGCCTTAATAAGATTGTTATAAACAAGAATAACCAACTCACACATAAGGCATATGTTACTCAAATTGTTTTAAAAAAAGGAGATTACGTTATTAAGTGTTTAAAACTTTTATCTATGAATCTTTTAAAAGATAAGAGACTTGATCTTAAAAGATAAGAGACTTGACTTAATTGACTTGATATGAATTTCGTTAAAAAGTGTAAAACCTCATTCGTGAGCAATGAGTACTTGGTTTTTAAAGAGTTAATGTATGAAGTACTTTGGGGATAAAAACCCGAACTTGTTGACATAAAATAGAAAGTACCTTGTGTGAATAACTTGACTATGTTGGTTTGTGATAGTCTTGTAATACTTTCTTGTTGGTTTGATAAGTAAACATGTTAGGATGCTACGATGTTAGTGTCTTGTGATTTTTGTGTAAAGTGGTTTCCTTGATTGTGCTTATGTTGTTTAACGATAAGCCGTTATGTTAGTATTGTACCACTCACCTCGACATGATATACGGGTTAAGCTCGACGCGCGAGGATGCCTCACGCGTCCAGTGGACCTACGCGAGCTACGAGAGTTCCGTGTTAGTGCGGGGTAATTACTCACGCGTCTACGCGCTACGCGACTACGAGAGTCCGTGAGGATGCCGCGGGTTACCGCCCCGACGCGAGGAATACCTCACGCGGGCCTACGCGTGGCCTATGCGCAGAGTCATGGAAGTTCCAGATTAGACGCGCATACGGATACCGAGGCGAGTGGCCGCCTTCAATCATGTGGCGGTTCAGAAAGACCTCGGAAATGCTTTATGGCATTGTTGGCTGGTGGGTTTTAGTAGCTCGGCTATGCCTTCGCATTTACCCCTTACGGTTTATTATGACACAGCGGGACTCGTGTTCATGTATTCTCGTGCTTTTATATCATGGATCGCAATGAGGAAGGAATTCCACCGCATGATTGATATCGTGGGTACGAGACCCATAGTTATATTTGAGTGATGACTTTGGCGCGAGTCCTCGACTTGACATAATCACATATCAGGTATCGTAAATTGGTTATCATATATGTCTTCGCTTTATATAGACTATTATGATTTCATTTACGTGATTTTCGGCCACATACTTGGTACCATCGACCTCCTTCGAGGGTTGCTCATGCCGCAGTAGAGGTACACTACCGCCGATCCTCGCCTAGGATCACGCTCAAAGATTTTGGGAAGCCCGCTTCTCCGAGGCTTATCTTCGTATAGTCCTGTTGTTGCAGATACTTACATTCGTGGTATGGCGCGCCCCGTCGTTGTTGTTATAACATTCTTAGAGGTCTGTAGTACTGCTGTGTACAGAGTTTGTAAAAGGGGATGTAACTGTTCGGGTTCAAGTTTTTATATATATATGCCGAAAGGCAACTTTTCTCAGATAAATTGTTTCTCACTTCATATTATTTCATGTCTTGTTTTATATTCCGGTTACTCGATGAATGTCTACTGGGTGCGTAAGACACTACCACGGCCCCGAACGTCGTGACAAAAGTGGTATCAGAGCGCTTAATCCTGGAAAGTGTCTGCAATCGCATCTAGTAGTTCGATTATCTGCGTGTTGTGCACCACACCAATAATCGTGAGGCTATAGGATATTTAGGATTGGTTTCCATTCTTCTCACTCGAGATCGTGCCTTAGAGTGTTATAAGTTGGACCCTCTAACGATTTCTTTCCCGCACGCCACGCCTCCGCGCAAGGCAACCCGGCCCCGAAAGGCAAGGCCGAGGAGTCGCGAGCAGAGCACAGAGGGTTACGAGGCACAGCCCAATCATCACCGAGGTGGTGCTTCATTCAGGAGTTCTCGACGCCGCCAGCTTCAAAGCAGAGTTCAGCACTGGCAGCTTCCCATGCGGCCATGATATCCGGACCTTCGCCCACGACCAGTAGCAGAAAGTATGGATTGCAAAGAGACGACCCTGTTACTAGCTAGGGAGTTAGCAACCAGAGAGTATATTATGTATCGATTTATCACGGGTCTTGATGATTATCTAAGAGAGGGTTGTGCAAGAGTAGAACTTCAGTCAGGCATGAGCATGGCCTGCGTATGGGCTTATGCGCAGCAGGCCGAGAAACGTAGGGATGGACGGGTTAACCAAGATCAGCATAAGAGGGCCAGATCAGCAGGGTCCTTTGGTAACTTTCAAAGCAAATCGCCTCAGCAGCAGACTGGATATGCACCTCCGCCAGTGCAGAGTGGTCCTCCGCTGTGGTTCGTGACGCTCGGTACGCAGGAGTCGGGTCGAGCCCGTGGCTTCGGTTCACACCATACGAGGTTCTAGCCGACGGTTCGCTTTTCCTCGTTGTTCATCGCAGGCAGCGCCATCCCGTGAATGTCGTCTTTTATCGCGCTTGTTTTACTCGCGGCCGCCGGGCCATGTGGACGAAAGAATGTTCAAGCAGAGGAATGCAAGCAGAGGACTCACCAGATTAGTCATGGATTCAGTGGTTCGGAGAGGAAGAGGTGTTAGCCAGAGGAGGCCACCCCCGCCTCGGTGTGGCCGCTGTGGTAGGTGTCATTGTGGGAGGTCGTGCTTCTTTGGACAATTTTGTTATGCTTGCACCAGCAGGGCCATTTTGCGAGAAATTATCCGACTGCAGTGGCGCGGATATAGAGACTCAACCTTCAGATCGCTGGCTAGTTCATCACCTTCCTAGCTACGCCCAACAGGTGATTGATTAGAACGACAAAGGGGAGTGAAGAGTAGAGATACAGTATATCCTTAACCTCTAGAGATTAGTATGTGTGATAAGATGAGTATATCTTAAGTGTTATGTTCAGATAGCATTGTGTTAATTGTGATTAGAAATCATGATTAGTTAAAAGCGGTAAGATCGGGATAGGAAAGTGTAGCCTTAGAGTTTTATACGTGAGACCTTAGAGGCGTAGACCATCTTGAGTAAAAGATTTATTTCTATGTTTGACCTTATCTGAGTGCATAGTATACGCGAGATATATCGTGTGATAAGTCCTGGGTAGTGTGAAATGAAAAAGGGTAGTTGAGCTAAGAAGACCACTAGGTTTTCGTGACTTGTTGGTGAGGTTGTTCCGGATCGGGAAACAAGAGCTTGGCGCAAAAATGGGTCGGGTTGAGGCCAGATTGCGGGTCAACCCGCAGCCGGCTTTGAAGTAAGGAAAATTACGGTGGTCCCGCCAGGATAGGTCACGAGGGTGCTAGGCCCAAGTTTAAGTTAACCATCGTACGAGTTCGTGCATGCGTTCGACCAGTAGTCGGGCCGATGAGGTCAGCCCATCTTGTCTTTCAGTCAGAACTATTTACTCGGCAGAGGGTTATGCGAGATGTTATATATCAGGAAGGTTGTAAGACTGCACGGGGTTCCTACTTTTACTTTATGATAGGCAGTGAAGCCTGTGTTACGCTTATTTCTTTTACGGAGGTTTTACCAGCAAGGTTAGAACTCAAAGTAGTCTCGTGCATTCACCCTCGGGCCTGTTTTGATTTCGTGGTAGTGTAAGGATTATGTGCCTCTTGTTGAGCGAGTATCATTATAGCTACCATATTAATTATTCTGATGTCGCCTATGAAGCCTTGTATGGCGGAAGTGTAGTCACGGCCGAGTGGTTCGATATTGGCAAGGTTCAGATAGTTGGTCCGCACTTGATCCGTATGATATGGATAAGGCGGCTTATCCGCAGGAGGTTATCGCAGCTCTGAGTCGCCAGGTCGTATGGATAATCGGGCGCCAACACTTGGAGTTTAGGTCGACGCTGGCCTTCTGAAGCTACCACCTGGGCGGTGTGGCGAAGTTTGGGAAAGTGGGGAAACTTAGCCCGAGGTACTTCGAGCGTTCAGATCATTTGGAAAATAGGCCAGTTGCCTATAAGTCAAGATTGCCGTCCGACGAGGAGGCAAGACGTCCGGTCTTTCATGTTGCTATGTTCGAAAGTATCTGAGATCCATCCAGAGTGTTCTCGCTAATGATAACCAAGTTGAGATAGTAACCCCGAGGTCTTGAAAATCAAACAATATGTAAATGTGGTAAGTTTATCGTGAAGAATTCGAGTGTTCGAGGAAGGTACGACGAGTAAGGAGAAACGAGCACGGGTTAAGAGTATAGTTGATCAATTCATGCCAAGTAAAGGCGGCTAAGGAGTATCTTTAGACCTCGGGTAGGAGCTTTGTAATGACGGAGGTGATTCTCGTGGACTGGAGTTAAGTATTTGCGCGTGTGTTATGTTATGGCCAGTACGGCATGATTGGTTTCGTAAGTATATTAGCGAAGACTAAACCGCGCTAGCGTGTTTTGAGATTCGTATGAACATTCGTGACTTAATGTTTCATGGGGAAGAATGTTACACCCCATATTTTTCAGAGTATGTATGTGAGGACGTACGTACGTTTGTACAAACCCTAATTAGGTTAAGGATGAAATTTTGAACTTTCAACTAAAAGATTCAACCTCATGAAGGAAATTCTACGTTTTTAATATTTTAACCGATTACGGATTTTTTTCCGAGAGATGAAATATTTTGGACCAATTGGAGGGCGACATGTGTCACCATTAGTTGGCATGGGTTGGACGAAATGGTAGCCAAGTGGACATGGTCAAGTGGTCAAGTCTTGGAAGATATTTTCTGGGTGAGCGGAGAAAGTAGGGACGATTTTCGGGCATGCGGGCTTGCCTTAGGCGCAGTGCCTAGTGGAAGGCCACATGACTCTTTGTTGTGGGGACATATGTCCCAATGTTGTGGTGGACATATGTCCCAAGGTTACGGTGGACACTGTGGAAGACCTCACTGAACAAGCCTACCACATCTACACCCTCCATTTGTTTTAATTCGCCCTCGGGGGTTCTATAAATACCCCTTAGCAAGACTTCTTCATCCCTTAAACATTTTCTAAGTCTTAAAATCCCTCCCCCTCCTCTCAAGCTCTCGCCCAAACCATCCCTCCCTCGAGAAGGCCCTACCAAGCATTTCTCTTGATAGTTCTCGTGAAATACCCCCTTGGTAGAAAAGTATTCTCCAAGTATTGTTACAATTCCAAAATACCTTAGCCCAAATACCTTGTAGTATTCCAAAGATATTTCAATACTAAGAGCCCGAAAATACTACTATACTTTCTTTAGTCACAAAACGAAACCCTAGGGAAAAATCTTCATAGTGGATGAAGTATTAAGTAGAAGTTGTGTAGAACTTCTAAGGGTTTCTTGGAGCGAATCGAGCGCAGATTAGAGCTAAACGTTGTTCAGGATCGACATTTAAACTTGGATAATTTTGGGCTTAACGAGGTAAATAATCTTATCCTTCTATTGTAATCGAGATTACATATTGTAGAAGTTTAAAATTGAGTATAAGATGATAGAAGGATGGTATAAGAGAAGAGAATTGAACCGTAATTACATAGGGTGTATCAGACATGAGACTTGTGTAGTTTGTGGTAGGGAAGTCCGCCCGATTTTCCGTAGCAATAAGAACCTTCGCTAGAATATTCTGCAGTAGTCTAGACGTTGATAGACGTATTTGACTATTATATGTTGATACTCTGCGCGCGACATATTCGACTTGGCGGTGGATTTCGCCGAGGAGGTATGTGATTCTTCCTATCCTCTTGAGCATGATATTTTTAAAAAAAGCATATCTATAGTACGGTAGACGTACGTGTGTTAACTGAACATGGTTTTACCTGACGTCTTTTGACTGAGTTTTAAATAATAAGAATATTGAAGTATTTCAAAAGAATTAAGAATCGTATTTGAAAGAAGAGTAATACTTGGTTTTAAAAGCTTAAGAGTTATACTAGCTTTATGGGAAGTTAGGTATAACGACTTAAGAGAGATAAAAGGAACGGTTTACTTAATTGTTTATGAAAGCCTTGTATTGATTTCGGAAATGAGAATAAGTATCGAACAAACCATCATAGCGCTAATAAAGGAAAATGTATCGACTAATCGAGTATTATTAAAACCAAAGAGAAACCTCCATCTGCATAGAAGCTAAGATAAGACAAAATTGTATTACATTTCCTAGATCATGGCTGCCTTAATAAGGTTGTTATAAACAAGAATAACCTACTCACACATAAGGCATATGTTACTCAAATTGTTTTAAAAAAGGAGATTACGTTATTAAGTGTTTAAAACTATGATCTATGAATCTTTTAAAAGATAAGAGACTTGATCTTAAAAGATAAGAGACTTGACTTAATTGACTTGATATGAATTTTGTTAAAAAGTGTGAAACCTCATTCGTGAGCAATGAGTACTTGGTTTTTAAAGAGTTAATATATGAAGTACTTTGGGGAGAAAAACCCGAACTTGTTGACATAAAATAGAAAGTACCTTGTGTGAATAACTTGACTATGTTGGTTTGTGATAGTCTTGTAATACTTTCTTGTTGGTTTGATAAGTAAACATGTTAGGATGTTACGTATGTTAGTGTCTTGTGATGTTTGTGTAAAGGGGTTTCTGATTGTGCTTATGTTGTTTAACGATGTCGTTATGTTAGTATTGTACCACTCACCTCTTGACATGATATACCGGGTTAAGCCGCTCCGATGCGAGGATGCCTCATGCGTCCGGGACCTACGCGAGCTACGAGAGTTCCGTGTTAGTGTGTGGGGTAATTACCTCACGCGGTCTATGTGGCCATGCGGACTACGAGAGTCGGAGGATGTCGCGTTACCGCCCCGACGCGAGGAATACCTCACACGCCTACGCGTGGCCCATGCGGAGTCGCGCGAAGTTCCAGGATTAGACGCGCATACGGATACCGAGGGCGAGTGGCCGCTTCGATCATGTGGCGCGGTCTAGAAAGACCTCGTGATACGCTTTATGGCATTGTTGGTACCGTGGGTTTTTAGTAGCCTGGCTATGCCTTCGCATTTACCGCACGGTTTATTATGACACAGTGGGACCCGTGTTCATGTGTATTCTCGTGCTTTTATATCACGGATCACGGCAGTGAGGAAGGAATTCCACGTATGATTGATATTGTGGGCACGAGACCCATAATTATATTCGAGCGATGACTTTGGCGTGAGTCCCGACTCGACATAATCGCTACATATTGTGTATCGTAAATTGGTTATCATATATGTCTTCGCTTTATATAGACTATTATGATTTCATTTACGTGATTTTCGATCACATACTGGTACCGTAATCGACCTCTTCGGCCGCTCACGCCGCAGTAGAGGTACACTACCGCCGATCCTCGCCTAGGATCACAAATCCGCGTTTTGGGAAGCTCCATTTCTCGGAGGCTTATCTTTGATATAGTCCCCGTTGTTGTAGATACTACATTCAGGGTATGGCGGGCCCCGTCCCGCTGTTGTTATAACATTCTTAGAGGTCCAGTAATCGCTGTACAGAGTTTGTAAAAGGATATGAATCGGGTTCAAGTTTTTATATATATATGCCGAAGACAACTTTTCTCGATAAACTGCTTTCACTTCATATTATTTCATGTCTTGTTTTATATTCACGTTACTCGATGAATGTCTACTGGGTGCGGGTAAGGCACTACCACGGCCCTAACGGTCGTGACACTGAGGATGATCCTCAGGAGTTTATCCGACAATTGCAGGGAATCATGAGGGTGATCAAGTCCTCGGAAACAGAGTCGGTAGTTTTGGGTTCACATCGGCTGCGGATACCGCAGCTGGATCGTTTGATTCACGGAGCCGCTCTGGGAGCATGCACTTCCAGCTGGTTGGGACGAGTTCTCAGCGGCATTGCTTGCACACTTCTTGCCTTCGCATATGAGGAGAGCGCGGGCGGATAGATTTCTGACGTTGAGACTGAGTGGGCGGACGGTTCGGGAATATAATGTAGAGTTTGATTCGTTGGCTCGGTATGTACCCGCCTTAGTGGCAGACATGGAGGACAGAGTGCACCGCTATGTCACAGGGCTCGATGATTACTTAGCAGAGAGTTGCACGGGGGTAGCTCATCAGCCGGGCATGGACATTGCCCGCATGCAGGCTTATGCACTTGGGTGTGAGGAGCGTAGAGGTCGACGGAATAACCAAGATCAGCAGAAGAGGGCCAAGACATCAGGGTCCTTTGGTAACTTTCGAGGCGGACCGCCTCAGCAGCAGGCTAGTTATGCGCCTAAGTCAAGACGAGTACTCCACGCCTTCGTGAGAGCAGTCGTGGCTCCAAGGTTTCAGTTTTTCGGGGGAGCAGGTATTACACCCCGTAATTGCAGGACATGTTTTAAGAACGTACGTGAGAATCCCAAATGTTAAGATTAGTGACTTGTAAAAATTTTTTAATCGGAATTATGGAATTTTCGGAAAACGTAATATTGTGACGAATGGGAGGGCGACACGTGTCACCCCCTTATGTTGTCTTGGACGAAAATTACATGGGCAAAAGGGTCATTTGACCATTTTTTAGAAGACCAAGTCTTGCAAGTAGTGAGCTTGATATATTTGACTTAGTCAATGGGACCACTTAGTTGATATTTAAAAGAACTTCATCTAAACCACCCATTTGTTCTAATCTTGGCCTTCCATTATGCTTTATATACATACTAGTAGTGAGACAAGCTTTCTATACTTAGAAAATTTTCAAGAAAATTGGATGAACATAGCCATTGCTCTCGGGTTCAACAAGAGGGAAAAAGAAAAAAAAATTGTGTGTTGTCCAATAAGCTCCACACTTTAAACCAAGGTTCATGAGGGTATCAAGGGTATCTCAATAGAAAGATCCCGAAAATAGCTGTATTAGTCGCAAGGTGAAAACCTAGTTGCTTTTCTAGGTTTTGATTGGAAGATTTGGAAGTGGTTTGTGATATTCTAAGGGTCTCGTGGTGGATTGAAGTGTCAAGAAGAGGCTCTAAGTTGCTAAGGAGCGACTTTGGATTTGAAGTTGGATTAAGACTCGTTGAGGTAACAATCTTGTTCTCTTAAAATGTTACAAGATTATATATTGTTGTTAGCCTTACATTTTACTAGCATGAAGTTTATGTGTTGAAGATTTATAAGTGATATGGATGGTTGTAGCCTAAAATCCAAATGACATACGCCATTAGAAGTTGGATTTCAATTTGGTCAGCATCAGAATCGTCGCATGTTACGTACTTGAAGATTGTAGTAGTTGTAATCGAGTGCGACATGATATCATTTATGCTAACAACTGGGATTGAAATGGAATTTGGAGAAGAATTGGTGGTATTGTAGCTCAAGTTGCCGAATTGGCCTATGAGTTTGGATTAGTTGATATCGCTTGTGGGAGAAATTTACACGTCTAATAGGCGTGTAATCCCCTATTGATTAATTGCATTGTTGGGCCTTAAATGTGGCGTGTTTGGTTATTGAATTCGGCCTTGAAAAGGGTGGCAAAGTATGTAGAAACAAAGGAAGTGCTGTCCGATTTTCCGTAGAATTTAGTGACTTTGCACTTATAATATTCTACGTTTGAAGTGAGAAGTTAATGGACGATATGGCCATTATAGGTTGAAGTACTAGGTATAGCGTATTCTACTAGAAGGATGGAATAGCTATCAAGGTTGAAGTACTTTGGAGCATTTTGCTACTTGTCGATAATCGTTGCGAGGTATGTGAACCTTTTCCTTCTTTTGGCATGATTCTATGTATGGAATATACATGTAGTAATATTTCATCTTCCCTTCTACTCTTAGTAGTTAAGAGGTATGTATGTGATTTACTCTATGTAAAGGTTATGTCTAGGTTATCCTAAGTTCTTACCAAGTCTTATGGGGGATGTTGGTAAGAGTCGTTAGGAGGTATTTAGAGCTAAGTTGACTCGGCTAAGTTACGGCACAAATGAGAATAAGTATCGAACAAGCCACTGCAGCGTTAATAAAGGAAAATGTAATGACAATCAATTATGTTAAAATGAGTAGAATTCTCCATCCGCATAGAAACTAAGATAAGACAAAATTGTATTACATTTTCTAGATCATGACTACTTGAATAGGATCGTTATAAATAAGTATAACTTATTCACAACGCACCAAAGTATATGTTACTTAACTTATAAGAATTTACGTATGAAGTTTTAAGGCTATGGATCTCAAATTCTTAAAGGTTAAGAGACTTTATTTTTCAAGTTATGGGACTTGATTCTTAAAGGAAGAAATGAATTGATTTACAAGTATAGAATACTCGATTTGGAAAGACTTGATTTCTAAAGTTAAGAAACTTGTTTTCTTAAAAGTTAAGAGACTTGAAGTATTTTGAAAGCTATGTGATTTGATTTGAAAGTATAAGTCTCTTGGTTATAAAATGAATGAATTTGTCTAAGACATAAAGAGTTATAACGGCTTTATGGGAAGTTGGTTATAACAACTTTATGGAAGATTAAAAGAATGGTTTTCTTCAGTAATGTAAGCAAAGAAATGATTTGAAATAAAGAAGGGCAAATTGTTTTAAAGGTACCAATTGTTTAAGATTTTTAAGAAAGAAGTCACTTGATTTAGAAGCCGGTAAATGTATTTCTAAAAAGGTATTGTGACTTGTCTTGAAAAGTAGATATGACTTGATACTACGGTTGTTAATATCTTGGAAGTTTTATTTGAAAAAAAGTCTTTCTAAAGGAGTAGAGGTGCGTAGTACGTTGGGTTAAATTCCCGGATTTTATATGACTTTATCGCATCCCAGTTTGGGCCGGGAAGTATACCTTTATGGGCAGACTATGTGACCTTACCGCGTCCCAGATTGGGCCGGGCAGTATACCTTTATGGGCAGACTATGTGACCTTACCGCGTCCCAGTTGGGCGGCAAAGATACCTTATGGGCAGACTATGTGACCTTACGCGTCCCAGTTGGGCCGGCAGATACCTTATGGGCAGACTACGTGATCTTACGCGCCCCAGATTGGGCGGGCAAGATACCTTTACGGGCAGACTATGTGACTTTACCGCGCCCCGTTCGTCCGGCAGATAAAGGCGCCCTCCGTAAAGGGCCGGTTTATGTTATGCAAGGTAAGTAAGTTATATGGTAATGAACTTGATGATTTTCCCTAAGTATGCACGCAAGAAAGTGACTATAACTTTTATTGAAAAACGGGAAAAGATAATAAGGTACGATTAAGTTCACGAGATGGTAATGACATGGTAGGTTTAGGTATTTACTTTTTTTACACTTATCTCTGTCATGCTTTTATACATATATGTTTTAATTGTTGTACCTTACTTCCATTCCATATTCAACTGTTGTTATCGACTTCGGGCCGCGTTCATGCCCGCAGTATTAGGTACAAGTTGGTGATCCTTGCTCTTAGGATCTCGGTTGCTTTTGGGAAAAAGCTCCATTTGCTCGGAGGCTTGTCTCTTGGTGCAGTTTTCCCGAGGTTGTAGATTCATGATATTCAGGGTATGGCGGGCCCTGTCCATACCGTTGTTATGTTAAATCTCTTAGAGGTCTGTAGTCACATATTGTGGGTCGCTTTGTAAAGAAATGAGGCAATCGCTTGGTTGCATATATATATATGTCTGGAAGGTAGCCACATCGGCTAACTCGTTGTTTTTATTCTGTTGAGTTATTTTATAAGTTTCATGTATGTTCGCTGATTTTCTCTCGATGTAAGGGTGCCTGTAAGGCACTAGTCATGCCCGGGTGGTCGTGACAAAAGTGGTATCGAGCGCTTAGTCCTCGGAAAGTGTCTACAGACCGTGTCTAGTAGAGTCTTGATTATCGGTGTGTTGTGCACCACATCTATAATCAGGAGGCTGCAGGATATTTAGGATTGGTTTCCATTCTTCTCTCTTTGAGATCGTGCAGTAGAGCTGTCATAGTAGGTTGAATCCTCTCTGACCCCTTCTTATGTAACAGTTATGCCTCCACGGAAGGCGACCAGGGCCCAGAAGGGCAAGGCAGCAGCAGGAGCTGCTAGTGGTACGCAGAGAGTTACCAGGACTCGGGCACAGACTATGCCTGAGGTAGTAGGCGGATCGGCGAGTTCAGCCACGCCGGCAGTATTAGAGGAGCCGAGAGCGGCAGTAGCTCCAGAGGTTCCGGTACCCGAGCCTCCAGTCCCGCAGCCAGGGGCAGAGTTTAGAGATTATGGAGAGCAGATCAGGCTATTGACTAGCATAGTGGTAGGGCAGCGCCGACAGGAGCAGGTAGCTAACCCTAGAGCCGACAGTTTGAGGATTCGGGATTTTCTGGGTTGTAGTCCACCCGAGTTTTATGGTTCGAGATCTGAGGATGATCCTCAAGAGTTCGTTCGGAAGTTACAGTGAACTATGCAGGTGCTTAGGGCCTCGGAGACAGAGTCATTTGTGCTAGCCTCTTACCGGTTACGCGATATTGTGTTGAACTGGTTTGAGTCTTGGGAGTTGTCGAGAGGTGTGGGTGCTCGTCCAACAGTTTGGGATGAGTTCACGGAGGCCTTTCTTGATCACTTTTTGCCTCCTGAAATGAGGAGGGCCCGTGTTGATAGGTTCTTGTCATTGAGGCAGAATGGGAGGACCATCAGGGAGTACAACCTGGAGTTTGACTCGTTGGCCATGTATGCGCATACTATTGTGGCTGACATGGCGGACAGAGTTCACCGCTATGTGATGGGGCTAGACCGTCATATGATTACGCATGCTTGGGGGTGGCCCTTCAGCCAGGTATGGATATGCTGTGACGCAGCGATGCGCGAGGATAGATGATAGAGAGAGGAGGATCAGTTGACTCAGCCACCAAGAGGCCGTGACAGCAGGTCTCGTGGTAGTTTTCGAGGCGGACAACCTCAGCATCAGACTAGGTCTACATTGCAGCCAGCACCAAGTGCTCCTCCACAGTTTTCCGGCGGGGGGTTTTACAACCCCGGAATACAGGGCAGCCAGTCTCTAGAGTTTCAGGTCTCAGGTGTCACGACTAACCGGCCCGTGATCGTGCCTTACCCTGCACCCGTGATACAACATCGAGAGAATCAATGAAATAAAAACATAAACATGAAACAAGAGACATGATAAATAAACAAAGCAACCAAAAATTTGCCTTAGATATATACAAAAACCCGAACAGTTATCCTTTTACAAACTCGCCCACAAGATTACTACGGACCTAAGAAGTGATAACAACTATGACGGACCGGGCCCGCCATACCCGAATGTACAAGAACCCATGACTGTGGTAACATACCAGATAAGCCTCCGAGAAACGGGGCTTCCTAATACGTCAACGTGATCCTATGAGCGAGGATCCACAACCGATGTACCTCTACTGCAGATGAACGCAGCCCCGAGGAGGCCGCATAACAGTACCAAGTATGTGAAACGAAAAATCAGAATGAAATCATAACGATCTATATAAAATAGGAGACATGTATGATAACAAACTACACTCATAACATAAAAGCAATCATGTCAAGTCGTGGACTCACGCCTCAAGTCATCCTCATGCCCGTGGAACTCCTTCCTCACCGCGGCATCTAGGTACAAACCATGTGATACGTATAACATGTCTCGGCCCATCTCATGGACCCAAAGATAGAAACGTGTGGAATACATTCTGGTTCATCTCATAAACTCGGTAGTCGGATGGAATACATTCGGCCCATCCTATGGACGCGATAGTCGAGTGAAATACATTCCTGCTCATCCCGAACGCGGTAGTCGAGTGAAATACATTCCCGCTCATCCTACGAACGCGGTAGTCGAGTGAAATACATTCGGCTCATCCTACGAACGCGTAGTCGAGTGAAATACATTCGGCTCATCCTACGAACCTGAGTCGAGTAAAATACAAAGACTTGCACAACAAGGCTATCACACAAACATAGGCAAGTTACACACAACTTAAGGTACTATCATTTTATGCCAAAATCCTGCTCGACCTAAAGTATTACATACATTAACTCTTTTAAAAGATACGTTTCTTTCACAAAAGTCACACAATGTTCGTAGTATAAAATAGAGTGACTATCTTTTAAGTAAACCAAAACACTTCCTTGTAAAATCAAGTAACACATTATTTTCCAAACGCTCAAGTTTGCCTAATTTCAAATGCTCGCGTTTCTCATTTTCAAAGGTTTCAGTAGTTCATAGTTTTAATCACTTAAGAATATAATTCTCCTTTAAAACAAATTTGAGAAACATATGCCTTATGTGTGAGTAGGTTGTTCTTGTCTATTACAATCTTATAAAAGCAACCATGATCTAGAAAATGTAATATCATTTTGTCTCATCTTAGCTTCTGCAGATGGAGGTTTCTATGGGTTTTAATAACAATTAGTCAATACATTTCCTTTAGTAACGCCGCAATGGTTTGTTCGATACTTAATCTCATTTCCAAATCAAGAAACATTATTCTTTTAAAACCAACTACTCATTACTCGCGAATGAGGTTTTTACAACATTTTAACAAAATTCATAACAAGTCAAACTAAGTCAAGTCTCTTATCTTTCAAGATCAAGTCTCTTAACTTTCAAAATCAAGTCGTGTATAAGTCAAGTCTCTTATCTTTCAAGATCAAGTCTCTTAACTTTCAAAATAAAGTCGTGTATAAGTCAAGTCTCTTATCTTTCAAGATCAAGTCTCTTAACTTTCAAAATCAATAAACCATTCTTTTACCTACATAAAGTCGTTATAACTAACTTCCCATAAAGCTATTATAACACCCTATGTTTTAAACCAACCAAATCACTTAGCACGTACGCGTCTCACCGCATTACATAGTTCACAACAATCATGCTAGAAAATATAGGAAGAGGTTCACATACCTCGCGACGAGTATCGACTAATAGCAAAACGCTCCAAGTACTTCCAACTGTCGGCTACTCCTTAAGCCAAGTAGATCACGCCACACGTAGTACTCCACTCCTAAAATGGTCATAGTACTCCTATCAAACCTTTCTTATCATTGAAGACTTATACCAATAAAAAGCCCTCAAAATCTACGGAAATTTCAAAGACTTCCCGTTTTACTCACTTTTCCATCTTTTACCAAGGCCGAATAACCGTAATATATATACCATATATATATATAAGGCGTAATAATTAAACAACATAAAGAAGGGATTACACGCCAAAACGGTAACGCGGTTTACTATCACGCCCATAACAACAATCAGTAAAAGAAGGGGATTACGCGGCCAACCGATAACGCGTTTACTATCACGCCTTCATAACAATATAATAATTAAAAAGGGGATCACACGCCCAAACGGAACGCGATTGAAAAATCTTCCTTAATGTAAATGTAAATACATCCAATGTAAATACGGTCCAAAGTAAATACCCAAAGTAAATCTGATCCTTAAGTTGGGGTCCTCGCCAACTTTGTCCATTTTACTTATCCAATTTACTCATTAGTCATCCAACTTATATTTCCATTCTTAATATAAGTTATAGTTACTTTGTTATTAGCTTCTTAGCAAGTAAGATACGTTTTACCATTTTAATGGCAAACGCCAATCCTTTCTTTTAACAAGTTAACAAGATCCAACTCTTCCAAACTTACTCCATATATTATATAATCCATAATATACTTATAATATATGTATAACAACCAATTCACAAAGAGGTTTAAGTTCCACTACCTCAAATAGCCCAAAAATATCCAAGTTCTTAAAGTCGCCCAAGCAAGTCTTAGCTCCAAATCTTTACGTTCCAATCCGCTACAAGCAACCCATAGAAGCTCCTAACCAACTTCTCTTCAAGATTCAACTCCAAAAAGTGAAGAACACTTAGGGTTTCAAGATGACAACTTTCGGCCAGGCATCCCTTCCAGGCTAGTGGTGTGAAATCTTTTCCAAATCTTGTTACACACTCTTCCTAACACGTTAGGGAAGAACACTTGTGAGTTTAAGAATTGTTGGACAAATTTTGCTAAAGAAATTGGGGCAAAACCGGAGCTCTAGGTCAAGGAGAATGAGGGTTTTTCAAGTCTTCAAATGTCTAAGTGTGGAAGATTTCATCAACTAAGGGTGCATATATAGGACAACGAGGGATAGGATGAAGGAAAGTGTGTGGTTGAGATTGGGGACAAGTGTGGGTGGGACCCACAAGCCACTTGTCCACACAAAATATCTAGCAAGACTTGGCCACTTGTCTTGCCACTTGTCTAGCTAATTTCGTCCAAGGGCCACCTAGGGGTGACACGTGTCGCCTCCTACTGGGCCAAAATATTTCATCTCGAAAATATCCATAATGGCCAAAATCTCAAAAACTAAGCGGGCCCCACAAACCGTAAATTTCACCCGTGGCCCCACGTGACCATTTCCTAAATAAAATTCCATAATTCTCAAATATTCTAAGAAGTCCGAATACCAAACTGGGAATCCAATTCCCATTAACGAACCTTTTTCTTGAAAACCGGAAACTTTTCCGTTTAAAAATCACATCTTTCTTTCTTTCCAAAATTTCTCGTAATCTCGCACTTATATCCTCACATATATACCCTGGAACTACGTGCTATAACATTCTTCCATCCTTAGAAACATTCGTCCCGAATGGTCATTCTAAGAGTCCAAACGTACTTGTGTCAGATAGTCTTCACTACTATACTTACAAAACCGATCATGCCACCACTGGACAGAATATAACATGTGCGAAAAAATCATATCCCAGCAAACGAGGAATCATTTCTAATCTTACAACATCTCCCACTAGCTTCAATTTACTCTAAGGCCATTCCAGGCCTTCACGATACGATTCTGGTTGAACGCATCCACGAACTCGTACGATGGTTACCTAAACTTGGGCTAGCACCTCGTGACCCTACCATGGCGGGACCACCTCGAATGACCCCACCTCAATCGGGCTGCGGGTTGACCGCAAATGTCCTCAACCCGACCCTAAACGCGCAACTCTTGTTCCCGATCCGGAACAATCTTACTAATTCACGTCATGAAAGCTACCACTTCCATCTCACACTACCCATGTAATTATCCCACAATATTTCCCCGCATACCAAGTACATCGACAAAGACCAACCGTCAAATCACCCACTCACGACGGCCTCGCCTAAGGTCTCCACGTATAAAACTCTAAGGTACCCACTTTCCATGCCCCCACACTTCCTTCCAACGCACCATGGTTTCTACCTTACAAACAACCCCACGCTATCCGGACATAGCACACAAGACTCAGATCCTCCTATCGCGCAAACCAACCACTAGAGGGTTAAGGATATACCTGTATCTACCGCTTCACTATAATCATAGGCACGCCTGCCATGCATAGCAGAAAGGCGATGAAACTGCATCGATCCGGTGGCTACGTCATCTGCGGTACCCTCCTATAAGCACATTCTCGTCCACATGGCCCTACGGCGCAGTGAAACAAGCACGATAAAAGACGACATTCCCGGGATGACGCCGCCACATCGATCTGTGAGGACATGAATCCTGGCTGGCCGGAACTCACGTATATCGTGAACGAAGCCACGGAGCCTGACCAGCTCGAATACCGAACGTCCCGAAGGCGCGGAGGACCACTCAGTCTTGGCGAAGGTGCATAACTAGCTTTGCGTGAGGCGATCGCCTCGCAAGTTACCAAAGGACCTGCTGTTACGGCCTTCTTCTGCGATCCCGGTCATTCCGTCGACCTCTCCGTGCCTCACATCCAGTGCATGAGCTCGTGCGGGCAATGTCCATGCCCGGTGAAGAGCTACACTGAACAAGCCTCTGCCAAGTAATCATCGAGCCGGTGGCGTGGCGGTGCACTCATCCTCCATGCTCGGTCACTAAGGCGGGGATATACCGAGCCAACGAGTCAAACTCCACGTTGTACTCCTGGCAAATGCGCGATGCGCCTTAACGTCAAAAATCTGTCGGCCCGAGCCTCCTCATCTGTGGAGGCAAGAAATGTGCAAGAAATGCCGCGAGAACTCGCCCAAACTGCTGGGAGCGCATGTTCCTCGGGGCGATTCCGTGAATCAAACGATCATTGCAGATCACGCGGTGATGCGAACCAATACCACCGACTCGCCTCGAGACTCGATCACTCTCATGATCCATTGTGTTTGTCGGATAAACTCACGAGGTCATCCTCGCCTCTCGATCCATAGAACAACGGCGGGCTCTGACTCGAGAAAGTCCGTAGTCTCAAGCTCGCTCGGGGTGAACTACGGTGCTCTCGGGGAAGGCTGCTGATCCGACCTCTCCTCATATCCGCCACGACCGCGGCGAATCGCCATCTCCTTGTACCCCATCTCATCTGCTCCAGGCTGTGGGACTGGAGGCTCAGGTACTGTAGTCTCAGCAGCCACTGCTGCGGCTCTAAACTCTGCCGGCGCTGGCGGCGTCGCAAAACTCGCCGTCGGAAGCACTATCTCAGGTAACGACTGGGCCTTTTCCCCTGTAACCCTCCGTGCTCTACTCACAGCTCCCTCGGCTGCCTTGCCCTTCTGGGCCCCGATTGCCTTGCGTGGAGGCATAACTGGCACATAAGAATACGTCAGAGGGAGTCCAACTGACAACACAGCTCTAAGGCACGATCTCAGAATGAGAAGAATGGAAACCAATCCTAAATGTCCTGTAGCCTCCTGATTATAGATGTGGTGCACAACACACCGATAATCAAGACTTACTAGACAGTGCGTAGACACTTTCCGAGACTAACCGCTCCGATACCACTTTTGTCACTTTGTCGCGAGCCTTGCTCGCGACCCAACAAATGGTGCAGGGCTGCATGTGATCCACGAGGTTTGGACCTTCTCGGGGCGTGCCATACGGAGAGCCACGGTTCGAGTGTTCGTGGTAGAGGCTCTGGCCTCTTTATACGCTCGGCCCGAAGGAGGTCGATAACAGTACAGTATGTGGCCGAAAAATCGTAAATGAAATCATAATCTATATAAAATAGGAGACATGTATGATAACCAAACTACGACTCCTAACATAAGCGATCATGTCAAGTCGAGGACTCACGCCTCAAAGTCATCCTCATGCGTGGAACTCCTTCCTCACTGCGGCGATCTAGGTACAAACCATGTGATACGTATAACATGTCTCGGCCCATCTCATGGACCCGATAGAAACGTGTGGAATACATTCGGTTCATCTCATAAACTTCGGTAGTCGGATGGAATACATTCGGTCCATCCCATGGGCCGGTAGTCGAGTGAAATACATTCGGTTCATCCCGTGACGCGGTAGTCGAGTGAAATACATTCGGTTCATCCATGAACGCGGTAGTCAGTGAAATACATTCGGTTCATCCGTGAACGCGGTAGTCAGTGAAATACATTCGGTTCATCCCATGAACCGTAGTCAGTAAAATACGATACTTGCACAACAAGGCTATCACACGCAAACATAGGCAAGTTACACACAATGAAGGTACTATCATTTTATGCCAAAATCCGGTTCGACCTAAAGTATTACATACATTAACTCTTTTAAAAGATCGTTTCTTTCACAAAAGTCACACAATGTTCGTAGTATAAAATAGAGTGACTATCTTTTAAGTAAACCAAAACACTTCCCTTGTAAAATCAAGTAACACATTATTTTCCAAGCGTTCAAGTTTGCCTAATTTCAAATGCTCGCGTTTCTCATTTGAAAGGTTTCGTAGTTCATAGTTTTAATCACTTAAGAATATAATTCTCCTTTAAAACAAATTTGAGAAACATATGCCTTATGTGTGAGTAGGTTGTTCTTGTCTATTACAATCTTATAAGCGACCATGATCTAGAAAATGTAATATCATTTTGTCTCATCTTAGCTTCATGCGGATGGAGGTTTCTCTTGGTTTTAATAACAATTAGTCAATACATTTCCTTTAGTAACTGCAATGGTTTGTTCGATACTTAATCTCATTTCGAAATCGAGAAAACATTATTCTTTTAAAACCAACTACTCATTACTCGCGAATGAGGTTTTTACAAGCTATTATACCGTATTTCCAGTATGTACGTGGGGACGTGCGTAGAAATTTTCGAACTACAAAGTGGCTTGGCGAATTAATTTTGCTCACAACACCCGATTAGAGTCGTTTTTACCCAGGCGGTTTCCACGACTTTCGTAGGGAATTTCCGGCTATGTCATTTCTAATTTTTGCGGATTTTAGAGGCGAAACATTTTGGACCAACGGGAGGCGACATGGCACCCTCCATTGGTGGACTTGAACGTCCATTTGGACGAAAATGAATAAGGTTAGCACGTTTTTGTTGCCTTGACAAAGTCAAGGTTAGGTAGGATATTTGTGTTTGGTAAATCCTAGCCTACACTTGCCTAACACATGGATTGATCTTGGCCGTTGGTTGGCTTTGGCTTGACCTATAAATACCCCATTAGTTGATGAGTTCTTTCATCCACAAATTGCCTAAGTCTTGAAAACCCCTCTCCCTCCTCTTGAGAATTCTCGTCCTAGCCCTCCCTTTCCCCTTGGCGAGAGCCACCCCCTCCCTTGGTGGTGTTTTGCCGTAGGGTACCCACTAGCCTAGTTGTCTCCTATAAATACCCCTTTGTGGTATAGAAATACTCTCAAAGTATTGTTGTTATGTCCAAATACCTTGGCCCAAATACCTTGTAGTATTCCCAGGTTACACTTATAAAAGCCCAGAAAATACGATTATACTTTCCTTTAGCCACTAAGCGAAACCCTAAGGAAATCTTCATAGTTGTTTGAAGTACTTAAGAGAAGTTGGTTAGAACTTCTAAGGGTTGTTTGGAGCGGATTAGAGCACTCAGTAGGAGCTAAACTTTGCTCGGAGGCGACATTAAACTCGGATAATTTTGGGCTTATCGAGGTAAATATCTTGTCCCTATTGTAATTGGAAATTACATAGTGTTGAATATATAGTTGTTGTATACTATGTATAGAATGAACTTAATCTTGTGGCAATGTCTTTTGACTTAAGCTGAAGGATTAAGAAGCCCAGCTGTAATTACATAGGGTGTATTCTGATGAGCTTGTGTAGCATTCTTGTGTTGTAGAATTGTACTCGTCAGGTTAGATGTGTTAACCCCTGGTTGGCTTGATAGCAGGCCTCGATAGAAGGAGGAGATTTCTGTTGTGGCGGGGAGAGTCTTTGCGAATTTTACGTAGAAAGTTCTGCGATGTTAATAAAGCGCGCTTGTGGCCTTATAGGTTGAAGTACTACGTGTGGCGCGATTTACTTGGCTTAAGGGTAGTCGTTGTTTGGGCGTTTTGCTATTAGTCGATGCTCGTCGCGAGGTATGTGAACCTCTTCCTATCTCTTCTAGCATGATATGTGTGAACTATGTAGTGCGGTGAGCGTACATGTGTTAAATGTATTTGATTGGTTTGAAACATAAAGTGTTATAACGGCTTTATGGGAAGTTGGTTATAACAGCTTTATGTAGATAAGAAAATACTTTGTGGTTTTTTTAAAAAAGGTAAATGATTTGTTTATAAGCGGCTTGATGTGTGATAATAAAGAACTTGTAGTATTTCAAAAGATTTACGAAATCGTTTTGAAAAGGAGAGTAATACTTGGTTTTGAAAACTTAAGAGTTATACTAGCTTTATGGGAAGTTAGGTATAACGGCTTAAGAATGTTTCTTGATTTGGGAATCAGGATGTGTATCGACAAACCACTACAGCGTTAATAAAAGGAAATGTTTTGAATAATTAAGTATTATTAAAACCAGTAGAAACTTCCATCTGCATAGAAGCTAAGATGAGACAAAATGATATTTCATTTCTAGATCATAGTTTCTTTGTAATAAGATTGTTATAAACAAGAATAAACTACTCACACGTGTGGCATATGTTTCTTAAATTGTTTTAAGGGATTAAAACTACGAACTATGAAACCTTTCTAAAGTAAGAGGCTTGAGTAATTGAAAGTAGGCAACCGGAACTTAGGAAAGAATGTGGTTACTTGATTCTAAAGGAAAGTGTTAGTTTACTTAATGATGTGAATCACTCTAGTTTTATACTACGGGTATCGGGTGACTTTTATAAAAGGAATGTATCTCTTTTAAAAAGACTTAACGTACATAGTACTTAGGGTTAAAACCCGGACTATGATATAAAATGGAAGTACCTTGAGTTGTGTATAACTTGCCTACGCTTGTTGTTGTGTAACTTGCCTATGCTTGTTGTTGTGTAACTTGCCTATGCTTCTTTGTGTGTAGCTCGCCTATGCTTGTTGAGATAGCATTTGTTGTGCAAGTGTTGATATCAGGTGACTCCTTGTGAAAGAATGGATCTTTTTATGAAAGTTTAGAAGTATGGTAATTTGCTTGAGCTTGCTTGTGATAGCCTGGTTGCGTGATATATTGTTATTGTGGTTACATGGACATGTCTACACCGATCTTTGTATTCGGGGCATGTGGCCATGCGGCGGGTTGATTACCGATATATGGTTATTCTTGTTCCATGGGCGTGTCTACCGATCTTGTATTAGGGGCATGTGGCCATGCGGCGGGGTTGACCATGATATATTGTTATTGAGGTTACATGGGCATGTCTACCGCGTCTTTGTATTAGGGGCATGTGGCCATGCGGCCTTATCGATTGTTGCATCATGGACATGTCTACCGTCTTTGTATTAGGGCATGCGGCCGTGATCGAACATGATGGATGTTGTGGGCGTGAGTCGTGGTTATATTTAGTGGTGACTTTGAGGCGTGAGTCACGACTTGGCTACTTTTATGTTGCGTCTTGTATTTTGGTTATCATACATGTCTCTGCTTTATAGGCTATTATGATTTCATTCTGATATTTCTGATTTCACATACTTGGTACTGTTATGCGACCTCGCCGGAGGCTGCGTTCATCTTGCGAGTAAGTACATCGATCGTTGATCCGCTCTTAGGATCACCGTTCGTATTAGGAAGCTCCGTTTCTCGGAGGCTTATCTTTTGGTATGTTTCCACGAGTCGTAGGTTCTTGTACATTCGAGGGGTATGGCGGGGCCACTGTCGTCATAGTTGTTAATATAAATCTTAGAAGTGCAGCCTTTGTTGTGGCGGGGTTTGTAAAAAGGATAAGCTATTCGGGCTTTTATATATATATATTGAAGGCAGCTGTTTGGTTGGCTTTGTGTATTTAGTATGTCTCTCATTTCATGTTTAAAGTTTTTATTTCCATTTGGTTTTCTCGATGTTGGATCACTAGGGTGCGGGGTAAGGCACGATCCACGGGCGGATTTGGGGTGTGACAAAGTGGTATCGAGCGATTAATCCTCGGAAGGTGTCTGAGACCGTGTCTGGTAGAGTCTTGATTATCGGTGTGTTGTGCGCCACGTCTATGTCGAGGAGGCTGCGAGACATTTAGGATTAGTTTCCATTCTTCTCATTACGAGATCGTGCCTTAGAGGCATGTTGTAAGTTGGACCCTCCAGCGTATTTCGTTTTCACGATTATGCCTCCACGCCAAGCGGCCGGGCGAGAAGGGCAAGGCTGCCGAGGCTGCTAGTGTGGTTGAGAGAAATGCGAGCGCGAGCGGTCGATACACGAGTAGTGTTTGACGTCGAGTTTTGCGCGCCGCCCGGCCCAGCGAGTTTAGGCGGCGGCGATGGCTTACGAGACTACGATACTGAGCCTCGGTCCAGCGGCACAGGCGGAGAGTTGAGTACAAGAGATGGCGGTGCTGGCGGGATCGTGGCGGATATGAGGACAGTGGATCTGGCGATTCAGTTCAGCGGCTTTGGTGCATCAGAAGCGAATAGTTTGAGGCTCACGAGATTTTACGAGTTGTAGCGCTTGAGTTTCTGGTCGAGGCACGAGGATGATCCGCAAGAGTTCATCCGCGATTCTGTGGATCATGAGGTGATCGAGGCATCGGAGACCGAGTCGGTGGTCTAGGTTCGCATCGTTGCGTGATACATGATCGGAGTTTTGGTCGTGAGGCTGTCGGGGAAGAATGCACTTCCGGCCTTGTGGGGCGAGTTCTCAAAGCTTTTCTTGCACACTTCTTGCCTCCGCAGATAAGGAGGGCTCGGGTAAATGATTTTTGGTGTTGGCGAGCAGGCGTGCGGTTCGGGAGTACAATGTGGAGTTCGACTCATTAGCGGTATGTCCCGCATTAGTAGCTAGTATGGAGGATCGAGTGCACCGATATGTTCTGAGGGCTCGATGATTACCTAGCGAGTTGTTCAGTGTATCTCTTGGTAGGGCATGGACATTGCCCGCTGCGAATATGCGCCCAGGGTGAGGCGGAGAAATCGGCGGAATGACGAGTCGGCATAAGAGGCCAAGGCGGCGAGGTCCTCTGGTGATTTCGAGGCGGACCGCCTCGGCCGAACTAGTTATGCGCCTCCGCCATTTCAGAGTGGTCCTCGCGACGCCGGGACCTTTGGGAGATTCGAGGCGGTCGGGGCTCCCGAGTTTCAGATGTTGGGGAGTAGGGGTGTTGGCGGTCTGATCCCTACCTCGGTGTGGTCGATGTAGTAGACCGCGTTTGGGAAGTGTCGTAGTACGAGGAGCTTGTTATTCTGCGGCCGTCGGGCCATGTGAAGAGAGGCGTGCTTATAGGAGAGGTTGAGCGGCCGACTCGACGCCGGGATCGGTGGCTGGTTCATCACCTTCTGATTATCGCCTGCGGTGCCTATGATTAGAGTGGAGCGGTAGCCGGTATATACTTAACCTCTAGAGTCTTGGTATCTTTGTTATGATGATCTCATTATTATGTGCTATGCGAATAGCGTTGTGTAAATTGTGAGTTAGAAAACATGGTTAGTTGGGAGGTTAAGTATGGGGTCATGGTAAGTGTGAACCCTAGACTATGTCACGATTGAGACCTTACGGGTGAGTCGTCTTGAGTAAAAGATCTATTTTATGTTTGACCTTTATCAGTGCGTAGTGTGCGTGGGTTATATATTTGTGTGATCGGTCCTGGTAATGTGAGATGGAAGTGGTAGCTTTCATGACTTGAATAGGTAAGATTGTTCGGATCGAGAACTAGAGAGTTAGCGTGATGGAGGGTCGGGTTGAGGCGTGTTGCGTGTCAACCGTGGCAGAATGAGGTAAGTCGACTCTGGGTGGCCGCCCGGTGGTAGAGTCACGAGGGTGCTAGGCCCAGTCTAGATGACCAAGCGTCTGAGTTCGTGGATGCGTTCGACGGTGGTCGGGCGATGGGAGCGACTATCGTGTTCTTGATCGAGTCGTTCCTCGGCGATGTTGGTGTTATGCGAAAGGTTGTAAGGCTGCACGGGGTGCCTACCTTCACCTTATGACAGGCAGTGAAGCCCAGGTGGTGGCTATTTTCGTTTTCTAAGAATTTTACCAGGCAGAGTTGGGAACTCAGGTGAGTCTCTGTATCGTATTCGCCCTCGGGCGGTGTTTTGATGTCGGGGTAGGCTGTGAGATCGTTGTCTCCTTTGGAGAGAAGTGTTTAAGCTACCATGTCAGTGTTCGGATGTCGTCTTGTGAAGCCTTGCAGGGGCGGAAGTGTAAGTTGCCGGTCGATTGGTTCGATGTTGGCAGGGTTCAGATAGTTGGTTCAGTCTTGTTCCAGCAGACTGTGGATAGGGTGTACCCCGAGTTTTGGAAGCGACCGATGAAATGTGGGATTCAAAGAGTGTCACGACCTCGGGGATCATAAGGGCCGGTACACTTTGTTAGTACTTTGAGAAGGTTAATGCCTCGAGGCAAAGTGACAAAGGTACCTTTTGTTGGGTGTGGGGTGTGCTGACATTATGAAAAAGTGGTATCATTTCTTTTGTAAAGAGAAGGTGCGAAGGAAGTATATTGTAGGACCCCGGAGAGAGGTGGTTGCGGTGATGTTAGAGGTGTTTCCTCGTGGACTTGGATGTAAGTATTTTGAGTGGGTGTTTACGTGGCGGATGTGGCGGGTTTGTTCTCGTAAGTATAGTAGTGAAGACTATCTTGGCGCGTTGTTTTGAGCCTTAGAAGGAACATTCGGGACGAATGTTTCTGAGAGGAGAATGTTATACCGTATTTCAGTATATGCGTGGGGCGTGCGTAGAAATTTTCGAACTACAAAGTGGCTTGGCGAATTAATTTTGCTCATGACACGATTAGAGTCGTTTTTCGTGAAGCGGTTTCACGACTTCGTGGGGAATTCCGGCTATGTCATTTCTAATTTTTGCGGATTTTTCCGAGAGGCGAAACATTTTGGACCAGCGGAGGCGACACTTGGCACCCTCCCATTGGTGAACGAACGTCCATTTGGGCGAAAATGAATAAGGTTGGCACGTTTTTGTTGCCTTGACAAAGTCAAGGTTAGGTAGGATATTTGTGTTTGGTAAATCCTAGCCTACACTTGCCTAACACATGGATTGATCTTGGCCATTGGTTGGCTTTGGCTTGACCTATAAATACCCCATTAGTTGATGAGTTCTTTCATCCACAAATTGCCTAAGTCTTGAAAACCCCTCTCCTCCCTCTTGAGAATTCTCGTCCTAGCCCTCCTTTCCCCTGGCGAGAGCCACCCCCTCCTTGGTGGTGTTTGCCGTGGGGTACCCACTAGCCTAGTTGTCTCCTATAAATAACCCTTTTCTGGTTTAGATATACTCTCCAAGTATTGTTGTTATGTCCAAATACCTTGGCCCAAATACCTTGTAGTATTCCCAAGGTTACACTTATAAAAGCCCAGAAAATACGATTATACTTTCCTTTAGCCACTAAACGAAACCCTAAGGAAATCTTCATAGTTGTTTGAAGTACTTAAGAGAAGTTGGTTAGAACTTCTAAGGGTTGTTTGGAGCGGATTGGAGCACTCAGAGTAGGAGCTAAACTTTGCTCAGGAGCGACATTAAACTCGGATAATTTTGGGCTTATCGAGGTAAATATCTTGTCCCCCTATTGTAATTGGAAATTACATAGTGTTGAATATATAGTTGTTGTATACTATGTATAGAACTGAACTTAGTACTGTGGCAATGTCTTTTGACTTAAGCCTGAAGGATTAAATGAACTGACTGTAATTACATAGGGTGTATTCTGATGAGACTTGTGTAGCATTCTTGTGTTGTAGAATTGTACTCGTCAGGTTAGATGTATTTAACCCCTGGTTGGCTTGATAGCGGCCTCGATAGAGGAGGAGATTTCTGTTGTGGCGAGAGTCTTTGCGAATTTTACGTAGAAAGTTCTGCGATGTTAATAAAGCGCGCGTGGCCTTATAGGTTGAAGTACTACGTGTGGCGCGATTTACTTGGCAAGGAGTAGTGTTGTTTGGAGCGTTTTGCTATTAGTCGATACTCGTCGCGAGGTATGTGAACCTCTTCCTATCTCTTCTAGCATGATATGTGTGAACTATGTAATGCGGTAGCGTCGTGTGTTAAATGTATTTGATTGGTTTGAAACATAAAGTGTTATAACGGCTTTATGGGAAGTTGGTTATATGACTTTATGTAGATAAGAAAATACTTTGTGGTTTTTTAAAAAAGGTAAATGATTTGTTTATAAGCGGCTTGATGTGTGATAATAAAGAACTTGTAGTATTTCAAAAGATTTACGAAATCGTTTTGAAAGAGAGTAATACTTGGTTTTGAAAACTTAAGAGTTATACTAGCTTTATGGGAAGTTAGGTATAACGGCTTAAGAATGTTTCTTGATTTGGGAATCGGGATGTGTATCGACAAACCATCTGCAGCGTTAATAAAAATGTTTTGAATAATTAAGTATTATTAAAACGGTAGAAACTTCCATCTGCATAGAAGCTAAGATGAGACAAAATGATATTTCATTTCCTAGATCATGATCTTTGTAATAAGATTGTTATAAACAAGAATAAACTACTCACACGTGTGGCATATGTTTCTTAAATTGTTTTAAGGGATTAAAACTACGAACTATGAAACCTTTCTAAAGTAAGAGGCTTGAGTAATTGAAAGTAGGCAAACTGGAACTTAGGAAAAGAATGTGGTTACTTGATTCTAAAAGGAAAGTGTTCTGGTTTACTTAATGATGTGAATCACTCTAGTTTTATACTACGGGTATCGGGTGACTTTTATAAAAGGAATGTATCTCTTTTAAAAAGACTTAACGTACATAGTACTTAGGGTTAAAACCCGGACTATGATATAAAATGGAAGTACCTTGAGTTGTGTATAACTTGCCTACGCTTGTTGTTGTGTAACTTGCCTATGCTTGTTGTTGTGTAACTTGCCTATGCTTGCTGTTGTGTAGCTCGCCTATGCTTGTTGAGATAGCATTTGTTGTGCAAGTGTTGATATCAGGTGACTCCTTGAGAAAGAATGGATCTTTTTATGAAAGTTTAGAAGTATGGTAATTTGCTTGAGCTTGCTTGTGATAGCTTTGGTTGCGTGATGTATTGTTATTGTGGTTACATGGACATGTCTACACCGATGCTGTATTCCGGGGGCATGTGGCCATGCGGCCGGGTTGATTAACCGAGATATGGTTATTCCTTTTCCATGGACGTGTCTACCGTCTTTGTATTCAGGGGCATGTGGCCGTGCGGCGAGTTGACCACCCATATATTGTTGTTGAGGTTACATGGGCATGTCTACACCGTCTTTGTATTCGGGGCATGTGGCCATGCGGCCTTGTCGATGTGTTGCATCATGGACATGTCTGCCGATCTTTGTATTAGGGCATGCGGCCATGATGCGAACATGATGGATGTTGTGGGCGTGAGTCCCATGGTTATATTTGAGTGGTGACTTTGAGGGCGTGAGTCCCTGACTTGACTGCTTTTATGTTGCGTACTGTATTTTGGTTATCATACATGTCTCTGCTTTATAGGCTATTATGATTTCATTCTGATATTACTGATTTCACATACTTGGTACTGTTGTCTTGACCTCCTTGGAGCTGCGTTCATCTGCAGTGAGTAAGTACATCGATCGTTGATCCCGCTCTTAGGATCACCGTTCGGCGTATTGGGAAGCTCGTTTCTCGGAGGCTTATCTTTTGGTATGTTTCCACGAGTCGTAGGTTCTTGTACATTCGGGGTATGGCGGGGCCTGTCGTCATAGTTGTTGTATAAATCTTAAGTGCATGTATGTTGTGGCGGGGTTTGTAAAAGGATAAGCTGTTCGGCTTTTATATATATATATCGAAGGCAAGCTGTTTGGTTGCTTTGTGTATTTAGTATGTCTCTCATTTCATGTTTAAAGTTTTTATTTCCGCTGGTTTTCTCTGATGTTGGATCACTAGGGTGCCCGGGGTAAGGCACCAGTCACGGGCCCGGATTTCGGGGTGTGACAACAACATTTTAACAAAATTCATAACAAGTCAAACTAAGTCAAGTCTCTTATCTTTCAAGATCAAGTCTCTTAACTTTCAAAATCAAGTCGTGTATAAGTCAAGTCTCTTATCTTTCAAGATCAAGTCTCTTAACTTTCAAAATCAAGTCGTGTATAAGTCAAGTCTCTTATCTTTCAAGATCAAGTCTCTTAATCATCACGACCGAGGCAACCGTGGTGGTGCCTTACGGACACCCTCGTGATACAACATCGAGAGAGAATCGGAAATAAAAACATAAACATGAAACAAGAGACATGATAAATAAGCAGCCAACCAAAGCAGTTGCCTTACGTATATATTCATAAAACCCGAGCAGTTATCCTTTTTACAAACTCGCCACATTACTAGACCTGCAAGAAGTGACAATAACTATGACGGACGAGGCCCGCCATATCCTGAATGTACAAGAACCTCTGATTGAGTAACATGCAAAAGATAAGCCTCAGGAGCGGGGCTTCCCAATCTGTTGGCTGTGATCCTATGGCGAGGATCCACAATGTACCTCTACTGCGGCATGAACGCGGCCCCGAAGGAGGTCGATGCAAGTACCAAGTATGTGGCTGAAAAATCGTAAATGAAATCATAACGATCTATATAAAGCGGAGACATGTATGATAACCAAACTACACTCATAACATAAAGCGGTCATGTCAAGTCGGGGACTCGCCTCAAAGTCATCCTCGTACGTGGAACTCCTTATCACTGCCGTGATCTAGGTACAAACCATGTAATCGTATAACATGTCTCGGCCCATCTCATGGACCCGATAGAAGCGTGTGAAATACATTCCGGTTCATCATGAACTTCGGTAGTCGGATGGAATACATTCGGTCCATCCATGGACGCGGTAGTCGAGTGAAATACATTCGGTTCATCCATGAACGCGGTAGTCGAGTGAAATACATTCGGTTCATCGCATGAACGGTAGTGAGTGAAATACATTCGGTTCATCCCATGAACGCGGTAGTCGAGTGAAATACATTCGGTTCATCCATGAACCGTAGTAAAATAAAATACTTGTACAAAAAGGCTATCACACGCAAACATAGGCAAGTTACTCACAACTTAAGGTACTATCATTTTATGCCAAAATCGATTCGACCTAAAGTATTACATACATTAACTCTTTTAAAAGATACGTTTCTTTCACAAAAGTCACCTGATGTTCGTAGTATAAAATAGAGTGACTATCTTTTAAGTAAACCAAAACACTTCCCTTGTAAAATCAAGTAACACATTATTTTCCAAACGTTCAAGTTTGCCTAATTTCAAATGCTCAAGTTTCTCATTTTCGAAAGGTTTCGTAGTTCATAGTTTTAATCACTTAAGAATATAATTCTCATTTAAAACAAATTTGAGAAACATATGCCTTATGTGTGAGTAGGTTGTTCTTGTCTATTACAATCTTATAAAAGCAGCCATGATCTAGGAAATGTAATATTATTTTGTCTCATCTTAGCTTCTATGCAGATGAAGGTTTCTACTGGTTTTAATAACAATTAGTCAATACATTTCCTTTATTAACGCTGCAATGGTTTGTTCGATACTTAATCTCATTTCCGAAATCAGTAAAACATTATTCTTTTAAAACCAACTACTCATTACTCGCGAATGAGGTTTTTACAACATTTTAACAAAATTCATAACAAGTCAAACTAAGTCAAGTCTCTTATCTTTCAAGATCAAGTCTCTTAACTTTCAAAATCAAGTCGTGTATAAGTCAAGTCTCTTATCTTTCAAGATCAAGTCTCTTAACTTTCAAAATCAAGTCGTGTATAAGTCAAGTCTCTTATCTTTCTACAATCAATAAACCATTCTTTTACCTACATAAAGTCGTTATAACTAACTTCCCATAAAGCTATTATAACACCCTATGTTTTAAACCAACCAAATCACTTAGCACATGTACGTCTACCGTACTACATAGTTCACAACAATCATGCTAGAAAAGATAGGAAGAGGTTCACATACCTCGCGACGATTATCGACAAATAGCAAAACGCTCCAAGTACTTCAACCCGTCGGCTACTCCTTAAGCCAAGTAGATCACGCCACGTAGTACTCCACTCCTAAAATGGTCATAGTACTTCTATCAAACCTTTCTTACCATTGAAGACTTATACCAATAAAAGCCCTCTAATTCTACGGAAAATTCGGCAAAGACTTCCCGTTTTATTCATTTTTCCATCTTTCTCCAAGGCACGAATAAACTTAATATATATACGATATATATATATAAGGCGTAATAATTAAACAACATAAAGAAGGGGATTACACGCCCAAACAGTAGCGGTTTACTATCACGCCTCCATAATAACAACAAGTAAAGAAGGATTACGCGCAAACGGTAGCGTGGTTTACTATCACGCCTTCATAACAATACAATAATTAAAAGGGGATCACACGCCCAAAGCGCGATTGAACAATCTTCCCTTAACAAATGTAAATACGATCCAAAGTAAATACGGTCCAAAGTAAATAATGTCCAAAGTAAATCTGATCCTTAAGTTGGGGTCCTTGGCCAACTTTGTCCATTTACTTATCCAATTACTTCATTAGTCATCCAACTTATATTCCATCTTAATATAAGTTATAGTTACTTTGTTAATTACTTCTTCACAAGTAAGATACGTTTTACCATTTTAATGGCAAGCGACCAATCCTTTCTTTTAACAAGTTAACAAGATCCAACTTTTCCAAACTTTACTCCATATTTTATATACTCCATAATATACTTATAATATATGTATAATTACCAATTCACAAAGAGGTTAAGGTTTACTACCTCAAATAGCCCAAAATTATCCAAGAACTTAATGTCGCTCCAAGCAAGTCTTAGCTCCAAATATTTCCGTTCCAATCCGCTACAAGCAACCCATAGAAGCTCCTAACCAACTTCTCTTCAAGAACTAACTCCAAAAAGTGAAGAACACTTGGGTTTCCAACTAGTAAGTTTCGGCCAAGGCATGAACAATAGGTTAGGGGTGTGAAATCTTTTCCAACTCTTGGTACACAATCTTCCTAACACCTTAGGGAAGAACACTTGAGAGTTTAAGAATTGTTGGACAAATTTAGGTCAAGAAATGGGCTCAAAAACGAGAGCAAGGTCAAGGGAGAAGGGAGGGAATTTCTTGTCTTGAAATGGTTAAGTGTGGAAGTTTTCATCAACTAAGGGTGCATATATAGGACAACCAAGGGCTAGGATGAAGGCACGTGTGTGGTTGAGATTGGGGAAAAATGTGTGTGGGTCCCACAAGCCACTTGTCCACACAAAATATCTAGCAAGACTTGGCCACTTGTCCACAAAATATCTAGCAAGACAAGGCCACTTGTCTTGCCACTTGTTAGCAAATTTCGGCCATGAGGCCACCTAGGGGTGACACGTGTCACCCTCTACTAAATCAAAATATTTCATCTTAGAAAATATCCATAAAGACAAAAATCTCGAAAACAAAGTGGGCCCCACAAAAGCCAG
Organism: Przewalskia tangutica; assembly: GCA_029844215.1. NCBI lineage: Eukaryota > Viridiplantae > Streptophyta > Magnoliopsida > Solanales > Solanaceae > Przewalskia > Przewalskia tangutica. The sequence continues at coordinate 36,753,769 of CM056737.1, read as the reverse complement.
TAAATTTCTCCGTGGGCCCACGTGACCAATTCGGAAATAAAATTCCATAATTCTAATATAATTCAAGAAGCCCAAATACCAAATCTGGGAATCCAATTCCCATCAACGAACCTTTTCCTTCACAAAACCGGAAACTTTTAGTGAAAAATCACATCTTTCTTTCTTTCCAAAATTTCGTCATTATTCTCGCATGCGTACATCCTCACCTATATACCGGAACTACGGGTATAACATTCTTCCCCCCTTAGAAACATTCGTCCCGAATGTTCCTTCTAAGTCTCAAAACATACATGCGCTGGTATAGTCTTCACTACTATACTTACAAAACCGATCATGCCACCAATGGCCAGAATATAACATGTGCGCAAAACTCAAATCCAAGCCAACGAGGAATCATTTCTAATCTCACAACAGCTCCCACTAGCTTCAATTTACTCTAAGGCCATTCCCAGCCTTCACGATCCGATTCTGGTCGAACGCATCCACGAACCCGTACGATGGTTACCTAAACCTGGGCCTAGCACCCTCGTGACCCTACCACCTGGCGGGACCACCTCGAACTGACCCCACCCCAAACCGGGCTGCGGGTTGACACGCAACCTTGCCTCAACCCGACCCATTTGCCGCGCCAAACTCTTGTTCCCCGATCCGGAACAATCTCACTAATCAAGTTACGCAAACCTAGTGGTCTTCTTATCATAACTATCCTTATATAATTCACACCACTCGGGGACTTATCACACAATTTTTTTACCCATCGTATAATATGCACTCCGACAAAGGTCAATCGTAAACAAATCTTTTACTCAAGACGGCCTCGCATCTAAGGTCTCCACTTATAATATTCTAAGGTTCACACCTTCCATGACCCCAAACTTACCTCTTCAACTAGTCATGTTCTCTAAGTTATACTTAACACAATGCTATCTGTACATAGCACACAATAATAAGATCATCATATCGCGCAAACAAAACTCTAGAGGTTAAGGATATACTGTATCTACCGCTCTGTCATAATAGGCGCCTGCTGCGCATGCATTAATGAAGGCGATGAACCGCCAGATCCGTGAGGCTGCGTCATGCTGCGGTACCCTATAAGCACATTCTCTCGTCACACGGCGGCGACGCGCAGTGAAACAAGCACGATAGACGACATTCCGGGATGGCCGCCACATCGTGCTGCTTTGAGGGGACATGAATCCTGCTGCTAGAACTCACGTATATCGTGAACTGAAGCCTGAGCCCCGACCGCCCCGAATACCGAGCGTCACGAAGGCGCGAAGGACCACTGTCTGCGAAGGTGCATAACTAGCTCGCCCCGTGGCGGTCCGCCTCGCAAGTTACCAAGGACCCCTGTTACATTGGCCTTCTCTCGCTGATCCGGTCATTCCGCCTCGACCTTCTCCGCATCCAGTGCATGAGCTGCGTGCGGGCAATGTCCATGCCGTGAAGAGCTACACCTAACAAGCCTCTGCAGTAATCATCGAGCCCGTGGCGCGTGCGGTGCACTCATCCTCCATATCGGTCACTAAGGCGGGGACATACTGTTATACCCGTAGTTCCGGGGTATGATGGTGAGACGATCGTTTATAGAATACGTCACGTAAATTTTGGAAAGAAAGGAAGATGTGATTTTTGACGGAAAAGTTAGGTTTTGTGAAGAAAAGGTTCGTTAATGGAATTGGATTCCCAGTTTGGTATTTGGACTTCTTGGATTATATTAGAATTTTGAGGTTTTATTTTCAGAAATGGTCACGTGGGACCCACGGGAGAAATTTACGGTTTTGTGGGGCCCGCTTTGTTTTTGAGATTTCCGGTATTTTGGTTATTTTGAAGACGAAATATTTTGGGCCAATTGGGGCGACACGTGTCACCCCATGTGGCACTTGGCGAAATGGGTGAATGATGGCTAGGCCACTTGTCCTCGGCGATTGGCCCTCACACTTGGCACCATTTTCGTTTGGCCATGTGGTGTGGTGGGACCCACACACACATGGCCCAATCTTGACCCTACACTTATATTGATCTTGGCCCTTGGTTCTTCTATAAATACCCCTTGGCAGAAGAGTAAAATCATCCTCACTTGAAAGCTTTCCAAAGCAAATGTTTTCCCTCCCTTTGTGTAGATTTCGTCCCTCCCTCTTGTGTAGAAAATACTTGGTGTATTGTTGTATAATCCCAAATACCTTGGCCTAGTATCCCTAGTAGTATTCCAAAGTTATTTCAATACTAGGAGACCGGAAATACTACTTTATTCCAATATCCGTAAAAAGAAACCCTAGAAAAATATTCCTATATTGGTGGAAGTATTTATAGAAGTTGTTTAGAAACTTCTAAGGGTCGCTGGAGCGGGTTGGGCGTAAGGATTGGAGCTAAACGTTGCTCGGGATCGACTTATAACTTGGATAATTTTGGGCTTATCGAGGTAATATTTTAGGTCCCCATTTTTTAATTGGATATTACATATTGTAGTAGTTATACTTGAGTTTATTATATTGGAATGATGATTATAAAGGATTGAACTGTATTTACATTGGACTGTACTTACAGTATACTTGTGTAAGTATTATTGTGAAGCATATTTGAACACGTCCGGTTAGGCGTGTAATCCTGAGGAGTTGTTGGCACAGTAGCGGGCTGGTTAGGAGGAGATTTATGTGATAGCGGGGAGGTCTTTGCGAAATTTACGTAGAATAAGGAATCTTGTGTTTAGAATATTCTACGGAGAGTGCTAGAAGTTGATTTATATATTGTGGTTGTTATAGGTGGATCTTTCACGCGGCATACTTGACTTGGCTTGTGGTTTAAGCTAAAGGTATGTGATTCTTACTATACTCTTGAGCATGATTGTTGTTCACTATATAGTAAGGTAGACGTTCGTGTGTGAAACGATTTTTGTTTGTTTTAAAACATAAAGTGTTATAATGGCTTTATGGGAAGTTAGTTATAACGACTTTATGAAGATAAAAGAAAGATTTGGTTTTGTGACAAGAAACGACTTGATTTTGAAAGTTAAGAGACTTGATCTTGAAAGATAAGAGACTTGACTTATAACGACTTGTTTTCGGAAAGGAGAAGTAACTTGATTTAAGTATAGGTTACTTGTTTTGAAAAGAGTAAGTTAATTGGGTTTTAAAAGAGTATACTTGATGTTGTTCTAAAAGAAAAGCACTTAGTTTATAAAGTATAGAGTACTTGATTTTAAAAGCCTTGTAAAGATTTTTGAAGGTGAAGTAATTTGGTTTTAAAAGTAAAACGTGTTTTCTTTATATACTATGAGTATTAGTATCGTGTGGCTTTTACGTAGAAAGAGGTCTTTTGAAAGAAGGAAAGTATGTAGTATTTTGGGTTTGAAACCCGATTGTTGATTAAAATGAATGTATGTTAAACTTGCCTATGCTTGTTGTGATAGTCTTTGATGTGCAAGTGTTTGGTTGATGTCTCTGTGACTCTGCAGGAGGCGGCTATCCGATTGATTATTTGGACATACCGGCGTTGGGTGGTCCGAGTATGCGTCCACTTTGAGTATTGGTGGTTGTTTCGTACTATCGTGACTCTGCAGGAGGGCGGCTATCGATTTATTTCCTTTGGACATCTTGGCGTGATGGATGTTCCACGGGCACGCGTCGATGGGATGGTTTCATGGCCATGACTTCGAGGTAAGATCTTGGGGCACGCGGTCATTGTGAGGTTGATTTGTTAGTCCATGGACCGCTAATCCATGAAGCTTGCGCGGTGACGGCGATCACGGGCTTGGTTTATGCGTGTGGTTCGAGCACACTTTAGATACTTGTTCGGTCATTTTCGTGTCTGGTAGCCTGCGGTAGATAGCTTAAGATACTTGCCTCGGCCATATCTTGTGAGACGGTAGGCTATTGACGTTAGCTTAAGATACTTGCCTCGGCCATTGCGTGGCTAGCTTTTGGGTAGTAGTTGGCCGTACCTTGCCCGTGATGGGATATGACTAGCTTTTGGGTAGTAGTTGGCTATTCTACTTGGCGTCGGTTTTGATGACGCAGCAGGATCAAGTGTTGAGTTCACATATGGGTGTTGTTTTACATCATGTCTTATCGCGATGAGGAATGAGTTCCACGGCATAGGTGGTATTATGGGCGTGAGACCCATAATTATGTGTGAGTGATTATTCGGGATATCGTCCCTTACTTGACATACAAGCATGTTTACTTATTGCGAAATGGTTTTATAAAATGATGAAATATGATTTCATTCTGATATTTTCGATTTCACATACTTGGTACTGTTATCGACCTCTCCCGGAATTTGCGTTCATGCCGCGGTAGAGTACACCATTGGTTGATCCTCGCTCATAGGATCGCATTCAGCGTTAGGAAAGCTCCGTTCCTCGGAGCTTATCTTTGTATAGTCCTGTCATTGTAGGTACTTGTACATTCGTGGGTATGGCGGGCCCTGTCCCGTCATAGTTGTTGTATATCTTAAGTGCATGCTTTGTTGTGGCGGGGTTTGTAAAAGGATAACTGTTCGGGTTTTATGTATATATCTGAAGGCAACGGTTGGGTTGCTTTGCTTATTTATTTATGTCTCTATTTCATGTGTAAAGTTTTTATTTCCGCTGGTTTTCTCTGATGTTGTATCACTAGGGTGCCCGGGGTAAGGCACCAGTGACGGGCCCGGGTTCGGGGCGTCACAAGTGGTATCAGAGCAGTTAATCCTCGGAAAGTGTCTACAGACCGTGTCTAGTAGAGTCTTGATTATCGGTGTGTTGTGCACCACATCTATAATCGAGAGGTGCAGACATTTAGGATTGGTTTCTATTCTTCTCACTCTGAGATCGTGCCTTAGAGCGATGTTGTAAGTTGGACTCCTTCTGACGTGTTCTTTTCTGCCAGTTATGCCTCCGCGCAAGGCAACCCGGGCCCAGAAGGGCAAGGCAGCCGTGGGAGCTGCTAGTGGGACACAGAGGAGTACGAGGCGCAGCGGCCATTACTGAGATAGTTCTTCGACGGCGAGTTTTGCGGCGCCGCCGGCCCAGCGAGAGGTTAGAGCGCAGCGGTGGCTGCAGAGACCACATTACACCGAGCCTCGGTCCACGGCTGGAGCAGAGGAGATGGGTTACAAGGAGATGGCCCAATTACTGGCCAGGATCGTGGCCAGACACGAGGAGGCCGGATCAGTGATTCGATTCGGTAGCCGTAGTTCATCCCAGATCGGATAGTTTGAGGCTACGGGATTTTCTGAGTTGTATCCCGCCAGAGTTCTACGGGTCGAGGCCTGAGGATGATCCGCAGGAGTTCATCCGTCAGTTACAGAGGATCATGCGAGTGATCAAGGCTTCGGAGACCGAGTCCGTGATTTTCGGTTCGCATCGTTCGCGTGATACCGCAATGATCGTGGTTTGATTCATGGGAGCTGTCCCGGGGCATGCGCCCGGTATTTGGGACGAGTTCTCGGAGGCATTTCTCCCATTTCTTGCCGCGCGATGAGGAGCACGGGCGGCGTGTTTCGATCTTTGAGACAGGGAGGACGCACAGTTCGGGAGTACAACGTAGAGTTCGACTCGTTGGCTCGATATGTCCCTGCGTTAGTAGCTAATATGGAGGACAGAGTGCACCGCTACGTCCACAGGCTTGATGACTACGGCGAGTCTTGTTGGTGTATCGTCAGGGCATGGCCATCGCCCGCATGCAGGCTCATGCACTAGGGTGTGAGGCGGAGAGGCCGGATTGACCAATATCGGCGAGAAGAGGCCGTGACAGCAGGTCCTTTGGTAACTTTCAAGGCGGACCGCCTCGTGTGAACTAGTTATACGCCGCCAGATGCAGTGGTCCTCTACGCCTTGTGGCCTCGAGTATTCAGGAAGCGGTCGTGGGCTCAAGGTTGAGTTTTGGGGAGTTGGGGTGCTGGCGGAGAAGCCACCCGACCTAAGTGTAACGGTGTGGTAAACCCGTTCGAAGTGTCGGAAGGACTTGTTTTACATGTGCCAGCGGGGCCATTTTGCGAAATTGTCCTACCAGAGGTAGCGCGGATGTTGAGACTTCACGCCGGGATCATTGCGGGTTCTTCGCCGATAGCTAAGCGGTGTTCATATCTGCAGGCCAGCGAGGGTCGTGGTGGAAGTTCGATTATAGCGGTCCTTGCAATCGCCTATTTGTTTTTGTGATATCAGGTATATCCTTGACCCTCTAAGAGACTAGTATGCATTTGTATTAAGATAAGTATATTTTTTAATTATTATGTTCTGATTGCCTTATGGTGGTCTGATTCTTCCATGGGTAGTGTACGATGGTAGTGGTAGCTTTCATGTCGTGAATTCGTACGATTGTTCGGATCGGGAACGAGAGAGATTAGGCGCGATGGCGGGTGGGTTGAGGCAAGTCGCGGGTCAACCCGCGGCCGGATGAGGTGGGGTCGGTTCGAGTGGTCCGCGGTGGTAGGTCACGAGTGCTAGGCCCAAGTTTAGGTAACCATCGTATGAGTTCGGGATGTGTTCGATCGAATCGGATCGTGAAGGCGGAGATAGGCCTTAGAGTAAATTGAAGCTAGTAGGAGTTGTGAGATTAGAAATGATTTCCTCGTTAGCTTGGATTTGTATGTTATACTATGGCCATTGATGGCGTGATTGGTTTCGTAAGTATAGTAGTGAAGACTATACCGACACGTTCGTTTGGAGACTTAGAAGGAACATTCGGACGAATGTTTCTAAGGAAGAATGTTATACCGTAGTTCCGGGGTATGTATGTGAGGACGTGCGTGCGAGAATCTACGTAAATTTTGGAAAGAAAGGAAGATGTGATTTTTTCGCGGAAAAGTTAGGTTTTGTGAAGAAAAAGGTTCGTTAATGGGAATTGGATTCCCAGTTTGGTATTTGGACTTCTTGGATTATATTAGAATTTTGAGGTTTTATTTTGAAATGGTCACGTGGGACCCACGGAGAAATTTACGATTTTGTGGGGCCGCTTTGTTTTTGAGATTTCCGGTATTTTGGATATTTTGGAAGACGAAATATTTTGGGCCAATTGGGGCGACACGTGTCACCCCATGTGGCACTTGGCGAAATGGGTGGACAGTGGCTGAGCCACTGTCATCGCCGATTGGCCCTCACACTTGGCACCATTTCGTTTGGCCATGTGGTGTGGTGGGACCACACACACATGGCCCAATCTTGACCCTACACTTATATTGATCTTGGCCTTGGTTCTTCTATAAATACCCCTTGGCAGAAGAGTAAAATCATCCTCACTTGAAAGCTTTCCAAGCAAATGTTTTCCCTCCCTTTGTGTAGATTTCGTCCCCCTTCCCTCTTGTGTAGAAAATACTTGGTGTATTGTTGTATAATCCCAAATACCTTGGCCTAGTATCCCTAGTAGTATTCCAAAGTTATTTCAATACTAGGAGCCCGGAAATACTACTTTATTCCAATAGTAAACGAAACCTAGAAAAATCTTCCTAGCTTGGTGGAAGTATTTAGAAGTTGTTTAGAAACTTCTAAGGTCGCTTGGAGCGGGTTGGAGCGTAAGGATTGAGCTAAACGTTGCTCAGGATCGACTTATAACTTGGATAATTTTTGGGCTTATCGAGGTAATGATCTATGTCCCCCTATTGTAATTGGATATTACATGTTGTAGTAGTTATACTTGAGTATATTATATTGGAAGGATGATTATAAAGGATTGAACTGTATTTACATTGGACTGTACTTACAGTAGACTTGTGTAAGTATTATTGTGAAGCATATTTGAACACGTCCGGTTAGACGTGTAATCCCCTGGGAGTTGTTGGCCTGGTAGCGGGCCTGGTTAGGGGAGGAGATTTATGTGATAGCGGGAGAGTCGCGAAATTTACGTAGAATAAGGAATCTTGTGTTTAGAATATTCTACGGAGAGTGCTAGAAGTTGATTTATATATTGTGGTTGTTATAGGTGGATCTTTCTGTGTGGCATACTTGACTTGGCTTGTGGTTTAAGCTAAAGGTATGTGATTCTTCCTATACTCTTGAGCATGATTGTTGTGAACTATATAGTACGGTGGCGTGCGTGTGTGAAAGCGATTTTTGTTTGTTTTAAAACATAAAGTGTTATAATGGCTTTATGGGAAGTTAGTTATAACGACTTTATGAAGATAAAAGAAAGATTTGGTTTTGTGATAAAGCGACTTGATTTTGAAAGTTAAGAGACTTGATCTTGAAAGATAAGAGACTTGACTTATAACGACTTGTTTTGGAAAAGGAGAAGTAACTTGATTTAAGTATAGGTTACTTGTTTTGAAAAGAGTAAGTTAATTGGGTTTTAAAAGAGTATACTTGATGTTGTTCTAAAAAAGCACTTAGTTTATAAAGTATAGAGTACTTGATTTTAAAAGCCTTGTAAAGATTTTTACGAAGGTGAAGTAATTTGGTTTTAAAAGTAAACGTGTTTTCTTTATATACTACAGTATTAGTATCATGTGGCTTTTACGTAGAAAGAGGTCTTTTTGAAAGAAGGAAAGTATGTAGTATTTTGGGTTTGAAACCCGGATTGTTGATTAAAATGAATGTATGTTAAACTTGCCTATGCTTGTTGTGATAGTCTTTGATGTGCAAGTGTTTGGTTGATGTCTTCAGTGACTCTGCAGGAGGCGGCTATCGATTGATTATTTGGACATCACGGCGTTGGGTGATCCACGAGTATCGTCCACTTTGAGTATCGATGGTTGTTTCTGCATCGTGACTCTGCAGGAGGCCCATTCGATTTATTTCCTTTGGACATGCTGGCGTGATGGATGTTCCACGGGCATGCGTCCAGTAGGATGGTTTCATGGCCATGACTTCCGAGGTAAGATGCCGGGGCATGCGGTCATTGTGAGGTTCAGACTGTTAGTCCATGGACCGCTAATCCATGAAGCTTGCCGCGGTGACGAGCGATCACGGGCTTGGTTTGTACGTGTGGTTCAGGCACACTTTAGATACTTGTTCTGGTCATTTTCTCGTGTACCGGTAGCCTCTGGTAGATAGCTTAAGATACTTGCCTCGGTCATATCTTGTGAGACGGTAGGCTATTGTACGTTAGCTTAAGATACTTGCCTCGGCCAGTTGCGTGGCTAGCTTTTGGACTGGTAGTTGGCTTCCGTACCTTGCCCGTGATGGGATATGACTAGCTTTTGGACTGGTAGTTGGCTATTCTACTTGGCCCGATCGGTTTTGATGACGCAGGCAGGATCTAGTGTTCAGGTTCACATATGGGTGTTGTTTTACATCATGTACTGCCGGCAGTGAGGAATGAGTTCCACGGGCATGAGTGGTATTATGGGCGTGAGACCCATAATTATGTGTGAGTGATTATTCTGGGGATATGCGTCCCCTTACTTGACATAACTGTTTACTTATTGCGAAATGGTTTTATAAAATGATGAAATATGATTTCATTCACGGTATTTGATTTCACATACTTGGTACTGTTATCTTGACCTCCTTGGGCTGCGTTCATCTGCGGTAGGTACACCAGTTGGTTGATCTCGCCATAGGATCGTGATTCAGCGTTAGGAAGCTCAGTTCCTCGGAGGCTTATCTTTTAGTATAGTCCTGTCATTGTAGGTACTTGTACATTCAGGGGTATGGCGGGGCCTGTCCGTCATAGTTGTTGTATATCTTAGAGTGCATGCCTTTGTTGTGGCGGGGTTTGTAAAAGGATAGCTATTCGGGTTTTATGTATATATCCGAAGGCAACGGTTGGGTTGGCTGTTTATTTATTTATGTCTCTCATTTCATGTGTAAAGTTTTATTTCCGCTGGTTTTCTCGATGTTGTATCACTAGGGTGCCCGGTAAGGCACGATGTGGGCCGAGTTTCGGCGTCACACATCCGAGCCAACGAGTCAAACTCCACGTTGTACTCCTAACCGACGCGCCTGGCCTTAACGTCAAAAATCTGCCGGCCGAGCCCTCATCCGCGTGGAGGCAAGAAATGTGCAAGAAATGCCTTGAGAACTCGCCCCAACTGCTGGAGCGCATGTTCCTCGGGACGATTCCATGAATCAAACCGATCATTGCAGTATCACGCGGTGATGCGAACCCAATACCACCGACTGCCTCGAGACCGATCACTCTCATGATCCGTAGTCGTCGGATAAACTCACGAGGTCATCCTCGCCTCGATCCATAGAACGCTGGCGAACTACACTCGTAAAGTCCGTAGTCTCAAATGCGCTCGGGGGTGAACTACAGTGCTCTTGGGGCAGGCTACTGCGTCGGCCTCTCTCATATCGCCACGACCACAGCTAGTAATCGGGCCATCTCCTTGTACCCATCTCATCTCGCTTCCAGCCGTGTGGGCTGGAGGCTCAGTATTGTAGTCTCGGCAGCCCTCGCGGCTCTAAACTCTGGCCGTGGCGGCGCTGCTCCTCGCCGTCGGGAAGCACTATCTCGTAACGGCGGGCCTGCGCCGGTAACCCTCGTGCTCTACTCGGCTCCTCCTGCCTTGCCGCTTCGGGCCCCGATTGCCTTGCGTGGAGGCATAAGCGGCACATAAGAATACGTCGGAGAGTCCAACTTATAACACGACTCTAAGGCACGATCTCGAGTGAGAAGAATAGAAACCAATCCTAAATGTCCTGCGACCTCACGATTATAGATGTGGTGCACAACACACCGATAATCAAGACTCTACTAGACACGGTGCGTAGACACTTTCGAGGACTAATCGCTCGATACCACTTTTGTCACGACCCGAACCGGGGCCCGTGACTGGTGCCTTACACCGGACACCCTCGTGATACAACATCAGAGAGAATCAGCGGAAATAAAAACATAAACATGAAACAAGAGACATGATAAATAAACAGGCCAACCAAAACAGTTGCCTTCTGTATATATTCATAAAACCCAACGATTATCCTTACAAACTCGCCACAACAAGATTTCTGCACTTCTAAGTGACAATAACTATGACGGGACGGGGCCGCCATATCCACGAATGTACAAGAACCTCTGACTCGTGGTAACATACCAAAAGATAAGCCTCGGAGAAACGGGGCTTCCAATACGAATTGTGATCCTATGGCGAGGATCCACAACCGATATACCTACTGCGGCATGACGCACTCCCCGAAGGAGGTCGATCTAACAGTACCAAGTATGTGAATCGAAAAATCGTAAATGAAATCATAACAGTCTATATAAAACAGGAGACATGTATGATAACCAAACTACAGCTCATAACATAAAAGCAGTCATGTCAAGTCAGGGACTCACGCCCTCAAAGTCATCCCTCATGCCCGTGGAACTCCTTCCTCACTGCCGGCAGTCTAGGTACAAACCATGTGATACGTATAACATGTCTCGGCCCATCTCATGGACCCAGTATAGAAACGTGTGAAATACATTCCCGGTTCATCTCATGAACTCGGTAGTCGGATGGAATACATTCCCGGTCCATCCCATGGACGCGGTAGTCGAGTGAAATACATTCCCGGTTCATCCCATGAACGCGGTAGTCGAGTGAAATACATTCCCGGTTCATCCCATGAACGCGGTAGTCGAGTGAAATACATTCCCGGTTCATCCCATGAACGCGGTAGTCGAGTGAAATACATTCCCGGTTCATCCCATGAACGCGGCTATCACACGCAAACATAGGCAAGTTACACACAACTTAAGGTACTATCATTTTATGCCAAAATCCCGGTTCTGACCCTAAAGTATTACATACATTAACTCTTTTAAAAAGATACGTTTCTTTCACAAAAGTCACACAATGTTCGTAGTATAAAATAGAGTGACTATCTTTTAAGTAAACCAAAACACTTCCCTTGTAAAATCAAGTAACACATTATTTTCCAAACGTTCAAGTTTGCCTAATTTCAAATGCTCAAGTTTCTCATTTTCGAAAGGTTTCGTAGTTCATAGTTTTAATCACTTAAGAATATAATTCTCCTTTAAAACAAATTTGAGAAACATATGCCTTATGTGTGAGTAGGTTGTTCTTGTCTATTACAATCTTATAAAAGCGACCATGATCTAGGAAATGTAATATTATTTTGTCTCATCTTAGCCATGCGGATGAAGGTTTCTCTTGGTTTTAATAACAATTAGTCAATACATTTCCTTTATTAGCTGCAATGGTTTGTTCGATACTTAATCTCATTTCCAAATCAGAAACATTATTCTTTTAAAACCAACTACTCATTACTCGCGAATGAGGTTTTACAACATTTTAACAAAATTCATAACAAGTCAAACTAAGTCAAGTCTCTTATCTTTCAAGATCAAGTCTCTTAACTTTCAAAATCAAGTCGTGTATAAGTCAAGTCTCTTATCTTTCAAGATCAAGTCTCTTAACTTTCAAAATCAAGTCGTGTATAAGTCAAGTCTCTTATCTTTCTACAATCAATAAACCATTCTTTTACCTACATAAAGTCGTTATAACTAACTTCCCATAAAGCTATTATAACACCCTATGTTTTAAACCAACCAAATCACTTAGCACATGTACGTCTACCGTACTACATAGTTCACAACAATCATGCTAGAAAAGATAGGAAGAGGTTCACATACCTCGCGACGATTATCGACAAATAGCAAAACGCTCCAAGTACTTCAACCCGTCGGCTACTCCTTCAGCCAAGTAGATCACGCCACACGTAGTACTCCACTCCTAAAATGGTCATTGTACTTCTATCAAACCTTTCTTACCATTGAAGACTTATACCAATAAAAGCCCTCTAATTCTACGGAAAATTACAGACTTCCCCGATTTTATTCATTTTTCCATCTTTCTCCAAGGCCCGAATAACCGTAATATATATACCATATATATATATAAGGCGTAATAATTAAACAACATAAAGAAGGGGATTACACGCCCAAACGGTAACGCGGTTTACTATCACGCCTCCATAATAACAACAAGTAAAAGAAGAGGATTACGCTAAACGGTAACGGTTTACTATCACGCCTTCATAACAATACAATAATTAAAAGGGGATCACACGCCCAAACGGGCGATTGAACAATCTTCCCTTATGAAATGTAAATCTGATCCAAAGTAAATACGGTCCAAAGTAAATACAGTCCAAAGTAAATACAGTCCTTAAGTTGGGGTCCTTGGCCAACTTTGTCCATTTTACTTATCCAATTACTTCATTAGTCATCCAACTTATATTCCATCTTAATATAAGTTATAGTTACTTTGTTAATTACTTCTTCACAAGTAAGATACGTTTTTACCATTTTAATGGCAAACGACCAATCCTTTCTTTTAACAAGTTAACAAGATCCAACTTTTCCAAACTTTACTCCATATTTTATATACTCCATAATATACTTATAATATATGTATAATGACCAATTCACAAAGAGGTTAAGGTTTACTACCTCAAATAGCCCAAAATTATCCAAGAACTTAATGTCGCTCCAAGCAAGTCTTAGCTCCAAATCTTCCGTTCCAATCCGCTACAAGCAACCCATAGAAGCTCCTAACCAACTTCTCTTCAAGAACCAACTCCAAAAAGTGAAGAACACTTAGGGTTTCCAACTAGTAAGTTTCGGCCAAGGCATGAACAATAGGTTAGGGGTGTGAAATCTTTTCCAACTCTTGGTACACAATCTTCCTAACACCTTAGGGAAGAACACTTGAGAGTTTAAGAATTGTTGGACAAATTTAGGTCAAGAAATGGGCTAAAAAACGAGAGCAAGGTCAAGGGAGAAGGGAGGGAATTTCTTGTCTTGAAATGGTTAAGTGTGGAAGTTTTCATCAACTAAGGGTGCATATATAGGACAACCAAGGGCTAGGATGAAGGCAAGTGTGTGGTTGAGATTGGGGAAAAGTGTGTGTGGGTCCCACAAGCCACTTGTCCACACAAAATATCTAGCAAGACTTGGCCACTTGTCCACACAAAATATCTAGCAAGACAAGGCCACTTGTCTTGCCACTTGTTAGCAAATTTCGGCCATGAGGCCACCTAGGGGGTGACACGTGTCACCCTCCTACTCGTCCAAAATATTTCATCTTCCGAAAATATCCATAAAGACAAAAATCTCGAAAACAAAGTGGGCCCCACAAAACCGTAAATTTCTCCCGTGGGCCCCACGTGACCAATTCCGGAAATAAAATTCCATAATTCTAATATAATTCAAGAAGCCCAAATACCAAATCTGGGAATCCAATTCCCATCAACGAACCTTTTTCCTTCACAAAACCCGGAAACTTTTCCGTCGAAAAATCACATCTTTCTTTCTTTCCAAAATTTCTGTCGTATTCTCGCACGTACATCCTCACCTATATACCCTGGAACTACGGGGTATAACATTAACTTTCAAAATCAATAAACCATTCTTTTACCTACATAAAGTCGTTATAACTAACTTCCCATAAAGCTATTATAACACCCTATGTTTTAAACCAACCAAATCACTTAGCACGTATCGCCTACCGTACTACATAGTTCACAACAATCATGCTAGAAAATATAGGAAGAGGTTCACATACCTCGCGACGATTATCGACAAATAGCAAAACGCTCCAAGTACTTCAACCCGTCGGCTACTCCTTAAGCCAAGTAGATCACGCCACACGTAGTACTCCTCCTAAAATGGTCATAGTACTCTATCAAACCTTTCTTATCATCAAGACTTATACCAATAAAAAGCCCTCAAAATCTACGGAAATTTCGGCAGCACTTCCCCCGTTTTTACTCACTTTTCCATCTTTTACCAAGGCCCGAATAACCGTAATATATATACCATATATATATATAAGGCGTAATAATTAAACAACATAAAGAGAAGGATTACACGCCCAACGGTAACGCGGTTTACTATCACGCCTCCATAACAACAATAAGTAAAAGAAGAGGATTACGCGGCCAACCGGTAACGCGGTTTACTATCACGCCTTCATAACAATACAATAATTAAAAAGGGGATCACACGCTCAAACTAACGCGATTGAAAAATCTTCCCTTAATGAAATGTAAATCTGATCCAATGTAAATACGGTCCAAAGTAAATACGGTCCAAAGTAAATCTGATCCTTAAGTTGGGGTCCTTTGCCAACTTTGTCCATTTTACTTATCCAATTTACTCATTAGTCATCCAACTTATAGTTCCATTCTTAATATCAGTTATAGTTACTTTGTTATTAGCTTCTTAGCAAGTAAGATACGTTTTACCATTTTAATGGCAAACGGCCAATCCTTTCTTTTAACAAGTTAACAAGATCCAACTCTTCCAAACTTACTCCATATATTATATAATCCATAATATACTTATAATATATGTATAACAACCAATTCACAAAGAGGTTTAAGTTCCACTACCTCAAATAGCCCAAAATATCCAAGTTCTTAAATTCGCTCCAATCAAGTCTTAGATCAAAATATTTAAGTTCCAATCATACAAGCAACCCATGTAAGCTCCTAACCAACTTCTCTTCAAGATTCAACTCCAAAAGTGAAGAACACTTAGGGTTTCAAGATGACAACTTTCGCCAAGCATCCCTTCAAGGCTAGGGTGTGAAATCTTTTCCAACTCTTGGTACACAATCTTCCTAACACCTTAGGGAAGAACACTTGAGAGTTTAAGAATTGTTGGACAAATTTTGCTCAAGAAATGGGGGCAAAACCGAGAGCTCTAGGTCAAGGGAGAAGGGAGGGTTTTTCAAGTCTTCAAATGTCTAAGTGTGGAAGATTTCATCAACTAAGGGTGCATATATAGGACAACCAAGGGATAGGATGAAGGCAAGTGTGTGGTTGAGATTGGGGACAAGTGTGGGTGGGACCCACAAGCCACTTGTCCACACAAAATATCTAGCAAGACTTGGCCACTTGTCTTGCCACTTGTCTAGCTAATTTCGGCCAAGGGCCACCTAGGGGGGTGACACGTGTCGCCCTCCTACTCGTCCAAAATATTTCATCTCCCGAAAATATCCATAATGGCCAAAATCTCAAAAACTAAGCGGGCCCCACAAAACCGTAAATTTCACCCGTGGGCCCCACGTGACCATTTCCGGAAATAAAATTCCATAATTCTCAAATATTCTAAGAAGTCCGAATACCAAATCTGGGAATCCAATTCCCATTAACGAACCTTTTTCTTCACAAAACCGGAACTTTTCCGTCGAAAAATCACATCTTTCTTTCTTTCCAAAATTTCTGTCGTAATCTCGCACGTACATCCTCACCTATATACCCTGGAACTACGGGGTGTAACACAGGGAGATGGGGATCCGATCGAGGCTACATTTGCCTAATGCGCCCAGTGGTAGGTTCCATCGTGGTATGTCGGCACAGATCACGACCGATCTCTGGCGCGCGGTGCCTTACCCCGCACCCTAGTGATAACAACATCGAGAAAATCGGTGGAAATAAAATTTAAACAGAAACAAGAGACAACATAAGAAAACAGGCAACTAAAACGGTTACCTTCATGTATATACATAAACCGAACGATTCTAATCCTTTACAAACCCCGCCTAAAGATTACTACTGCACTCTAAGAATGTAACAACAACTATGACGGACAGGCTTCGCCATACCCCTGAATGTACAAGTATCTACAATGACAGGGGACTATACCAAAAGATAAGCCTCCGGAGAAACGGAGCTTCCCAACGCTGAACTGCGATCCTATGAGCGAGGATCAACAACTGGTGTACCTCTACCTGCGGCATGAACGCAGCCCCCCGAAGGAGGTCAGTACAACAGGTACCAAGTATGTGAAACTGAAAATACTGTAAATGAAATCATAATAGTCTATATAAAACATGAGACATATATGATAACCAAACTACGATACACAATATGTAAGCCATGTCAAGTCGTGGACTCGCCTCAAAGTCATCACTCAAATATAACCGTGGGTCTCACGCCCACCATATCAATCATGCCCGTGGAATTCCTTCCTCACTGCCGGCAGTCTATGATATAACAACACCGAGGAGTACAC
Organism: Przewalskia tangutica; assembly: GCA_029844215.1. Lineage (NCBI taxonomy): Eukaryota > Viridiplantae > Streptophyta > Magnoliopsida > Solanales > Solanaceae > Przewalskia > Przewalskia tangutica. Next base: position 36,736,877 of record CM056737.1, on the reverse strand, counting down.
ATGAACACCAGGTCCCACCTGTGTCATAAAAACCGTACGGGGAAAGTACGAAGGCATAGCTACGTAACCACCGCATCATCAATCGATCGAGGCAAGTACGAGCCAACTACCGTAACCTACCGTACTAATCATACTAAATAATCAGATCACGAAGTCGGCAAGTTAAGGCATAGCCACCGAACCAACTGCGCCGCGCATCCGACCGGGCAAGTACGAAAGCCAACTACGAGAACGCGCGTCGTCACCAACCTCATTCCACTGCGCCACGGTTCGAACAGGCGAGTACGAAGCCAACTACTGTAACCACTGCGCCACGTTGTTGATCGGGGCACGGAGGCTAACTACCAGAACCTCCTGCAACACGAGACTTCGAGGGGAACTCGTCCGGTGAACGACACGATAAAGAACTGACCGGGGCAAGTACGAAAGCCAACTACTGTAACCAACTCGCATCAAGAACGACCGGCAAGTACGGGGCTAGCTACCGTAACCAACTCGTGTAACCCTCATGGAGAGCTAGTCCATGGAACAACAATCCTAACGGAACCCTACCCGTGGGCCACCCAACGTGTCAGTAGGTCCAAGGATATAACAAGATAACCGACCCTCCATCGAGAGATACGGTAGTCATAGAAATACAATACTTGCACAACAAAGGCTATCACAACTAGCATAGGCAAGTTTACTCACACTCAAGGTACTTTCTTTTTATGCCAAAAATCCGGGTTTTAACCCCAAAGTATGTCATACTTAAATTCTTTCAAAAGATCCTTTCTTTACAAAAGTCACACGATACCCGTAGTATCAAAAATAGAGTAACTATCATTTCAAGTAAACCAAAACAATTTCCATACCTTCTTTTTTAAACCATCTTAAGACAAAACCATGCCTTTCTTTTAAACCAAAATACTTCAAACTCCTCAAGTCTCTTTTCTTTTAGAAAACAAGTTCCTTACTTTGGAATTTTTAAGAAAAATCAATACTTGTTATTAATGATCGTATTAAAGCAGCCATGATCTAGAAAATGTAATACAATTTTGTCTTATCTTAGCTTCTATGCAGATGGAGGTTTCTACTGGTTTTAATATAATTAATTATTTGTCGATACATTTTCCTTTATTAACGCTGCAGTGGTTTGTTCGATACTTATTCTCATTGCTGAAATCAATAAAACATTATCCTTTTAAAAACCCAATTACCCATTCTCAAAAAAATGCGGTTTCACAACTTTTTAACACAACCCGTTTCTTTACCTACATAAAGTTGTTATAACAAACTTCCCATAAAGCCGTTATAACACTTTATGTTTTAAAACCAACCAAATTCATTTAGCACATGTACGTCTACCGTACTACATAGTTCACAACAATCATGCTAGAAAAGATAGGAAGAGGTTCACATACCTCGCCACGATTATCGACAATTAGCAAAACGCTCCAAAGTACTACAACCCTGCTAGCCTTTTCCACCCTTCAATTAGAATACACTACTCGCAGTATTTCAACCTATAAAGGCCACAAAACGTCTATCAACTCCTCGATCTCTTTGTAGCACATTTCAAAGTACAAGGTTCCTTATGCTACAGAAATTTCGGCAGCACCCCCCCCTGCAACCACATAAATCTCCTCATCCATCAAGGCCTCACCAAGCCCACAACTCGAGCTGGTTACATCGCCTAATCGACGTACAACATCGCCATAATAATACTACAAGTCTACTGTAAATACAGTCCAATGTAAATACAGTTCAATTCTTTATAATTATCCTTCCAATATATCTTATACTCAATTCTAAACTACTACAATATGTAATATCCAATTACAATAGAAGGGCATAGATCATTACCTCGATATGCCCAAAATTATCCAAGATTATAAGTCGATCCTGAGCAACGTTTAGCTCCAATTCCTTACGCTCCAACCCGCTCCAAGTGACCCTTAGAAGTTTCTAAACAACTTTTCTAAACACTTCAACCAAGCTATGAAGATTTTTCTAGGGTTTCATTTTGCGATTATTGGAATAAAGTAGTATTTCCGGGCTCCTAGTATTGAAATAACTTTGGAATACTACTAGGGATACTAGGCTAAGGTATTTTGGGATTTATACAACAATACTTGAAGTATTTTCTACACAAGTGGGGTGGGGGACGAAAACAAGCTAAAGGGAGGGGATATTTTTGCCTTGGAAAGCTTAAGTGTGGATGATATGAAGTCTTGCATTAAGGGGGGTATTTATAGAAGAATCAAGGATCAAGATCTATGCAAGTGTGTGGTCAAGATTGGGCCATGTGTGTGTGGGTCCCACCACACCACATGGCCAATGAAAATGGTGCCAAGTGTGAGGGCCATTTCGGCCGAGGGACAAGTGTAAGACACTTGTCCCTCCAATTCGGCCAAGGTTCCACATGGGGGTGACACGTGTCGCCCCCTACTCATCCAAAATATTTCGTCTTCCGAAAATATCCAAAATACCGAAAATCTCAAAAACAAAGTGGGCCCCACAAAACCGTAAATTTCTCCCGTGGGTCCCACGTGACCATTTCCAAAAATAAAATCTCATAATTCTAAAATAATCCAAGAAGCCCAAATACCAAATCTGTGAATCCAATTCCCATCAACGAACCTTTTTCCTTCACAAAACCCGGAAACTTTTCCGTCGAAAAATCACATCTTTCTTTCTTTCCAATATTACCATCGTATTCTCGTACGTACGTCCTCACATACATACCCTGGAACTACGGGGTATAACATTCTTCCCCCCTTAGAAACATTCGTCCCGAATGTTCCTTCTAAGTCTCTAAACATACATGCGCCGGTGTAGTCTCCACTACTACACTTACAAAACCGATCATGCCACCAATGGCCAGAATATAACATGTGCGCAAAAACTCAAATCCAAGCCAACGAGGAATCGCCTCTAATATCAAAAAAAAACTCCCACCCATGGTCTAACGGATACTCCCTTCGCATCTTCACTTCACAAAAGAAATGGTCACTTCCGAACTCTTAACACATGTTCACTTCTTTCCTTACTCGTCGTACCCTTCTCGTACAATCTTACTAATTCACGTCCCCAGACTTACCTTTTATACTAACCAGGCTACCTTAAACACAATTTAACACCATATAACACTTAACACATAACCAACTTATCAATGCATACAAATCTCCAAAGGGTTGCAGATATACCTGTAAATATTGCTCCGCTCCCCTTTGTTGCGCCAATCATAATCACGCCTGCATGCCTAGCTATAGGAGGTGATGAACCAGCCACAGATCCCGAAGGCTGAATCGTAATATCTGCGCTACCTCTGGTCGGACACTTCTTCGCAAAATGGCCCTGCCGGCCGCAGGTAAAGCAAGTTCCCTGAATAACATGACACTCCCCAGTATGGAACCTGTCACAATGGCCACACCGAGGTGGGGGTGGTCTCATCTGACTAACATCCTTATTCCCCCGAAAACCTGAAACCTGGGAGCCCTGACCTGCTCCTAAATATCCCGAACGTCCTGAAGACTGTGGTGGAGCACTCTGTACTAGCTGAGGTATATAACTAGCCTGCCGCTGAGGCGGTCTCTCGAGTTCCAAGGACCCTGCTATCTTGGCCCTCTTATGCTGATCCTGGTCCCTACGTTGGTCTCTACGTTCCTCCATCCCCTGCGCATAAGCCTGCATACGGGCAATGTCCATGCCCGGCTGAAGAGCTACACCTGAGCAAGCCTCTGCCAAGTAGTCATCGAGCCCCGTGACGTAGTGGTGCACTCTATCCTCCATATCTGCCACTAACGCAGGGACATATCGAGCCAACGAGTCGAACTCCATGTTGTACTCCCGAACCGTACGCCCTCCCTATCTCAGCATCAGAAATCTGTCGGCCCGTGCCCTCCTCATCTGGGGAGCCAAGAAATGTGCAAGAAACTCCCCTGAGAACTCGTCCCAACCAGCTGGAAGCGCATGCTCCCCCCGGGACAGTTCCCATGAATCAAACCAGTCGACTGCAGTATCACGCAGCCGATGTGAACCTAAGACCACCGACTCGGTCTCTGAAGCCTTGATCACTCTCATGATCCGCTGTAGCTGTCGGATAAACTCCTGAGGGTCATCCTCAGCTCTCGATCCATAGAACACTGGTGTACTACAACTTAAGAAGTTCTGAAGTCTCCAACTATCGGCCCTGGGGTGCACTACTGGTACCACCGGCTCCCGTCTGTCCTCAAGTCTCGCCATAAACCTAACTAGTAACTGGGCCATCTCCTTGTAACCCATATCCTCTGTTCCTGGCCGTGGGACTAGAGGCTCAGATATCGTGGCCTCGTGAGCTCTGCCGGCCGCTTCTAAACTCGTTTGGTGGCATCGTAGAATTCGCCGTCTGTAGCACCACCTCAGGTAAAGACTGGTCATGTGCCCTCATAACCCTTTGTGCTCTTCTCGCAGCTCCCTCTGCAGCCTTGCCCTTTTGGGCCCTGGTTGCCTTGCGCGGAGGCATAACTGGTATATAAGAATACGTCAGAGGGAGTCCAACTCATAACACAGATCTAAGGCACGATCTCAGAATGAGAAGAATGAAAACCAACCCTAAATATCCTGTAGCCTCCTGATTATAGGTGTGGTGCACAACACGCCGATAATCAAGACTCTACTAGATACGGTCTTTAGACACTTTCCGAGGATTAACTGCTCTGATACCACTTTTGTCACGACCCGATCTCGGGCCCGCGACTGGTGCCTTACCCCGAGCACCCTAGTGATAACAACATCAGAGAAAATCAGCGGAAATAAAATTTAAACAGGAAACAAGATACAACATAAGAAAACAGGCTAACCAAAACGGTTACCTTCATGTATATACATAAAACCGAACAGTTACAATCCTTTACAAACCCCCCCACAACAAGACAGACTTCTAAGAATGTAACAACAACTATGACGGGACAGGGCCCCGCCATACCCCTGAATGTACAAGTATCTACAATGACAGGGGACTATACCAAAAGATAAGCCTCCGGAGAAACGGAGCTTCCCAACGAATCGCGATCCTATGGCGAGGATCAACAATCGGTGTACCTACCGCGGCATGAACGCAGCCCGAAGGAGGTCAAGATAACAGTACCAAGTATGTGGCGAAAATCAGTAAATGAAATCATAATAGTCTATATAAAACAGGAGACATATATGATAACCAAACTACAGTACACAACATGTAAGCAGTCATGTCAAGTCAGGGACTCACGCCCTCAAAGTCGTCACTCAAATATAACCGTGGGTCTCACGCCCACCATATCAATCATGCCCGTGGAATTCCTTCCTCACTGCCGACAGTCTATGATATAACAACACCGAGGAGTACACATGAACACCAGGTCCCACCTGTGTCATAAAAACCGTACGGGGCAAGTACGAAGGCATAACTACCATAACCAGCCTGCATCATCAACTGACTGAGGCAAGTACGAAAGCCAACTACCAGAACCTACCGTACCAATCATACTAAATAATCAGACACGGTGGCCGGGGCAAGTACGAAGGCATAGCCACTGTAACCAACTGCGTCGCGCATCCGACCGGGGCAAGTACGAAAGCCAACTACCAGAACCGCCTGCGTCACCAACCTCATTCCACTGCGCCACGGCGACCGGGCGTACTGAAGCCAACTACCGTAACCACCGCGTCCGCCGGGGCAAGTACGGAGGCTAACTACCAGAACCTCCTGCATCACGAGACTTCGTGGGGAACTAGTCCGTGGAACGACACTATAAAGAACTGACCGGGGCAAGTACGAAAGCCAACTACCAGAACCAACCTGCATCAGCAACGACCGGGGCAAGTACGGGGGCTAGCTACCAGAACCAACCTGCATCAGTAACCCTCATGGAAAGCTAGTCTATGGAACAACAATCCTAACGGAACCCTACCCGTGGGCCACCCAACGTGTCAGTAGGTCCAAGGATATAACAAGATAACCGACCCTCTATCGAGAGATACGGTAGTCATAGAAATACAATACTTGCACAACAAAGGCTATCACAAATAGCATAGGCAAGTTTACTCACACTCAAGGTACTTTCTTTTTATGCCAAAAATCCGGGTTTTAACCCCAAAGTATGTCATACTTAAATTCTTTCAAAAGATCCCTTTCTTTTACAAAAGTCACACGATACCCGTAGTATCAAAAATAGAGTAACTATCATTTCAAGTAAACCAAAACAATTTCCATACCTTCTTTTTAAACCATCTTAAGACAAAACCATGCCTTTCTTTTAAACCAAAATACTTCAAATTCCTCAAGTCTCTTTTCTTTTAGAAAACAAGTTCCTTACTTTGGAATTTTTAAGAAAAATCAATACTTGTTATTAATGATCGTATTAAAGCAGCCATGATCTAGGAAATGTAATACAATTTTGTCTTATCTTAGCTTCTATGCAGATGGAGGTTTCTACTGGTTTTAATATAATTAATTATTTGTCAATACATTTTCCTTTATTAACGCTGCAGTGGTTTGTTCGATACTTATTCTCATTGCTGAAATCAATAAAACATTATCCTTTTAAAAACCCAATTACCCATTCTCAAAAAAATGCGGTTTCACAACTTTTTAACACAAACCGTTTCTTTACCTACATAAAGTTGTTATAACAAACTTTCTATAAAGCCGTTATAACACTTTATGTTTTAAAACCAACCAAATTCATTTAGCACATGTACGTCTACCGTACTACATAGTTCACAACAATCATGCTAGAAAAGATAGGAAGAGGTTCACATACCTCGCGACGATTATCGACAATTAGCAAAACGCTCCAAAGTACTACAACCCTGTTAGCCTTTTCCACCCTTCATGTAGAATACGCTACTCGCAGTATTTCAACCTATAAAGGCCACAAAACGTCTATCAACTCCTCGATCTCTTTGTAGCACATTTCAAAGTACAAGGTTCCTTATGCTACAGAAATTTCGGCAGCACCCCCCCCTGCAACCACATAAATCTCCTCCTCTATCGAGGCCCGCTACCAAGCCCACAACTCCAAGGGGGGTTACACGTCTAACTGGACGTGTACAACACTGCCCCATAATAATACTACAAGTCTCATCAGAATACACCAATGTAAATCAGCTTCAATTCTTTATAATTATCCTTCCAATATATCTTATACTCAATTCTAAACTACTATAATATGTAATATCCAATTACAATAGAATGGCATAGATCATTACCTCGATAAGCCCAAAATTATCCAAGATTATAAGTCGATCCTGAGCAACGTTTAGCTCCAATTCCTTACGCTCCAAACCGCTCCAAGCGACCCTTAGAAGTTTCTAAACAACTTCTCTAAACACTTCAACCAAGCTATGAAGATTTTTCTAGGGTTTCATTTTGCGATTATTGGAATAAAGTAGTATTTCCGGGCTCCTATTATTGAAATAACTTTGGAATACTACTAGGGATACTAGGCTAAGGTATTTTGGGATTTATACAACAATACTTGAAGTATTTTCTACACAAGTGGGGTGGGGGACGAAAACAATCTAAAGAGAGGGGATATTTTTGCCTTGGAAAGCTTAAGTGTGGATGATATGAAGTCTTGCATTAAGGGGGGTATTTATAGAATAATCAAGGGTCAAGATCTATGCAAGTGTGTGGTCAAGATTGAGCCATGTGTGTGTGGGTCCCACCACACCACATGGCCAACGAAAATGGTGCCAAGTGTGAGGGCCATTTCGGCCAAGGGACAAGTGGCAAGACACTTGTCCCTCCAATTCGGCCAAGGTTCCACATGGGGGTGACACGTGTCGCCCCCTACTCGTCCAAAATATTTCGTCTTCCGAAAATATCCAAAATACCGAAAATCTCAAAAACAAAGTGGGCCCCACAAAATCGTAAATTTCTCCCGTGGGTCCCACGTGACCATTTCCGAAAATAAAATCTCATAATTCTAAAATAATCCAAGAAGCCCAAATACCAAATCTGTGAATCCAATTCCCATCAACGAACCTTTTTCCTTCACAAAACCCGGAAACTTTTTCGTCGAAAAATCACATCTTTCTTTCTTTTCAATATTACCGTCGTATTCTCGTACGTACGTCCTCACATACATACCCTGGAACTACGGGGTATAACAGGTACGGGTGCTTGTTTTGGTTGTGGTCGTCTAGGCCATATGTTAAGAGATTGTCCTTATAGAGGGGGTCCTGGTGGGACATCACAGTCTACTGGATCAGTTACAGGTTCTTCGCCTTCAATAGCTAGGCAGGATGTTCATGCACCGATAGGCCATGGCAGAGGTCGTGGTGGAAGTTCCCAGTTTTAGCGGTCCTTTGAACCGCCTATATGATTTCAGGTATGTATTTGACCCTTTAGAAACTTGTATGGATGATAAAGTCGTTATATGTTTAAGTGTCATGAACATATTATATTGAGACTATGTATACGCTAGAAGGGGTTGGAAGTACGAAGAGATAATCCCTTTTGGGCTTAGGATGGACGGATATACGTGTGCGAGGTATTAGGGACATAAGTGGCATAATTAGGTTTCATTAAGTGTAGTTGTATGAGATTATGCCGAGAAATGATAAACTGAACTCCGAAAGAACATTCGAGGACGAATGTTTCTAAGGGGGGAAGAATGTTACACCCCGTAATTGCAGGACATGTTTTAAGAACGTACGTGAGAATCCCAAATGTTAAGATTAGAGACTTGTAAAAAAAAATTAATCGGAATTATGGAATTTTCGGAAAACGTAATATTGTGACGAATGGGAGGGCGACATGTGTCACCCCCCCTTATGTTGTCTTGGACGAAAATTACATGGGCAAAAGGGTCATTTGACCATTGTTTAGAAGACCAAGTCTTGCAAGTAGTGAGCTTGATATATTTGACTTAGTCAATGGGACCACTTAGTTGATATTTAAAAGAACTTCATCTAAACCACCCATTTGTTCTAATCTTGGCCCTCCATTATGCTTTATATACATACTAGTAGTGAGACAAGCTTTCTATACTTTGAAAATTTTCAAGAAAATTGGATGAACATAGCCATTGCTCTCGGGTTCAACAAGAGGGAAAAAGAAAAAAAAATTGTGTGTTGTCCAATAAGCTCCACACTTTAAACCAAGGTTCATGAGGGTATTTTAAGGGTATCTCAATAGAAAGATCCCGGAAAAATAGCGTTTTCGTATTAGTCGCAAGGTGAAAACCTAGTTGCTTTTCTAGGTTTTGATTGGAAGATTTAAGGGAAGTGGTTGTGATATTCTAAGGGTCTCAAGTGGTGGATTGAAGTGTCAAGAAGAGGCTCTAAGTTGCTAAGGATCGACTTTGGATTTGAAGTTGGATTAAGACTCGTTGAGGTAACAATCTTGTTCTCTTAAAATGTTACAAAATTATATATTGTTGTTAGCCTTACATATTACTAGCATGAAGTTTATGTGTTGAAGATTTATAAGTGATATGGATGGTTGTAGCCTAAAATCCGAAATGACATACAAGCCATTAGAAGTTGGATTTCAATTTGGTCGTTAATTAGAATCAATCGCGCATTACGTGCATCAAGATTGTAGTAGTTGTAATCGATTGCGACTTGATATCATGTTATGCTAACAACTTGGATTGAAATGGAATTTGGATAAGAATTGGTGTTATTGTATCTCAAGTTGCCGAATTGGCCTAATAGTTTGTATTAGTTGATATCGTTTGTGGGGAGGAAATTTACACGTCTAATAGGCGTGTAAACTATTGATTAATTGCATTGTTGGGCCTTAAATGTGGCGTGTTTGGTTATTGAATTCGGCCTTGAAAAGGGTGGCAAAGTATGTAGAAACAAAGGAAGTGCTGTCCGATTTTTCGTAGAATTTAGTGACTTTGCACTTATAATATTCTACGTTTGAAGTGAGAAGTTAATGGACGTATTATGGCCATTATAGGTTGAAGTACTAGGTATAGCGTATTCTACTAGAAGGATGGAATAGCTATCAAGGTTGAAGTACTTTGGAGCATTTTGCTACTTGTCGATAATCGTCGCGAGGTATGTGAACCTCGTCCTTCTTTTGGCATGATTCTATGTATGGAATATACATGTAGTAATATTTCATGTTCCCTTCTACTCTTAGAAGTTAAGAGGTATGTATGTGATTTACTCTATGTAAAGGTTATGTCTAGGTTATCCTAAGTTCTTACCAAGTCTTATGGGGGATGTTGGTAAGAGTCGTTAGGAGGTATTTGGAGCCAAGTTGACTCGGCTAAGTTACGGCACAAATGAGAATAAGTATCGAACAAGCCACTGCAGCGTTAATAAAGGAAAATATAATGACAATCAATTATGTTAAAATGAGTAGAATTCTCCATCCGCATAGAAACTAAGATAAGACAAAATTGTATTACATTTTCTAGATCATGGCTACTTGAATATGATCGTTATAAATAAGTATAACTTATTCACAACGCACCAAAGTATATGTTACTTAACTTATAAGAATTTACGTATGAAGTTTTAAGGCTATGGATCTCAAATTCTTAAAGGTTAAGAGACTTTATTTTTCAAGTTATGGGACTTGATTCTTAAAGGAAGAAATGAATTGATTTACAAGTATAGAATACTCGATTTGGAAAGACTTGATTTCTAAAGTTAAGAAACTTGTTTTCTTAAAAGTTAAGAGACTTGAAGTATTTTGAAAGCTATGTGATTTGATTTGAAAGTATAAGTCTCTTGGTTATAAAATGAATGAATTTGTGTAAGACATAAAGAGTTATAACGGTTTTATGGGAAGTTGGTTATAACAACTTTATGGAAGATTAAAAGAATGGTTTTCTTCAGTAATGTAAGCAAAGAAATGATTTGAAATAAAGAAGGGCAAATTGTTTTAAAGGTACCAATTGCTTAAGGTTTTTAAGAAAGAAGTCACTTGATTTAGAAGCCGGTAAATGTATTTCTAAAAAGGTATTGTGACTTGTCTTGAAAAGTAGATATGACTTGATACTACGGTTGTTAGTATCTTGGAAGTTTTATTTGAAAAAGAGTCTTTCTAAAGGAGTAGAGGTGCGTAGTACGTTGGGTTAAATTCCCGAATTTTATATGACTTTACCGCGTCCCAGATTGGGCCGGGCAGTATACCTTTATGGGCAGACTATGTGACCTTACCGCGTCCCAGATTGGGCCGGGCAGTATACCTTTATGGGCAGACTATGTGACCTTACCGCGTCCCGGGACGGGCGGCAAGATACCTTTACGGGCGACTATGTGACCTACCGGCCCAAGATCGGGGCAGTATATCTTTATGGGCAGACTATGTGACCTTACCGCGTCCCAGATTGGGCCGGGCAGTATTGCTTAATGAGCAGACTATGTGACCTTACCGCGTCCCAGATTGGGTCGGGCAGTATACATTTATGGGCAGACTATGTGACCTTACCGCATCCCAGATTGGGCTGGGAAGTATACCTTTATGGGATGACTATATGACCTTACCGCGTCCCCAGTTGGCCGGGCAAGATACCTTATGGGCAGACTATGTGATCTTACCGCGTCCCGATTGGGCCGGCAAGATACCTTTGGGCAGACTATGTGACTTTCATGCGTCCCGATTGGTCGGCGATATAGGCGTCCCTCCATAAAGGGCCGGTTTATGTTATGCAAGGTAAGTAAGTTATATGGTAATGAACTTGATGATTTTCCCTAAGTATGCACGCAATAAAGTGACTATAACTTTTATTGAAAAACGAGAAAAGATAATAATGTACGATTAAGTTCACGAGATGGTAATGACATGGTAGGTTCAGGTATTTACTTTTTTTACACTTACCTCTGTCATGCTTTTATACAGATATGTTTTAATTGTTGTACCTTACTCGCTCCATATTCGCAAATTTTTGATCGACTTCTTCGGGGCTGCGTTCATGCCCGCAGGTATTAGGTACACAGGTTGGTGGTCCTTTGTCACGACCCGATCCCGGGCCCGTGACTGGTGCCTTACCCCGGGCACCCTAGTGATACAACATCAGAGTAACCAGCGGAATATAAAACAAGACATGAAACAATATGAAGTGAGAAACAGTTTATCTGAGAAAAGTTGTCTTTCGGCATATATATATATATATATGTTTGAACAGTTACATCCCTTTTACAAACCTGCCCACAACAGTACTACAGACCTCTAAGAATGTTATAACAACTATGACGGGATAGGGCCCCGCCATACCCCTGAATGTACAAGAACCTACAACTCAGGGAAACGTACCAAAAGATAAGCCTCCGGAGAAACGGAGCTTCCCAATACGCTGAACTGTGATCCTATGAGCGAGGATCAACAACCGGTGTACCTCTACCTGCGGCATGAACACAGCCCACCGAAGGAGGTCAGTACAACAGGTACCAAGTATGTGAAACTGAAAATACTGTAAACGAAATCATAACAGTCTAAAATAAACAGGAGACATGTATGATAACAAAACTACAGTTCACAACATAAAAGCAGTCATGTCAAGTCAGGGACTCACGCCCTCAAAGTCATCCTCACGCCCGTGGAACTCTTCCTCACCGCCAGCCTAGGTATAAATTGTATGATACGTATAACGTGTCTCGGCCCATCTCATGGACTCGGTGTCGGATCGTATGGAATACATTCCCGGCCCATCTCATGGACTCGGTATAGAATCGTGTGGAATACATTCCCGGTTCATCCCATGAACTCGGTATCGTGTGAAATACATTACCGGTTCATCCCATGAACTCGGTATTGTGTGAAATACATTCCCGGTTCATCCCATGAACGCGGTGTCGTGTGAAATACATTCCCGGTTCATCCCATGAACGCGGTGTCGAGTGAAATACATTCCTGCTCATCCCATGAACGCGGTGTCGAGTGAAATACATTCCCGGTTCATCCCATGAACGCGGTGTCGAGTGAAATACATTCCCGGTTCATCCCATGAACGCGGTGTCGAGTGGAATACATTCCCGGTTCATCCCATGAACGCGGTATAGAATCGACCATAACATTTAAATGCTCTTTTAAGACAGATTAAGATAATACCATTCTTTCCTTTTAAATCAACTAAGGCAATATTATGCCCTCCTTTTTAAACCAAAACACTTTCCTTTTTAAAGTCAAGTAACAACATTCTTTTCCAAAAGTTCAAGTTGCCTAATTTCAAATACTCAAGTCTTTTAGTTTCGAAAGATTTCATAGTTCATAGTCTTAATCAAATAACGTAATCTTTTTAAAACAATTGAATAACGTATGCCTTATGTGTGAGTAGGTTATTCTTGTTTATAACAATCTTATTAAAGCAGCCATGATCTAGGAAATGTAATACAATTTTGTCTTATCTTAGCTTCTATGCAGATGGAGGTTTCTACCGGTTTTAATATAATTTAATTATTGTCAATACATTTTCCTTTATTAACGCTGCAGTGGTTCGTTCGATACTTATTCTCGTTTCCGAAATCAGTAAAACATTATTCTTTAAAAACCAAGTACTCATTACTCACGAATGAGGTTTCACACTTTTTAACAAAATTCATATCAATTCAATTAAGTCAAGTCTCTTATCTTCTAAAATCAATAAACCATTCTTTTTATCTCTCTTAAGTCGTTATACCTAACTTCCCATAAAGCTAGTATAACTCTTAATCTTTCAAAACCAAGTATTACTCTTCTTTCAAAAATGATTCTTAATTCCTTTGAAATACTTCAAGATTCTTATTATTTAAAACTCAAGTCAAAAGACATCGAAGTAAAACCACGTTCAGTTAACACACGTACGTCACCGTACTATATATATTCTTTAAATTATCATGCTCAAGAGGATAGGAAGAATCACATACCTCGCGACGACATCGACAATTAGCAAAACGCTCCAAAATCAAATCCGCTAGCCTTTTCCACCCTTCGAGTAGAATACACTACTCGCAGATCAACCTATAACGGCCATATAAGTCTATCAACGCCTAGACTACTCAGAGAATAATTCTAGATACAAGATTCCTTATTCTATGGAAAATTGGGCAGCACTTCCCTACCCGTCAAACTACACAAGTCTACTGTAAATACAGTCATATGTAAGTACAGTTCAGTTCTCTTCTTTTATACCATCCTTATATACGTCTTATACTCATTTCTATACTACTACAGTATGTAATTTCCATTTACAAATAGAAGGACAAAGATATTTACCTCGACAAGCCCAAAATTATCCAAGTTTAAAAGTCGATCCTGAGCAAGGTTTAGCTCCTAATCCGTGCGCTCCAATTCGCTCCAAGAAACCCTTAGAAGTTCTACACAACTTCTACTTAATACTTCAACCACTATGAAGATTTGTCCCTAGGGTTTCGTTTAGTGACTAAAGGAAGTATAGTAGTATTTTCCGGGCTCTAAGTATAGAGGTGACTTGGGAATGCTACAAGGGTTTTGGGCTAAAGTATTTTGGCATAGCAACAATACTTGAAGACAATTTTTCTACCAAGGGAGGGGGGTATTTCGGCTAGAGCTCTCTAGAGGGGAAGAGGGCTTGGACGAAAGCTCACAAGGGAGAAGGGAGTTTTTGAGACTTGGAAAATGATTTGTGGATGAAGAAGTCTTGCACTAAGGGGGGGGGGGGGTATTTATAGGACTACCAAGGGCCAAGATTAAGGCAAGTGGAGGGTGGGGATTTGGGCAAGTGTAACCTTATCCATCTACTCCAAAAATATCACAAAATATCCTACCTAACCTTGACCAATGTTCAAGGCAAAAAACGTGCCAAGATTTGCCCTCAATTGTCGTAGAGGGTGACAAGTGTCGCCCTCTCGTTGGTCCAAAATATTTTATCTCTCGGAAAAATCCGCAAAAATTATAAATGTCGCAACCGTAATTTTCCCTTCGCAAGGTTCGGAAAACTTTTCATCGGAAAACAATTCTTTTCGTTAGTTGTGCACAATTTCGTCCCTTATGCCTAATTAAGGCTTAAACTTTTGTACGTACGCCCTCACGTACATACTCTGGAAATATAGGGTATAACATTCTCCCCTCCTTAGAAACATTCGTCCCGAATGTTCCTTCTCAAGACAGATAACGATAAAGTTCCTCTTTAACTTAAACAGTTTGCAAATGCCACACATGGCCACAATACAACACGCGCAAATACTTAAATCCAAGTCCACAAGGAATCACCTCTAGCATCACAAAAGCTCCCACCCACGGTCTAAAAGATATTCCCTTCGCACCTTTACTTCACAAAAGTAATGATCATTTATATTTTCTCAGCACATGTTCACTTCTTTCCTTACTCGTCGTACTCTTCTCGAACACTTGAACTCTTTCTAGTATACGTATCATACTTGACCATCACTACGCTTTCCAAAATCTTTGGAGTCACTACCTCCAAACTTGGTCATCTTACTAGCCTCGAATTCCTTCAAGGCCATTCCCGCCTTCACGATCCGATTCTCGGTCGAACACGCCCACGAACTCATACAGTTGGTTATCTAAACTGGGCCTAGCGCCTCGTGACTCTACCACCGACGGACCACCTCGAACCGACCACCACATTACAGTCGCGGGTTGACCCGCGACGGCCCTCAACCCGACCGCTTATCGCGCCAAATTCTTGTTCTCCGATCCGAACAATCTTACTAATTAAGTCACGAAACCTAGTGGTCTTCTTAGCTCAACTACCTTCTTTCATTTCATACCACTCAGGGACTTATCACAGAAAAATATTTCATGCATACTATGCACTCCGATAAAGGTCAACATAAACATAAATCTTTTACCCAAGATGGCCTCGCCTAAGGTCTCTACGTATAAAACTCTAAGGCTCACACTTTTCCTATCCCCAATCTTACCCTTTTACTAACCATGATTTCTAATCACAAGTTAACATAATGCTATCTCAACATAATACTTAGCACTTCATTATAACATCAACGCATACTAGTCTCTGTAGAGGGTAAGAATATACCAGATTAATCGCTTCATTTTCCTTCGCCGCTTCTAACCTTAATCCCACTGCCACGCATAGCTATATGTGATGAACTGCCATCGACTTAAAGGTCGCTGCGCCATTCGCATGTACCCTCCTATAAGCACGCTCTCATCATATGGCCCCGACGGCCGCAGTGAAACAAGTACGCAAAAAGACGACATTCCCGACGACGCCGCTACATCGCGCACACCGGTGGGACATGAATCTCGGGCTAGAACCCATGTATATCTCAGAAACTAAGCCCCGAGCTCGACCAGCTCCCGAATACCCCGAACGCCCCAAGATCGCGGAGGACCACTCAGATCGGGCGGAGGAACATAACTAATCTCCGCCACGAGGCGGTTCGCCAAAGTTACCAAAGGACCTCGCTGCTCGCCTCTTCGCCGATCTCGGCCATTCCGCCGACCTTCTCCGCCTCACATCCAAGTGCATAAGTCGCATGCGGCAATGTCCATGCCCGGCCAAGAGCTACACCAACAAGACTTACCAAGTAGTCATCGAGCCCGGTGACGTAGCGGTGCACTCGCCCTCCATGTCGGCTACTAACGCGGGACGCATCGAGCTAATGAGTCAAACTCACATTGTACTCCCGAACCGCACGCCGGCCTTCCTTAACGCCAAAAACTGGCTTACCGAGCCCTTCTCATCCGCGAGGCAAGAAATGTGCAAGAAATGCCCCGAGAACTTGTCCCATACTACCGGAAGCATACTCTCCCGACAACTCCCACGAATCAAACCAATGATCGCAAAGATCACACACCGACGCGAACCTAAGACCACCGACTCGGTCTCCAAGCCTTGATCACTTTACGATCCGTCAGAATCGCTTGATGAACTCCTACGATCATCATCCTCGTGTCTCACCCAGTAACTCGAGGGCTACAACTCATAAAGTCCCATAGCCTCAAACTATCCGATCTCGTGAACCACGGGTACTATTGAACTGAACCGCTGATCCATCTTATCTCACGTTCGCCACGATCCCGCCAAGAATCGGGCCATCTCTTTGTACTTAACCTCTCGCTTCCAGCCGTGGATCGAGGCTCGTGCATCGTGGTCTCAGCAGCCCACCGCTGCGCTCTAAACTCGCTGGCCGGGCGCCGCAAAACTCGCCGGCCTCAAGCACTATCTCGTAATGACCGCTCGCGCTCGCATTCTCTCAGATCCTACTAGCGCCTTCCTCCGCTTTGCCTATCCGCCCGGCTGCTTATGCGGAGGCATAATCGTAAAAACGAAATACGTCAGAGGGATCCAACTTATAACACAACTCTAAGGCACGATCTCAGAATGAGAAGAATGGAAACCAATCCTAAATGTCCTGCAGCCTTCTGATTATAGATGTGATGCACAACACAACGATAATCAAGACTCTACTAGACACGGCCTCAGACACTTTCCGAGGATTAATCGCTCGATACCACTTTTGTCACGACCCGATCCTGCCCGTGATCGTGCCTTACCCTGGCCACCCTAGTGATACAACATCGAGTAACCAATGGAATATAAAACAAGACATGAAACAATATGAAGTGAGAAAGCTTTATTCGAGAAAAGTTGCCTTTCGCATATATATATATATGTTTGAACAAGCATATCCCTTTTACAAACTCCGCCACAACAAGATTACATGCACTTCTAAGAATGTTATAATAACTATGACGGACAGGCTCCCGCCATACCCCGAATGTACAAGAACCTACAACTCAGTGGAAACATACCAAAAGATAAGCCTCCGAGAAACCGAAGCTTCCTAATACGTCAATCGTGATCCTATGAGCGAGGATCAACAACCGGTACTTCTACCATGCAGATGAACGCACTCAAGGAGGTCAAGACAACAGTACCAAGTATGTGAAATCAAAAATATCAGAACGAAATCATAATACCTAAAATAAAACAGAGACATGTATGATAACAAAACTACGCTCACAACATAAAAGCAATATGTCAAGTCGTGACTCACGCCAAAGTCATCCTCACGCCCGTGGAACTCCCTTCCTCACCGCCAGCCTCAGGTATAAATCGTATGATACGATAACGATCTCGCCCATCTCATGGACTCTGTCGGATCGTATGGAATACATTCCCGCCCATCTCATGGACTCGGATAGAATCGTGGAATACATTCCCGGTTCATCCCATGAACTCGGTATCGTAGAATACATTCCCGCTCATCCCATGAACTCGTATCGTGTGAAATACATTCCTGCTCATCCCATGAACGCGGTGTCGGTGAATACATTCCTGCTCATCCCATGAACGCGTGTCGAGTGAAATACATTCCTGCTCATCCCATGAACGCGTGTCGAGTGAAATACATTCCTGCTCATCCCATGAACGCGGTGTCGAGTGGAATACATTCCCGGTTCATCCCATGAACGCGGTATAGAATCGACCATAACATTTAAATGCTCTTTTAAGACAGATTAAGATAATACCATTCTTTCCTTTTAAATCAACTAAGGCAATATTATGCCCTCCTTTTTAAACCAAAACACTTTCCTTTTTAAAGTCAAGTAACAACATTCTTTTCCAAAAGTTCAAGTTGCCTAATTTCAAATACTCAAGTCTTTTAGTTTCGAAAGATTTCATAGTTCATAGTCTTAATCAAATAACGTAATCTTTTTTAAAACAATTGAATAACGTATGCCTTATGTGTGAGTAGGTTATTCTTGTTTATAACAATCTTATTAAAGCAGCCATGATCTAGGAAATGTAATACAATTTTGTCTTATCTTAGCTTCTATGCAGATGGAGGTTTCTACCGGTTTTAATATAATTTAATTATTGTCAATACATTTTCCTTTATTAACGCCGCAAAGGGTTCGCTCGATACTTATTCTCGCTTTCAAATCAAGAAACATTATTCTTTAAAACCAAGTACTCATTACTCACGAATGAGGTTTCACACTTTTAACAAAATTCATATCAATTCAATTAAGTCAAGTCTCTTATCTTCTAAAATCAATAAACCATTCTTTTATCTTCTTAAGTCGTTATACCTAACTTCCCATAAAGCTAGTATAACTCTTAAGCTTTCAAAACCAAGTATTACTCTTCTTTCAAAACGATTCTTAATTCCTTTGAAATACTTCAAGATTCTTATTATTTAAAACTCAAGTCAAAAGACATCAAGTAAAACCACGCTCGCTTAACACACGACGCCTACCGTACTATATATATTCTTTTAAATTATCATGCTCAAGAGGATAGGAAGAATCACATACCTCACGACGATTTACCGACAATTAGCAAAAAGCTCCAAAGTACTGAAATCCTGCTAGCCTTTTCCACCCTTCGAGTAGAATACACTACTCACAGTACTTCAACCTATAACGGTCATATAAGTCTATCAACGTCTAGACTACTCTGTAGAATAATTCTAGATACAATATTCCTTATTCTATGGAAAATTGGGCAAAGACTTGCCTACCCACAAACTACACAAATCTATCAGAATACACCCCATGTAAGTACAGTTCAGTTCTCTTCTTTTATACCATCCTTATATACGTCTTATACTCATTTCTATACTACTATAGTATGTAATTTCCAATTACAAATAGAAGGACAAAGATATTTACCTCGACAAGCCCAAAATTATCCAAGTTTAAAAGTCGATCCTGAGCAAGGTTTAGCTCCTAATCCGTGCGCTCCAATTCGCTCCAAGAAACCCTTAGAAGTTCTACACAACTTCTACTTAATACTTCAACCACTATGAAGATTTTTCCCTAGGATTTCGTTTAGTGACTAAAGGAAGTATAGTAGTATTTTCCGGGCTCTAAGTATTTTATCTCTCAGAAAAATCCGCAAAAATTATAAATGTCGCAACCGTAATTTTCCCTTCGCAAGGTTCGGAAAACTTTTCATCGGAAAACAATTCTTTTCGTTAGTTGTGCACAATTTCGTCCCTTATGCCTAATTAAGGCTTAAACTTTTGAACGTACGCCCTCACGTACATACTCTGGAAATATGGGGTATAACATCCTTGCTCTTAGGATCTCGGTTCAGTTTTTGGGAAAAAGCTCCATTTGCTCCGGAGGCTTGTCTCTTGGTACGGTTTTCCCTGAGGTTGTAGATTCATGTATATTCGTGGTACGTATGGCCCCGCCCGCCACCGTTGTTATGTTAAATCTCTTAGAGGTCTCAGTAGTCACATATTGTGGGTCGCTTTGTAAAGGAAATGAGGCAACCGCTTTGGCCATATATATATATGTCGGCGTAGCCCTCTCGGCTAACCTGTTGTTTTTATTTCTGTTGAGTTATTTTATAAGTTTCATGTATGTTCCGCTGATTTTCTCTGATGTATACCTGTAAGGGTGCCCAGGTAAGGCACCAGTCGCGGGCCCGGGGTCGGGTCGTGATAGCAGGGATGTTAGTCAGATGGGGCCACCCCTACCTCGTTGTGGCCGTTGTGGTAGCTCCATGGCGGGAGTGTCACGACCCATTCCGGCCCGTGGATCGTGCCTCACCGGGCACCCAAGTAGTCATACATCGAGTAATCGGAAATATAAAACAAGACATGAAATGCTTTATAAAATAAGACATACGCTTTATGTGAGAAAACGTCGCTTTCTAAGATATATATATAAACATGGTTTAGAAGCTACATCCGATATCGCATAACATGACTACTGCACTTAAGGAAATATATAACTATGGCGGACAGGTTCCGCCATACTCGATCAGACAAAACTATCTACAACAGGAGATCATACCTAAAAGTAGAGCCTCCTAAAAGACGAGCTCCCGACACCAACGTAGAGATCCTAAAAATGTGGATCTAAAGACTGCCGCCTCTTACCGCGGCATGAACGCAGCTCAAGGAGGTCAAGATAACAGTACTAAGTATATGAAATCAGAAATACTTAAATGAAAACATATCATTTTAAAATCGTTTGCAAGTATGTATGAAACAACCAAGGACCGCACATAGTGCCATATCATAAACAAGAGCAACAATAGGTAAATTGTAACAGTCTTTTCTAGGCCGCGAATGATCGGGCAGGCCAATTGCCCGTAGTATCACCATGCAAGCCTAACTCGACTCAGAGTCCGATAGGCCACTCACATAGGCCCGCATAGGTACATAACCCCGCATCGAGGGTAGCTACTCCTGCATCGCCCCGACTCGTAGTCCGCATGGCCACATAGACCGCATGAGGTATAACCCCGCATCACTAACCTCGAACTCCGTAGTTCGCATAGGTCCCCGACCCGCATGAGGTATTTCTCGAATCATGGTCCTGCATCGCCGAGTCTACCCCAGACGGAGGGCGCCTTTAACCCCTGAATATGTCAAGAGGTGAGTGATAGTACACTAACATAACATTTTATCTTTAAACAACATAAGCACAACAAGAATACTTTCTTATACAAACGTTACAAGACACTAACACACATAGCATCATATCATGTCTACTTATCAAACCATCTTATTATTCTTTCACAATTCAATATAAGTCTGTTATAAACACATAGGCAAACTGCTTTCTTTTATCATTCTTAAGTGGTTATACTTAACTTCCCATAAAGCTAGTATAACTCTTAAGCTTCGCTTTAAAACCAATTAGTTCTCTTCATAAAAATGATTCAAGATTCTTTGAAATGCTTTCGCTTCTTATTATTCAAAGCTTAAGCAGGCATCACGTAAGTATTATTCAGCTTGCCGCAGGCATTGCTGTAAGTATTATTCAGCTTAAGTCAAAGACATTGCCGTAGTTATTATTCGCTTAACACATGTACGCTTCACCGCATTACATATATATTGTAAAATATCATGCTTTAGGAAGAATCACATACCTTCTCAGCGAAAACCACCTGCCAAGTTGAATATGTCGCGCGCAGAGAATCAGCCTATAATAGTCAGACACGTCTATCAACGTTCAGACTACTTTGTAACCAGTTCTAAACAGAGGGTTCTATATCCTACGGAAAATTGGGCAGTACTTCCCTACCCGGTGAGCTACTCAAGTCTACTGTGAAAACAGTCCTATGTAAGTACAATTTGATTATTCTTCTTTTAAACCCTTCTACTGTGATAACAATTCAATTCTATTCTGTGATATTCTTCTAAGTAGTTAATACTTATTCTTATACTACTACAGTATGTATTCTCTAATTCAAAAGAGGGTTAGGATTATTTACCTCGGTAAGCCCAATAATATCCTAGATAAAGTCGCGCCTGAGCAAGGTTTAGCTCCTAAGTTGTACTCTCCGGTAGCTCCAAGAAACCTTAGAAGTTCTTCACAACTTCTACTAAGGACTAAGGGATTTGGGCTAGGGTATTTTGGGCATTATAACAATACAAGAAGGCAACTTTTCTACCAAGGGCGGGGGGGGGTAGGTTTCGGCTAGGCTAGGGGAGGGGTTGCCTCGGCCAAGCTTCAAAAGGGGAGGGGGGGTAGGAGGCTTTGGACGAAAAGCTTTAGAGAGAGGGGGACGGATTTTTCAAGACATGGAAATTGATTTGTGGATGAAGAACTCTTCATCTAAAGGGGGGTATTTATAGGTCAAGAAGTGGCCAACCAATGGCCAAGATTAAGCCAAGTGCTAGGCAAGTGTAAGGCCAAGATTAGGGCAAGTGTCCTTATCCATCTACTACACAAAATATCCTACCTAATCCTTGACTTGTGCAAAGGCACAAAAAACGTGCAACTCTATGTCCAATTCGTCCAATGGACGATTTCAAGTCCACCAATTGGAGGGTGCCAAGTGTCGCCTCCCGCTGGTCCAAAATGTTTCGCCTTCTCGGAAAAATCCGCAAAAATACTAAATGACATAGCCGGAATTTTCCTACGAAAGCGTGGAAACGCTTCGCCGGAAAACGATTCTTTTAGTGAGTTGTGCACAAATAAAAACGCCCAAGGCTTAAACTTTTAAGCAACCAGACGTGACGCCTCACGCATACATACTCCGGAAATACGGGGTATAACAGGGAGTGTCGTGCTGGTTTGGGAGTTTGTTTTACATGCGGCCAGCAGGGCCATTTTACGAGGAATTGTCTGACCAGAGATAGCACGGATGAAGAGATTCAGCCTTCGGATCGATCGGTTCATCGCCTTCTTTGCTATGCGCCGCGTAAGGTGATCATGATTAGAGCGACAAGGGGAAGTGAATCAATAGTTACAGGTATATCCTTAACCCTCTAAAGATTAGTAGGTGTGATAAGATGGTTACATGTTAAGTGTTATGTGCGGGTAATTTTATGTAAATTGTGACTTAGAGAGCCTGGCTTGGAGAAGGGGTAAGGTTGGGGACATGGAAGTGGTGAGCCTTAGGATTTTGATAACCGTGGGAACCTTAGCCAAGGGCCATCGTGAGTGGAAGATTTTACGGTGACCTTTGTCAAGGAACATAGTACACGTGGTACGCTTGGGTAACAAGTCCATGAGTAGTGGAAATGATAGTGGGTAGCTAAGCTAAGGAAACCACTAGGTTTTCGTGACTTGAATAGTGAGATTATCTAGGATCGGGAACAAGGGTGTGGTACGTATACTAGAAGGAGTCGAGTGTGCAAGGAGGATACGACAAGTGGAAGAAGAAGCGAACACGTGTTGAGAGAATGGAAGTGATCTTTTGTGAGGAGAATACCCTTAGACCATGTATGAGAACTAATAGGTTGTTATACGCTATAGAGGTAATTCCTCGTAGGCTGGGAGGTAAGTTTTGTGGTTAGTATATTATGGCCATACGTGGCATAATTGGTTTTATAGGTATTATAGTGAAGACTACACCGCGCATGCTCGAGATTTAGAAGGAACATTCGGGACGAATGTTTCTAAGGGGGAGAATGTTATACCCGTAGTTCGTGCCATACATACGAGAGCGCATTTAAAGCGGAGTAAGACTTAAAATTTTCGAAAGATAGGTTGACGGATTGTTCGGACGGGGTTTTAGTCAACTTTGAGGCGGGTTATGACCCGTTACATTGAGAGTTCCTAGGTGTTTCAAAGGCCTAGTGCGTAGTTCGTTGAGTCTAGTTTCCAACGCAACCAACCGTTCGTCGATAGGACATCGGAGTAGAAAGTTATGGGAGTTACAAGTTCAGTGCGCAGACGGACAGAAAGGTGTTTCGGTCAGGGGCCACAGGGCCGCGGCGCCGGCTGCAGGGCCGCGACACTGGAAAGATCTGAGGGTTCGCTGAAGTTGCAGATCTGCGCGCTGGAAGCAGGGCCCCGCGCCGAATGTTCGGGAGTCGGCAGAGGTTTCAGCGCCATCGCAGCGCGCCGAGGCGGTTCTCGCGAGGGTGAGTGAAAAATAATCTGCACTGTTTTGTTTTAAAAGAGGCCATGGGTGGGTGACAAGTGTCCCACCCCATCTGATTTTGCATGCACTACTTATTGACCAAGTCTTGAAGACTTGGTCATTCTTCAAGTCCTTCTCTCTCTCTAAAGCTAAAAGCTCTCCCTTCTCTCTAGAATTTCAAGAGGAAATCTAAGCTTAAGGAAAATCTGAAAAGTGTGGCAAGAAGGAAGCTTGTTGTCTAGCTTGTAAGAGTTATTGTGGTGGTGTTTTTGAAAAGGAGGATAGCAAACTTGTTGGAATAATTTGGCTAAAGCTCTAAGGTAACAATTCCTCTCAGAGCTAGTTTTGGGTGTTGATGTGAAGAAGAAAGAACTTGTAGTGGTAAATATTACTCTTAGATACATTGCATGCAAGAAATATGGATCGATATGAAAGTGGTTGGATAAGAATGATATGTAAGCATGTTGTAGCCAAAACTCTACCTTAACCTTGTTTAGTTAGTTGTTGTACATCAAGGTGAGAATTTTACACATCCAAGATTAGGTGTAATCCCCTTGTGTTAATTGGATTGTCGGGCCTTAAACGGGCGCTTGGATGTTGAATTCGGCCTTGATAAAGGTGGCAATGTATGTAGAAACAAAAGAAATGCTGCCCAATTTTCCAATATTCTATGTTGTAGCTTGAGGTTATTAAACCTATTATGGTCATTATAGGTTGACGTACTACGTGTGGTGTATCGACTTAGCAAGTGGATTAACCTGAGAGGTATGTGGAGCTTTCCTATCTCTTGAGCATGAGTATTGTGACTATGTAGTACGGTAGACGACAAGATTTGATATTCTTCACTTGTTTTAAGATATGATACTTGTTTCGCTTTAAAAGTATAAGTCCCTTGGATTTAGGGAAATTGTATTTGACTAATGTATAAAGTTAATATAATGACTTTATGGGAAGTTGGTTATATTAGCTTTATGGAAGGTTAACAAGAGGAAGATTTACTCTAAGCAAAATAAGTACGGATGAATGATTTGAATTTGTGGAAGGCAAATTGTTTTTAAGGCATTAATTGCCTAAGGTTTTAAAAGAAATGAAGTCACTTGATTTTAGAAGCCTATTGTATTTTTAAAAGTAAAGGTGACTTGTCTTGAAAGTAGTCGTGACTTGATACTACGATTATTAGTATCTTGGGAGTTTTATATAAAAATGAGTCATTTCTTAAATGGCTAGAAAAACGTGGTACTTGGGTTAAATTCCCGGATTTTCTCTTAAATGACATGTTAGTGCCTTAAGTAAAATAAAATGAGAGGTTATATTAATAATGTTAATAAGGAGTTAGGGGGTTTCTTAACTTGCTTATGTTATGATAAGCAGAGCGCTTATGTTATATATATATGATAGCCACGGTGCTAGTGATATGTTCTGCGGGTAGACTCGGTTATTCTTGTTATTTCCTTTGACATATTGACACGATGGATGGTCCACTGCATGTGTTCATTAGATGGTTCACTACTTATTCTTGTTATTTCCTTTGACATACCGACACGATGGACGGTCTACGTACGCATTCCATTAGGATGGTTTACTACTTATTCCATGGATTTGCTACCCATGACGCGAAAGCGGCGATCAGACTCACGGTGGATCCTCATTCTAGGATCTTGCTCGTGTGTCGAGCTTCATTTCTTCTGAGACTCGACTTTTGGTACGCTTCTCCCGGTGTTGTAGATGTTTTGTACATCTGTGGTATGATGGGTGTCACGACCACCCTCAAGCTCGCGATCGTGCCCTACCTGGGCACCCTTACAAGTATACATCAGAGATAATCAGCGGAACGTACATGAAACTTATAAAATAAATCAACAAAGATAAAATCAACGGGTTAGCCGATAAGGCTACCTTTCTGGATAAGTAAATACATACACAAAGCAGCTTGCCTCCTTTCCTTACATGTGACCCACAATATGTGACTGCTGCACTCTAAGAGTTTTAACATAACAACTGGCGGTGATGTGCCACGATCTGCTCGGCCCGCGGATCGTGCCTTACCCGCACCCAAGAGTCATACATCGTAGTAATCGAATATAAAACAAGACAGAATCAATATGAAAAGAAAAACGCTTTATCTCGAGAAAACGCCGCTTTCGCATATATATATATCAAAGTTTGGCGCTACATCCCAACTGCATAACAGACTACTGCACTTCTTAAGTAGATAACTATGGCGACAGTGGCCCGCCATACCGAATGTACATACATCTACAACACAGGAGAACCATACCAAAAGTCGAGCCTAGGTAAGATGGAGCTCCTGACACCAAAGTAGAGATCCTAAGAATGTGGATCTAGCACCTGCTTTCCCTTACCTGCGGCATGAACGCAGCCCCCCGAAGGAGGTCAGTACAACAAGTACTAAGTATGTGAAACTGTAAAGTACTGAAATGAAATCAAGTGTCTAAAACCATTTATAAATACAATCAGTTAAACTGCACATAGTGCCACAACATAAATAAGAGCAAAATAGATATACTGTAACTGGTCTTTTCTAGGCCGCTAATGATCGGGCAAGGCCAATCGCCTATAGTATCATTACGCGCCTAATCTCGACTTCCCGCACCCGCATAGGTCACACATAGACCCGCGATAGGCCGATAGACCAGATCGTAGTAGCTAGCCCTGCATTCTCCTCGGACTCCCGCACCGTATAGTCACATAGATCGCATAGTCACTGCATCGCATAAGGCACTCGTGACGGATAATACACCCGAATGATCAATCTCGAACTCCCGCACCCAAGATAGTCACACAGACCGCATAGGCCGATAGACCGCATCAAGGGTGGCAAGCCCTGATAACAAGTCGTGGTATGTGATATAATAATAAAGATAACGGCCTTAACGCTTAACAACGTAAGCACAACAAGAATAACCCCTTACACAACAACACAAGACACTAACACACGAGATCATAACATGGTTACTTATCAAAGCATCTTACTATACTTTTCGTAAATCAATACAAGACTTTCATAAACAAATAAGTAAACTGCCTTTTATCATTCTTAAGTCGTTATACCTAACTCCCATAAAGTCGGTATAACTCTTAAGCCTTTAAAACCAAGTATTACTCTTCTTTAAAAACGATTCTTAATTCTTTTGAAATACTTCAAGATTCTTATTATTAGACTCAAGTAAAACCATGTTCAGCTAACACACGACGCCTACCGTATCATATATATACTTTAAAATATCATGCTCAAGGGTATAGGAAGAATCACATACCTTCTCGCGAAATCCACCGCCAAGTCGAATATGTCGCGGCGCAGAGTATCAACCTATAATAGCCAACACGCCTATCAACGCCTAGACTATTCTGTATAAAGTTATAAGCAGAGGGTTCTCTATTCTACGGAAAATTGGGCATCACTTCCCTACCCGTCAAGCTACCCAAGTTCATCAGAATACACCCTATGTAAGTACGTTTAATTCTTCTTCGTTATACCCTTCTACACCGTGATTACAGCTCAATTCTATTCTTTAATATCCTTCATATCTTATACTCAAGTCTTAACTATTCTTATATGTAATATCCAATTACAATAGAAGGACAAGAGTATTTACCTCGATAAGCCCAAAATTATCCAAGTTAAACGTCGATCCCGAGCAAGGTTTAACTCCTAATTTGCACGCCCGATAGCTCCAAGAAACCCTTAGAAGTTTCTAACAACTTCTACTTAAATACTAAAAGTGGATTTGGGGCTAGGGTATTTTGAATAGTAACTATACTTGGAAGACAACTTTCTACCATGGGGAGTGGTACTGGCCACCAGTTGAGGGGAGAGGGTGTTTCTGGCCAGGCTTCCAAGAGTGGGGAGAAGGCTTGACGAGAGAGCAACTAAGGAGTGGAGTTTTAAGACTTGGAAAGTTGATTTGTGGATGAAGAATTCATCAACTCGCGGGTATTTATGTGGCTTTCAAGGGCCAAGATGAAGCCAAGTGGTAGGCAAGTGTAAGGTGGAGATTTGCACAAGTGCACCCTAGCCCTACTCCTCAAATCACTCAACAAACATCGACCCAAGTGTTAGGCCCCAAACCATGCCAATCGCCCAAGGCATTTGCCCTCTTTGTCGCTCACTGGCGGGTGACAAGGTCACCCTCTCGTTGGTCCAAAATGTTTCATCTCTCGGAAAATCTGCAAAATTATAAATGACATAGCTGTAATTTTCCCTACGCAAGTTTTGGAAAACGCTTCGCCTAAAACCATTCGCTTCGTGAGTCAGGCCCAATTTCGCCATAGTGCCTTTCTTAAGGCTAAACTTAGACGCACGCCCACGCATACTACTGAAATACGGTATAACAAGTGGCCCCGCCATACCCTGAATATACATGAATCTACAACCTCGGGTATCCGTACTAAAAGATAAAGCCTCCGAGGAACGGAGCTTTCCAAGAATCGAACAGCCGACCCAAGAGCGTGGATCAACAAGCTATGTACTCAACTCGCAGATGAACGCAAATTTCCGGCGAGGTCAAGACGAAATATGTACCAAGTATGTGAAATCAAAATATCAGAATGAAATCATAGCAGCTATAAAAAGCCGAGACATGTATGATAACCAAAATAATAAGATAATCGTGCCTTACCAAAACGAAAGTAATGAAAGTCCGGGCTTTACCTTTTAAAGACTATTTCAACACACGAACAATAGTCACACAGGCTACCGACACAAGCCTCAAATATCAAAGCGCGTGGAATCCCCATCACCGCAAGCTATAGGTGAATAACATAACCATGTGACGCGCTCGTGGCATCCTACCTCACTGTAGGCGTACACACATATAACAAATATATATATCTATACCCCCTGCCCGTGGAATCCCTATCACCGCTGATAATGTAGTGGTAACATATAACTACGTGACGCGCCCGCGTGGCATCCTACCTCACCGCTTGCCAGATACATATACAATATATATATATATATAACGCCGCATGCCCTAATCCCTAATCGTATAAGGGCCATAACATGCCTCAGATCCTCATCGTAAAGCGCAGTCTTCACGAGCCAGCCCACTGGGTAATAGTCGCATATGCACGGTCCCATGCCTAATTGTAACGCCCAACCCGGCCCGCATCGGTGCCTTACCCCGGACACCCTAGTGATACACCATCAGAGAAAACCAGCAGAAAATAAAACACGAGTCATGAAACAAGAGATATAATAAATAAACAAAGCAACCAAAACAGGCCACAAGATATACATAAAAATCGAACAGCTTATCCTTTTTACAAACCCCGCCCACAACAAAGGTTACTGCACTTAAGATTTACAACTATGATGACAGGCCCGCCATACCCCGAATGTACAAGAACCTACAACTCAGGAAACATACCAAAGATAAGCCTCGAAGGAACGGAGCTTTCCAACACGCCAAATGAGATCCTATGAGCGTGGATTCACGACCGGAGACTTACTCGCGAAGATGAACGCAGCCCCGGGCGAGGTCAAGATAACAGGTACCAAGTATGTGAAACTGTAAAAATACTGTAAATGAAATCATACTAGTCTATAAAAGCAGGAGACATGTATGATAACCAAACTACAGTTCACAACATAAAAACAGTCATGTCAAGTCAGGGACTCACGCCCTCAAAGTCATCACTCAAATATAACTATGGGTCTCACGCCCATAACATCAATCATGTTCGCATCATGGCCGATGCCCTAATACCGCGACGGTCAGACATGTCCATGATGCAACACAATAACAAGGCCGCATGGCCACATGCCCCGGACATCGCGACGGTGTAGACATGCCCATGTAACCTCAATAACAATATACTGCGGTCAACTCGCCGCATGGCCACATGTCCCCTATCAGACGGTAGACACGCCCATGTTGCGCACAACCATATATCGGTAATCAACTCGCCGCACGGCCGCATGCCCTAATATCAGACGGTAGACATGCCCATGTGATATCAACAACAAGACAAGAATAAAAATGGAAACATACCTGGAATTCTCCATCACCGCCAAAGACGCTCCAAGTAAGTTCTCAACAAGTCAACCGCCTCTATCGAGACGCAGAACACGTAAATACCACACTTGCACAACAAAGGCTATCATCACAAGCATAGGCAAGTTTCACAACAACAAGCATAGACAAGTTTCACAACAACAAGCATAGGCAAGTTTCACAACAACTCAAAGTACTTCCATTTATACCAAAGTCCTGTTTTTAACCCCAAAGTACTACATACGTAAGTTCTTTTAAAAGAGATCCATTACTTTTATAAAAGTCACCCGACACCGTAGTATTAGAATGACCAACCCACATTCCTTTTCAAAATCAAGTACAAAGATTCTTTTCCTAAGTTCCAGCTTTGCCTAGTTTCAATTACTCAAGCTTCTCATCTTCAAATGGTTTCATAGTTCCCAAACTTAATCACTTGATTCCTTTTAGAACAATCGAGTAATATATGTCTCACGTGAGAGTAGGTTATTCTTGTTTACAACATTCTTATTAATAAGACCATGATCTAGAAAATGTATATCATTTTGTCTCATCTTAGTTTCTATGCAGATGAGGTTTCTACCGGTTTTAATACAATTCATCATTATTCAATACATTTTCCTTTATTAACGCCGCAGCGGTCCTGTCGATACACATTCTGATTTCCAAATCAAGAAACATTATCCCTTTAAATAAAACCAAGTACTCATTACTCACGAATGAGGTTTCACACAAACATTCACATTAAAACAAATAAGTTAAGTCTCTTATCTTATAAGATCAAGTCTCTTAACTTCTAACATCAGTAAACCATTTTCTTTACCTCTCTTCAGACATTATACCTAACTCCCCATCATGCTTAGTATAACTCTTTAAAAAACCTTTTAAAATCAAGTGTTACTCTCCTTCAAAACGATTTATAAATCTTTTGAAATACATCAAGTCCTTTATTATAACAAGCCAGTTATAATTCACATCAGTTACCTTTTTAAAACCACAAAGTATTTTCTTACCTACATAAAGCTGTTATAACCAACTTCCCATAAAGCCGTTATAACACTTTATGTTTTAAGAACAATCAAACACGCTTAACACACGACGCTTCACCGCATTTACCTAGTTCACACATATCATGCTAGAAGAGATAGGAAGAGGTTCACATACCTCGCGACGATTATCGACAATAAGCAAAGCTCCAAGTACTACAACCTTGCTAGCCCTTTCCACTCTCGAGTAGAATACGCTACTCTTAGTACTTTCACCTATAAAGGTCACAAACGCCTATTAACCCCAAAACACAAGTTTCTATCTTTCTACGTAAAATTCGGCAAAGACCTCCCGCAACAGTGTAAATCTCCTCCTCTATCGAGGCCGCCACCAAGCCAACCAGTGGGGTTTACACGCCTAACCTGACGCAGCACAATTCTACTACACAATACACAAGTCTATCAGAATACACTCCCATGTAATTACAGCTCATGGGCCAGATTCTTCAGCTTAAGTCAAAGACATTGCCAACTAACTACGTTCAGTCCTATATATAGTATACTTCAACTATATAATCAACAACATGTAATTTCCAATCACAATAGAAGGACAGTAGTGTTTACCTCGATAAGCCCACAATTATCCAAGTATAAAGTCGATCCTGAGCAACGCTTAGCTCTACTCCGAGTGCTCCAATCCGCTCCAAACAACCCTTAGAAGTTCTAACTAACTTCTACTCCAAAACTTCAACCAACAATGAAGATTTTCCTGTGGTTTTGGCTTGAGACTAAAAGGACAAAAGGTAGTATTTCCGCACTCTACGCAAAGAGGTAACTTTGGAATACTACAAGGTATAAGGCTAAGGTATTTTGGGCATTATAACAATACTAGGAGAGTATTTCTATACCACAACAAGGGTATTATACAAAGTAACTAGGCAGTGGTACCCCACTGCTAGACACCACAAGGGAGTGGAGACCTCTCTACCAAAGGCCACCAGGAGGAGGGGGAGAGGCTTAGGACGAGAGCCACAAGAGGGAGGAGGGATTTCAAGACTTGGAAACATTTGTGGACGAATGAAGTCTTCACAGCGGGGTATTTATAGCAAAACCAAAGGCCAACCAATGGCCAAGATCTAGCCAAGTGCAAGGCAAGTGTAAGGCCAAGATCGCCAAGTGCACCCTAACCCTACTCCACAAAACACTCCACAAAACAAGCCACAAAGCAAGGCACAAAAGAGGAGCCAATCGCCAAGGCCAACCAAGGCTCTGACGCCCAAATCGTCCAAGCCAATCCATTTGCTTCATGCGGTGTGACACATGTCACCTCCCGCTGGTCCAAAATGTTTCACACCGAAAAATCCGCAAAAATTATAAACGACATAGCCGGAATTTTCTACGAAAGTTGTAGAAACGTTCGCCGAAAACGACTGAATCGCAGACTTGTGCCCAAATTTCGAATCCAATGCCTATCTTAAGGCTCAAATTTCAGACGCACGCCCATACGCATATACTCGAAAACGGGTATAACATTCTCCCTTAGAAACATTAGTCCCTAATGTTCCTTCTATTTCTCAAAACAAACAAAGCAATATAGTCTTCACCGCTATACTTATTTAAAACAATCATGCCATAATCGCCACAAAACACACATTCACTTCTCCTTTTCTCGCAGACTGCCTCAACACCCGAACTCGCTTCTAGTATCCGCACCACACTTCTCCAACGCTCGCTTTCCCACCCTTGGAATCACTACCTCCAAACTTGGTCATCTCACTAATCTCGATTTCTAAGGCCATTCCCGCCTTCACGAACCGATTCTCGTCGAACGATCCACGTAACTCATACGATGGTCATCTAAACTGGGCCTAGCACCCTCGTGACTCGCCACCGGCGACCACCCAGCTGACCCTTCCTCGAACGACGGGTTGGCCCGCAACATGGCCCCAACCCGACCCATCGTAGCGCCAACTTCCGCCTCCGACACGGAACACATGGAAGCTACCACTTCCATCTCACACTAACCAGATTTTTAAATCACACTATAGCACAAAGCTATCCGAACATAACACTTAACACATCATTAACATCAATACATACAAGTATCTACAGTGGTTAAGGATATACTGAAACTAGGCGTTCAAGGACCGCTAAATCGAACTTCCACCGCGACTCTACCGTGGCCCGCAATCGCCTAGTAGTCAGTGCTATCCTACCGCTACCCGTCGGACAGCGCCATATGGCCCGTTGGCCGCAAGAATAACAAGCTCCTCGTACTACGACACTCCCAAATGCGTCTACCACATCGACCACACCGAGGTAGGGGTGATCAGATCCGCCAACACCCCTACTTCCCGAACATTCAAACTCGAGCCCCGACCGCCTCGAATATCCTGGCGGTCCCGGCGTCGCGAGGACCACTCGCAATGGCGGAGGTACATAACTAGTTCGCCGAGGCGGTCCGCCTCAAAGTCGCCAAAATATCCGCGGCTTCGCCTTCTTCTCGCCAAAGCCGTCCACCTGCCGACCGCGCCTCGCACTTCAGCATGAGCTCACGCGGCAATGTCCATGCCCGGCCAAGAGAAACACCAACAACTCTCTCGCTAGGTAATCATCGAGCCCTGACGTAGCGATGCACCCTATCTTCCATATTCGCAACTAGTGCAGGACATATCGAGCCAAAGAATCGAACTCGACATTGTACTCCCGACAAAGGCGCCTCGTCTTCAAGAATAAAATTTGTCACCGCGCCCTCCTCATCGGAGGCAAGAAGCGTGAGAAAAGCCCCAAAACTCATCCCATACCGGAGGCATGCTCTCCCGAAAGCTCCCACGAATCAAACTAATCGACCGCGGTATCACGCAATTGGCGCGAACCGGGCGTCACGTACTCGGTCTCAAGCCTTGATCACCCGTGATGATCCTTCAGAATCGACGGATGAATCCTCGCGATCATCCTCGTGCCTCGACCCATAAAACTCGCGGCTACAACTCGTAAAGTCCCGTAGCCTCAAACTATTCGCTTCCAGCGCACTACAGGCTACTGAATCGAACCGCCAGATTCACTGCTCATATCTCGCCACAACTCGCCAATAATCGGGCCATCTCTCAGGACTCCATCTCCCCGCCTGCATCGCGGGATCGAGGCTCGTATCAGAGTCTCATCGCCCACGGCCGCGCTCTAAACCCCGCTGGTGCCGGGCGGCGTCGCGAAACTCGCCGCCGGAAGCACTGCCTCGTGTATCGACGCTCGCGCTTCGCATTCAGATCTCACTAGCGCCTCCTCGCTTTGCCTTGCCCTGGCCGCTTGCGCGAGGCATAATCGTAAAAGGAATACGCTGAGGATCCAACTCATAACTCACTCTAAGGCACGATCTCGTAATGAGAAGAATAGAAACCAATCCTAAATGTCCTATAGCCTCCCGATTATAGATGTGCACAACACATCGATAATCAAGACTCTACTAGACACGCCCTGTAGACACATTCGGAGGACTAATCGCTCGATACCACTTTGTAATCGGCCGCTGCCGCTTCGAGGCATTAACCTTCTCAAAGTTGTACCGCTGTTTACATGATCCCTCGAGGCATGCCCAACGGCCCTTCTCGTGATGTGCCATACGGAGAGCCGGCTGCCGTTCTCACATTCCCGAGAGGCTCGCCTTTATACGCCACCGGGCGAGGTCAAGACAACAGTACCAAGTATGTGAAATCAGAAAATATCAGAAATGAAATCATACTAGTCTATAAAAGCAGAGACATGTATGATAACCAAACTTACTGCTCACAACATAAAAATAGTCATGTCAAGTCGTGACTCACGCCTCAAAGTCATCACTCAAATATAACTACGGGTCTCACGCCCACAACATCCATCATGTTCGCATCATGGCCGCATGCCCTAATATCAGACGGTAGGCATGTCCATGATGCAACAATAATAAGTGCCGCACGCCACATGCCCCGGACATCGTGACGGTAGACATGCCCATGTAACCTCAATAACAATATACTGGTGGTCAATCTCGCCGCACGCCACATGTCCCCGGAATCGTGACGGTGTAGACACGGCCATGGTGCAGTAATAACCATATATCGTTTAATCATCCCGGCCGCATGGCCGCATGCCCCGAATATCGTGACGGTAGACATGTCCATGTGATATCAACAACAAGACAAGAATAAAAATGGAAACATACCGCGGAATTCTCCATCACCGCCAAAGACGTCCAAGTAAGTTCTCAACAAGTCAACCTACTCTATCGAGACGCCAGAATACGTAAATACCACACTTGCACAACAAAGGCTATCATCACAAGCATAGGCAAGTTTCACAACAACAAGCATAGACAAGTTTCACAACAACAAGCATAGGCAAGTTTCACAACAACTCAAAGTACTTCCATTTATACCAAAGTCCGGGTTTAACCCCAAAGTACTACATACGTTAAGTTCTTTTAAAAGCGATCCATTACTTTTATAAAAGTCACCCGATACCCGTAGTATTAGAATGACCAACCCACATTCCTTTTCAAAATCAAGTAATAAAGATTCTTTTCCTAAGTTCGGCTTGCCTAGTTTCAATTACTCAAGCTTCTCATCTTCAAATGGTTTCATAGTTCCCAAACTTAATCACTTGATTCCTTTTTAGAACAATTGAGTAATATATGTCTCACGTGAGAGTAGGTTATTCTTGTTTACAACATTCTTATTACCGCAGCCATGATCTAGAAAATGTATATCATTTTGTCTCATCTTAGTTTCTATGCAGATGGAGGTTTCTACTGGTTTTAATACAATTCATCATTATTCAATACATTTTCCTTTATTAACGCTGCAGTGGTCTGTCGATACACATTCTGATTTCCGAAATCAGTAAAACATTATCCCTTTAAATAAAACCAAGTACTCATTACTCACGAATGAGGTTTCACACAAACATTCACATTAAAACAAATAAGTTAAGTCTCTTATCTTATAAGATCAAGTCTCTTAACTTCTAACATCAGTAAACCATTTTCTTTACCTCTCTTAAGACATTATACCTAACTCCCCATAAAGCTTAGTATAACTCTTTAAAAAACCTTTTAAAATCAAGTGTTACTCTCCCTTCAAAACGATTTATAAATCTTTTGAAATACATCAAGTCCTTTATTATAACAAGCCAGTTATAATTCACATCAGTTACCTTTTAAAACCACAAAGTATTTTCTTACCTACATAAAGCTGTTATAACCAACTTCCCATAAAGCCGTTATAACACTTTATGTTTTAAGAACAATCAAACACAGTTAACACATGTACGTCTACCGTACTTACATAGTTCACACATATCATGCTAGAAGAGATAGGAAGAGGTTCACATACCTCGCGACGATTATCGACAATAAGCAAAAAGCTCCAAGTACTACAACCTTGCTAGCCCTTTCCACTCCTCGAGTAGAATACGCTACTCTTAGTACTTTCACCTATAAAGGTCACAAACGTCTATTAACCCCAAAACACAAGTTTCTATCTTTCTATATAAAATTCGGAAGCACCTCCCCCCCCCGCAAAAGCGTAAATCTCCTCCTCTATCGATGCCTGCTACCAAGCCAACCGGGGGTTTTTACACGCCTAACCTGACGCGCATAATTCTACTACACAATACACAAGTCTCTGTAATACGCCCTATGTAATTACTGATTCAGCCAGATTCTTCAGCTTAAGTCAAAAGACATTGTGTAACGATCTGCCCGGCCTTCATCGGTGCCTTATCCCGCACCCTAGTGACACAACATCGAGAAAACCAGCGGAAAATAAAACTTTAAACAAGAAACAAGATATATGATCATAAACAGCCAACCTAACGGTTACCTTCCAATAACATGTATACATACAACTCTTTCAAAACGAATGCTTTAATCCTTTTACAAACTCGCCCACAATAAAGACTACTGCACTCTAAGATTTACAACAACTATGACGGACAGGTCCTCGCCATACCCCGAATGTACAAGAACCTACAACTCAGTGGAACACATACCAAAAGATAAGCCTCCGAGAAACGGAGCTTCCCAAAACGCCGAATCGAGATCCTAAGAGCGAGGATCCACGATCGACGTACCTCTACCGCGGCATGAACGCAGCCCCGGGCGAGGTCAAGACAACAGTACCAAGTATGTGAAATCAGAAAATCAGAAATGAAATCATACTAGTCTATATAAAGCAGAGACATGTGATGACCAAACTACGATTCACAACATAAAAGCAAATATATCCAAATGTGACTCACGCCTCAAGCCATCACTCAAATATAACTATGGGTCTCACGCCCACAACATCAATCATGTTCGCATCACGGCCGCATGCCCCGAATCGTGACGGCAGACATGTCCATGATGCAACAATAATACCAATGCCCCATGGCCACACGCCCGGAATTCTACCTGCAGACATCGCCCATGTGACATCAACAATAATATCTCGGGTGATCAACTCGCCGCACGCCACATGCCCCGAATTCTACCTCGGTGTAGACATGTCCATGTAACCACAATAACAATATATCGGGTAATCAACCCGACCGCACGGTCGCGATGCCCCTGAATATCGTGATCGGTGTAGATACGTCCATGTGACATCAACAACAAGACAAGAATCAAAATGGAAACATACCCGTGGAATTCTCCATCACGCCAAAGACGCCCAAGTAAGTTCTCAATAAGTCGACCGCCTCTATCGAGACGCCAGAATACGTAAATACCACACTTGCACAACAAAGGCTATCATCACAAGCATAGGCAAGTTTCACAAAGAACAAGCATAGGCAAGTTTCACAACAACAAGCATAGGCAAGTTTCACACAACTCAAAGTACTTTCATTTTATGCCAAGGTCCGGTTTTTAACCCTAAAGTACTACATACGTTAAGTTCTTTAAAAGAGATCCATTACTTATAAAAGTCACCCGATACCCGTAGTATTAGAATGACTCAACCCACATTCCTTTTCAAAATCAAGTAACAACATTCTTTTCCTAAGTTCCGCTTTGCCTAGTTTCAATTACTCAAGCTTCTCATTTTCAAATGGTTTCATAGTTCCCAAACTTAATCACTGATTCCTTTTAGAACAATCGAGTAATATATGTCATATATGTGAGTAGTTTATTCTTGTTTATAACGATCTTATTACAAAGACCATGATCTAGAAAATGTAATATCATTTTGTCTCATCTTAGCTTCTATGCAGACGGAGGTTTCTACCGTTTTAATACAACACATCATTATTCAATACATTTTCCTTTATTAACGCCGCAGGTCCTGTCGATACACATTACGATTTCCAAATCAAGAAACATTATTCCTTTAAAAACCAAGTACTCATTACTCACGAATGAGGTTTCACACAACATCCACATTAAAACAAATAAGTTAAGTCTCTTATCTTATAAGATCAAGTCTCTTAACTTCTAACATCAAGAAACCATTTTCACTACATAAGGTCGTTATAACTAACTTCCCATAAAGCTATTATAACACCCTATGTTTTAAACCAACCAAATCACTTAGCACATGACGCTCACCGCATCACATAGTTCACACATATCATGCTAGAAGAGATAGGAAGAGGTTCACATACCTGCGACGATTTATCGACAATAAGCAAAATGCTCCAAGTACTACAACTGCTAGCCCTTTCCACTCCTCGAGTAAAATACGCTACTCTTAGTACTTTCACCTATAAAGGTCACAAACGCCTATTAACCCCAAAACACAAGTTTCTATCTTTCTACGTAAAATTCGCAAAGACTCCCGCAACAACAGGTAAATCTCCTCTCTATCGAGGCCGCTACCAAGCCAACTGTGGGTTTACACGCCTAACCGACGTGTACAATTCTACTCAAGAATACTACACAAGCTCCATCGCAATACACCCTATGTAAATACATTCAGCTTCTTTCTTTACATTCAGCTTAAGTCAAAAGACATTGCCGCACAATAATGTTCAGTTTCTATATATAGTATACTTCAACTATATATTCAACAAACATGTAATTTCCAATTTACAATAGAGGACAAGATAATTACCTCGATAAGCCCATAATTATCCAAGTTATAATGTCGATCCCGAGCAAGGTTTAGCTCCTACTCGTGCGCTCCAAACCACTCCAAACAACCCTTAGAAGTTCTACTCAACTTCTACTCAAATACTTCAACCAACTGAAGATTTCCTTGTGGTTTCGGTTTGAGACTAAAAGGACAAAAGGTAGTATTTCGACTCTACGTAAAGAGGTATCTTTGGAATACTACAAGGTACAAGGCTAAGGTATTTTGGGCATTATAACAATACTAGAGAAGTATTTCAATACCACAAGGAGGGTATTATACGAAAACAACTAGGCAGTGGGTACCCACGGCCAAGGCACCACAAAGGGGGAGGGAGGGGAAGCTCTCGGCCAAGACTCTCAAAAGAGGGGGGGGATGAGTTGGACGAAATCAACACAAAAGGATGGAGGGATTTTAGGCTTGGAAGGTTTCATTTGTGTATTAAGAGTTAATCAACATAAGTGGTGTATTTATATAAAAACCAAAATTCAACCAACGGCCAAGATCAAGCCATGTGCAAGGCAAGTGTAAGGCCAAGATCAAGCCAAGTGCACCCTAGACCCTACTCCACAAAACAAGCCACAAAACATTGCACAAAACATTGCACAAAACAAGGCCAAAACAAGGTACGAATTGGCCCCACTTGAGCTTCACTTTACTGTCCACTCGAGGGTGACAAGTGTCACCTCTCGTTGGTCCAAAATGTTTCGCCGCTCGGAAAAATCCGCAAAAATACAAAACGACATAGCCGGAATTTTCCTCGCAAGTTACGCGAAAACGCTTCGGCTAAAAACGACTCTACCCGGCTGTTGTGCACAAATGTCATTCGGCCAAGCCACCTAGGCGGGGTGACACGTGCCACCCTCCTATTGGCCCTCAAAAACGTCTTCAAAAATATCCACAATGGCCAAAATCTCAAAACAAAGTGGGCTCCCACAAAACCAGAATTTCTCCCGTGGCCCCACGTGACCATTTCCAAAATAAAATCTCAAAATTCTAATATAATCTATGAAGTCCAAATACCAAACTGGGAATCCAATTCCCATTAACGAACCTTTTTCTTCACAAATAACCGGAAACTTTTCCACTAAAACTCACATCTTTCTTCTTTCAAAATTTCGCTGTACTTCGCACGCACGCCCTCACATACATACCCTGCAACTACGGGTATAACATTCTCCTCCTTAGAAACATTCGTCCCGAATGTTCCTTCTCAAGTCGGATAACGATAAAGTTTCTCTAACAAGTTGCCGACGCCTACCGCTACGAACTAATCACACGCTCTCTTCTCCCTAACTCGTTGTACCTTCTAACACTCGAACTCTCCCAAGACGTACCATACTTGACCATTACCCGCTCCGAAAATCTGGAGTCACTACTCCAAACTTGGTCATCTTACTAACCTCAAACTTCCTTAAGGCCATTCCCGCCTTTACGAACCGCTCGTCGAACGCGCCCACGAACTCATACGATGATCATACAAACTTGGGCCTAGCATCCTCGTGACTTACCACCTGGCGGGACCACCCAGAATCGACTTCACCCCAAACCGGGTTACTGGTTGACTCGCAAATGGTCCTCAACCCGACCCCCAACCGCGACAAACTCTTGTTCCCGATCCTAACAATCTTACTAATTCACATCATGAAAGCTACCACTTCCATCTCACACTACCCACGACTTATCACACAAATAAATCCCAATGATACCACTACTCGATAAGGGTCAAACACAAAATAAATCTTTAACTCAAGACGACCTTACCCCTAAGGTCTCGGGCCGTGACATAGTCTAAGGTTCACACTTACCATGCCCCACACGTATCCTCCCAACTAAGCATGTTTTCTAACTCACAATTAACACAACGCTATTCGTATATAGCACATAATAATGAGACCATCATAACAAGCATACCAAAACTCTAGAGGGTTAAGGATATACCTGAAGCTACCGCTCCACTCTAATCATAGGCCCGCCGCAGGCGCATAATCATAGGCGCGATGAACCACCATCGATCCGGTAGTCGAGTCGTAACATCCGTTACCCTCGCCTGGACAGTTCCGCAAATGGCTCCCGCTGGCCGCAAAAATAACAAGCTCGCACCACGACACTCCCCGAAATGCGGTCTACCACATCGACCACACCGAGGTAGGGGTGACCGCATCTGGCCAACACCCTTACTTCCCTGGAAACTTGAACCCTTGGAGCCCTGACCTGCTCCCGAATACTCTGGAGGTTGTGGAGATTGTGGAGGACCACTGCACCGGGCGGAGGTACAAAACTAGTATCTTCGAGGCGGTCCGCCTCGAAAGTCACCAAAGGACCACGTTGTTCGCCCTCTTCGCGATCTCGTCATTCCGTCGACCTCTCCGTGCCTCACATCCCGCCAGATGAGCTCGCATGCGGGCAATGTCCATGCCGTGAAGAGCTACTCTGAACATGCCTCGACATGTAATCATCGAGCCCAGAACATATCGGTGCACTCGATCCTCCATACTAGCTACCAACGCCGACGCACGCCAATGAGTCGAACTCACATTGTACTCCCAACCGCACGCCCGCTTCGTCTAAGCATCAAAAATTGCCCGCGTTCTCTCATCTGCGGAGGCAAGAAGTGCGTGAGGAAAGCCCCAAAACTCATCCCATACCGCTGAGGCATGCTCTCCCGAAAGCTCCTATGAATCAAACCAATCGACCGCGTATCACGCACCGACGCGAACCAAAGGTCACAGACTCGGTCTCCAAGCCTTGATCACCCGTGACGATCCGGCAGAATCGCCGGATGAACTCTCGCGATCATCCTCGTGCCTCACCCATAAAACTCGCGGGCTACAACTCGGAAAGTCCGTAGCCTCAAACTATTCGCTCTCGTGCACCACAGTGCTGAATCGAATCGCCAGATTCAAATTTATCTCATATCCGCCACGACTCGCCAAAGAATCGGGCCATCTCCTTGTAACCCATTTCTCCGCCTCGCCTGCATCGTGGACCGAGGCTGTGTATCGGGTCTCAGCAGCCACCGCCGCGCTCTAAACTCGCTGGGCCGGGCGGCGCTACAAAACCCGCCGTCAAGCACAACTCACGTGCTGTCCGACCGCGCCTCACTCTCCTCAGATCTCACTAGCAGCACCTCGCCTTTGCCCTTCGGGCTCGTTGCCTTGGCGCGAGGCATAATCTGTAAAAACGAGATACGCCGAGGGGTCCAACTTACAACACGCCTCTAAGGCACGATCTCGGAATGAGAAGAATGGAAACCAATCCTAAATGTCTCAGCCTCGATTATAGATGGTGCACAACACATCGATAATCAAGACTCTACTAGACACGGTCTCAGAGACACTTTCCGAGGATTAATCGCTCGATACCACTTTGTCACTTTGCCGCGAGGTTCTAGTGTCACCCGGCGACCCAACAATTGGTACCGGATCGCACGCGATCCTCGAGGTTTGGACCTTCTCGTGACGTGCCATACGGAGAGCCACTTCGGAGTTTCCCGCGTGAGAGGCTCCGCCTCTTATACGCTCAAATTTCCTCGTGATCGGTGTAGACATGTCCATGATGCAACAATAATACCAATGCCCCATGGCCACATGCCCGAATTCTACCTCGGTGTAGACACGCCCATGTGACATCAACAATAATATCTCGGGTGATCAACTCGCCGCACGGCCACATGCCCCGAATTCTACCTCGGTGTAGACATGTCCATGTAACCACAATAACAATATATCGGTAATCAACCCGACCGCACGGCCGCATGCCCCGAATCAGATCGTGTAGACATGTCCATGTGACATCAACAACAAGACAAGAATCAAAATGGAAACATACCCGTGGAATTCTCCATCACCGCCAAAGACGCCCAAGTAAGTTCTCAACAAGTCGACCGGCCTCTATCGAGACGCCAGAACACGTAAATACCACACTTGCACAACAAAGGCTATCATCACAAGCATAGGCAAGTTTCACAAGAACAAGCATAGGCAAGTTTCACAACAACAAGCATAGGCAAG
Organism: Przewalskia tangutica; assembly: GCA_029844215.1. Classification (NCBI taxonomy): domain Eukaryota; kingdom Viridiplantae; phylum Streptophyta; class Magnoliopsida; order Solanales; family Solanaceae; genus Przewalskia; species Przewalskia tangutica. The sequence continues at coordinate 36,693,580 of CM056737.1, read as the reverse complement.
TTTCACACAACTCAAAGTACTTTCATTTTATGCCAAGGTCCGGTTTTTAACCCTAAAGTACTACATCACGTTAAGTTCTTTTAAAAGAGATCCATTACTTATAAAAGTCACCCGATACGTAGTATTAGAATGACCAACCCACATTCCTTTTCAAAATCAAGTAACAACATTCTTTTCCTAAGTTCCGCTTGCCTAGTTTCAATTACTCAAGCTTCTCATTTTCAAATGGTTTCATAGTTCCCAAACTTAATCACTTGATTCCTTTTAGAACAATTGAGTAACATATGTCATATATGTGAGTAGTTTATTCTTGTTTATAACGATCTTATTACAAAGCCATGATCTAGAAAATGTAATATCATTTTGTCTCATCTTAGCTTCATGCAGATGGAGGTTTCTACCGGGTTTTAATACAACACATCATTATTCAATACATTTTCCTTTATTAACGCCGCAGTTGGTCCTGTCGATACACATTCTCGATTTCAAATCAAGAAACATTATTCCTTTAAAACCAAGTACTCATTACTCACGAATGAGGTTTCACACAACATCCACATTAAAACAAATAAGTTAAGTCTCTTATCTTATAAGATCAAGTCTCTTAACTTCTAACATCAAGAAACCATTTTCACTACATAAGGTCGTTATAACTAACTTCCCATAAAGCTATTATAACACCCTATGTTTTAAACCAACCAAATCACTTAGCACATGTACGTCACCGTACTACATAGTTCACACATATCATGCTAGAAGAGATAGGAAGAGGTTCACATACCTCGCGACGATTTATCGACAATAAGCAAAATGCTCCAAGTACTACAACCTTGCTAGCCCTTTCCACTCCTCGAGTAAAATACGCTACTCTTAGTACTTTCACCTATAAAGGTCACAAACGCCTATTAACCCCAAAACACAAGTTTCTATCTTTCTACGTAAAATTCGCAAAGACTCCCCGCAACACAACAGAAATCTCCTCTATCGAGGGCTACCAAGCCAACCAGTGGGTTTACACGCCTAACCGGGCGTGTACAATTCTACTCGAATACTACACAAGTCTCTGTCTGATCCTATGTAAATACTGATTCTTTTCTTTACATTCAGCTTAAGTCAAAAGACATTGCGCACAATAATGTTCAGTTCTATATATAGTATACTTCACTATATATTCAACAAACATGTAATTTCCAATTTACAATAGAGGACAAGATAATTACCTCGATAAGCCCATAATTATCCAAGTTATAATGTCGATCCCGAGCAAGGTTTAGCTCCTACTCGTGCGCTCCAAACCACTCCAAACAACCCTTAGAAGTTCTACTCAACTTCTACTCAAATACTTCAACCAATGAAGATTTCCTTGGGTTTCGGTTTGAGACTAAAAAGGACAAAAGGTAGTATTTAGGACTCGTGAAAGAGGTATCTTTGGAATACTACAAGGTACAAGGCTAAGGTATTTTGGGCATTATAACAATACTAGGAGAAGTATTTCAATACCACAAGGAGGGTATTATACGAAAACAACTAGCTGGGGTACCCACGGCCAAGGCACCACAAAGGGGCGAGCGAGGAGGCCCTCGGCCAAGACTCTCAAAAGAGGGGGGGGATGAGTTGGACGAACTCAACACAAGAGGAGGGAGGGATTTTAGGCTTGGAAGGTTTCATTTGTGGATGAAGAGTTCATCAACATAAGGGGGGTATTTATAGCAAAACCAAAAGTCAACCAATGGCCAAGATCAAGCCATGTGCAAGGCAAGTGTAAGGCCAAGATCAAGCCAAGTGCACCCTAGACCCTACTCCACAAAACAAGCCACAAAACATTGCACAAAACATTGCACAAAACAAGGCCAAAACAAGGCATGAATTCGTCCCACTTGAGCTTCACTTTACCGTCCACTTGAGGGTGACAAGTGTCACCCTCTCGTTGGTCAAAATTGTTTGGTCGCTCGGAAAAATCCGCAAAAATACAAACCGACATCGCCGGAATTTTCCCCTCGCAAGTTACGCAAAACGTTTCGTCGAAAAACGACTCTAACCGGGTGTTGTGCACAAATGTCATTCGGCCAAGCCACCTAGGCGGGGGTGACACGTGTCACCCTCCTATTGGCCCTCAAAAACGTCTTCCAAAAATATCCACAATGGCCAAAATCTCAAAAACAAAGTGGGCTCTACAAAACAGTAAATTTCTCCGTGGGCCCACGTGACCATTTCCGAAAATAAAATCTCAAAATTCTAATATAATCTATGAAGTCCAAATACCAAATCTGGGAATCCAATTCCCATTAACGAACCTTTTTCTTCACAAATAACCGGAAACTTTTCCGCCGAAAACTCACATCTTTCTTCTTTTCAAAATTTCTGCCGTACTCTCGTACGTACGTCCTCACATACATACCCTGCAACTACGGGGTATAACACATTGCCAACTAACTACGTTCAGTACTATATATAGTATACTTCAACTATATAATCAACAACATGTAATTTCCAATCACAATAGAAGGACAGTAGTGTTTACCTCGATAAGCCCAAAATTATCCAAGTATAAAGTCGATCCTGAGCAACGCTTAGCTCCTACTCCGAGTGCTCCAATCCGCTCCAAACAACCCTTAGAAGTTCTAACCAACTTCTACTCCAAAACTTCAACCAACAATGAAGATTTTCCTTAGGGTTTCGGTTTGAGACTAAAAAAGGACAAAAGGTAGTATTTCCGTACTCTATGCAAAGAGGTAACTTTTGGAATACTACAAGGTATAAGGCTAAGGTATTTTGGGCATTATAACAATACTAGGAGAGTATTTCTATACCACAACAAGGGGTATTATACGAAAGTAACTAGGCTAGGGGGGGGGTACCCCACGGCTAGACACCACAAGGGGGAGGGGGAGACCTCTCGGCCAAAGGCCACGCGGAGGGGGCGAGGCTGAGGACGAGAGCCACAAGAGGGAGGGGAGGGATTTCAAGACTTGGAAACATTTGTGGATGAATGAAGTCTTCACAAAGGGGGGGTATTTATAGCAAAACCAAAGGCCAACCAATGGCCAAGATCTAGCCAAGTGCAAGGCAAGTGTAAGGCCAAGATCAAGCCAAGTGCACCCTAACCCTACTCCACAAAACACTCCACAAAACAAGCCACAAAGCAAGGCACAAAAGAGGGAGCCAATCGGCCAAGGCCAACCAAGGCTCTTGGACGCCCAAATCGTCCAAGCCAATCCATTTGTTTCGATGTGAGGTGACACATGTCACCCTCCGTTTGGTCAAAATTGTTTCGTCACCCGGAAAAATCCGCAAAAATTATAAATGACATCGCCGGAATTTTCTCTACGAAAGCTGTGTAAACTTTTCGTCAGAAAACGACTCTAATCGGCACTTGTGCCCAAATTTCGAATCCAATGCCTATCTTAAGGCTCAAATTTCGTACGTACGTCCATACGTACATACTCTGGAAAAACGGGGTATAACAGGAATCCCTCATCATATAAGCATGGCCATGGGTAATAAAACAAATCCGGGAATCTAACCCGCCTCCTGGTCACATGCCCCGGAATCCCACATCGTATAAGCATGTCCAAGGATCAATCATAATAGAAGCATACCCGTGGAATCCCACATCACTGTCGGTACGTCCAAGTAAACTTACAACAAGACAGCCGGCCCTCCAACTGAGAGTCACGACAATGTAAACATATAATACTTGCAATCAAGGCTATCACAAGCAACATAGGCAAGTTCATTAATTTGTCACGACCCGACCACGGGCCCGCGACTGGTGCCTTACCCCAGGCACCCTAGTGATACAACATCAGAGAAAAACCAGCGGAAATAAAACATACAGATATGAAACAAGATAAAAAAAAACAGGCTAACAAAAACGGTTGCCTTTTTGCATATATATGCAGAAATTTGAATAGTTACATCCTTTACAACCCTGCCCACAACAGTACTACAGACCTCTAAGAATGTAACAACAACTATGACGGGACAGGGCCCCGCCATACCCCTGAATGTACAAGAACCTACAACTCAGGGAAACATACCAAAAGATAAGCCTCCGGAGAAACGGAGCTTCCCAATCTGAATGGTGTGATCCCATGAGCGAGGATCAACAAGCGATGTACCTCTACTGCGGCATGAACGCAGCGCCCGAAGGAGGTCGATCTGGGTACCAAGTATGTGAAATCAAAATACGTAAATGAAATCATAGTAGTCTATATAAAGCAGAGACATATATGATAAGCAAACTACGATACATAATATGTAGCGATCCACGTCAAGTCGAGGACTCACGCTCAAAGTCATCACTCAAATATAACTATGGGTCTCATGCCCACAACATCAATCATGCCCGTGGAACACCTTCCTCACTGCCGACAGTCTACGATAACCACACCAAGGAGTACACATGAACACCAGGTCCCACCTGTGTCCTAAAAACCGTACGGGGCAAGTACGAAGTCTAACTACCAGATACCAAAGCCGCATCATCAACTGACCGGGGCAAGTACGAAAGCCAACTACCAGATACCAAAGCCGTACCAACAAATCTATATAACCATACCACTGTCACCGAGGAAAGTACGGCAACTACCGGATACCACTGCGCGCCACGTGGCGGCGGGGCAAAGACTAACTACCAGATACCAAGCCGGAATCACGAGACTTCGTCACAAAACTGAACGGGGCAAGTACGAAGGCTAACTACCAGATACCAAGCCGAATCAGCCACGATCTCGGGGCAAGTACGAGAGCCAACTACCAGATACCAAGCCGAATCAGTAAAACCTCATGGAGAGCTAGTCCATGGAATAATAATCACGCAGCGTGCGTGGAATGCTCGTCGCCAGAATGCGTCAAGTAAGATCATAACAAAATCAGCCGGCCCTCCATCGAGAGACGCGGTGGTATAGGAATACAATACTAGCACGACAAGGCTATCACACGCAAACATAGGCAAGTTACACACAACTCAAGGTACTTTCATTTTATGCCAAAGTCCAGGTTTTAACCCCAAAGTACTACGTACGTTAAATTCTTTTTAAAAGATTCATTTCTTTTACAAAGGTCACCCGATGACCGTTTTATCAAAATAGAGTGACTAACATTTTAAGTAAACCAAAACAACTTCCATACTTTCCTTTTTAAACCAAATTAAGACAATACTATGCCTTCTTTTTAGACCAAAACACTTCTCCTTTTAAAGTCAAGTTACCATTTTAAAACTAATGATAAAACCATTCTTTTGTTTTCATAAAGTCGTTATAACTAACTTCCCATAAAGCTGTTATAACACTTTATGTTTTAAACCAATTTAAGACAAAACCATGTCTTTCTTTTAAACCAAAACTCTTGACTCCTCAAGTCTCTTTTCTTTTAGAAATCAAGTTCCTTACTTTGGAAATTTAAGAAAATTAATGCTTGTTTATAATGATTCTTATTAAGCGACCATGATCTAGGAAATGTAATACAATTTTGTCTTATCTTAGCTTACATGCAGATGGAGGTTTCTCTGGTTTTAATAGTAATTAATTAGTCAATACATTTTCCTTTATTAACGCCGATGGTTTGTTCGATACTTATTCTCATTTCCGAAATCAATATAATATTATTCCTTTTAAAACCCAGTACCCATTTCTCATAAAAGCGGTTTCTAGCTTTTAACACAAACCAAGTCCTTAATATTTCATAACAAGTCACTTAACTTTGGAATCAAGTCAAGGACACAAAAGGAAAATCAACTTCCTTTAAACACACGATGCGTCTACCGCACTAAATATATTTCACAAATATCATGCTAGAAAGGATAGGAAGAGGTTCACATACCTGCGACGATTATCGACAATTAGCAAAGCGCTCCAAAGTACTCTAACCTTGCTCGCCTTTTCCACCGCCAAGTAGAATACGCTACTCGTAGCACTTCAACCTAAAAGGCCACAAAACGTCTATCAACCTCTAGATCTCTTCGTAGAATAATTCTAGATACAAGATTCCTTATTCTACGGAAAATTCGGCAGCACCTCCCCCCCGCAACCACATAAATATCCTCCTCTAACGAGGCATGTTACCAAACCAACAATCCCGGGGAGGTTACACGCTCTAACGGGCGTGTACAATTCTACTCCACAATAATACTACAAGTCTACGTAAATACGGTCCTATGTAAATCTGATTCAATTCTTATCCATATTCATTCTACATATAGTATACTCAACTATACATTACTACAACATGTAATATCCAATTACAATAGGGGGACAAAGATCATTACCTCGATAAGCCCAAAATTATCCAAGATATAAGTCGATCCTGAGCAACGTTTAGCTCCAAATCCTTACGCTCCAACCCGCTCAAGCGACCCTTAGAAGTTTCTAACCAACTCCTCTTCAAGATCCAACTCCAAAACGTGAAGAACACTTAGGTTCCAACACTACCAACTTTCGGCCAAGGGGGGTGTATTTAGGCTAGGGGTGTGACATCTTTTCCAACACTTGGTTACTAATCTTCCTAACACTCTAAGGAAGAACACTTAAAACTTTAAGAATTTTTGGAAAATTTTTGGCCAAGGGGAAGGCTAAAAAATGAGAACAACAACAAGGAGAGGGGAGGGAGAATTGCCTTGAAAAACTCAAGTGTGGGATGAAGTCTTGCAAGCTAAAAGGGTGGGTATTTATAGAGAAACCAAGGGCTAGGATTTATGCAAGTGGAAGGTGAGGATGGGGTACATGTGTGTGGGTAGTTGGCCAAACATTTGGCTACCACAAAAATGGGACAAGTGGCTTGCCACTTGTCCCCTCAGCAAAACCGTCCAAGCCATGTGTCCCACCACCATTCGGCCACATGGCCACATGGGGGTGACATGTGTCGCCCCACTGCAAATCAAAATATTTCATCTTAGAAAATATATCCGAAATGCCAAAAATCCGAAAATAAAGTGGGCCCTGGCAGTAAATTCCTCGTGGGCCCAGCGTGACCAATTCGGAAATAAAATTCCATAATTCTTAAATATTCCAAAAGTCGAATACCAAATGGGAATCCAATTCCCGTTAATGAACCTTTTTCCTTCACAAAATCCGGAAACTTTTAGTCGAAAAATCACGTCTTTCTTCCTTTCCAATTTTAAGGTCGTATTCTCGTCGTCGTCCTCACATACATGTCACGACCGATCCGGGCGTGGATCGTGTCTACCAGGAACCCTAGTGATACAACATCGAGAAAATCGTGGAAATAAAAACTTAAACATGAAACAAGAGATATGATAATAAAGCAGGCCCGACAAGCGGTTACGCCTTGCATATATATAACTAAAAACTTGAGCAGTTACATCCTTACAAACCACGCCCACAGCGGTACTCTGGACCTCTAAGAATTTTTATACAACATGGCGGAACAGGGCCCGCCATACCACGAATGTACAAGTACCTACGATGACGAGGTATACGAAAGATAAGCCTCGGAGAAGCGGGCTTCCCAACGCGACTGCGATCCTATGAGCGAGGATTAACAAGCGGTGTACCTCTACTGCGGCATGAACGCGGCCCGAAGGAGTCGATACAACAGTACCAAGTATGTGAAATTGAAAATACGTAAATGAAATCATAGCGATCTATATAAAGCGAGACATGTATGATAACCAAACTACGATCCCACGATAAATAGCGATCGTGTCAAGTCAGGGACTCACGCCCTCAAAGTCGTCACTCAAATATAACTATGGGTCTCACGCCCACAACATCAATCATGCCCGTGGAATACCTTTCTCACTGTCGTCAGTCTATGATATACTAACACCAAGGAGTACACATGAACACCAGGTCCCACCTGTGTCATAAACCGTCTGGGGCAAATCTGAAGGCTAACTACGGATACCAAAGCGCGTCATCAAGCGGCCGGCAAGTACGAAGCCAACTACGGATACCAAAGCCGTACTAACAATACTATACAACCAAACCACGAAGGCGACGCGGGGCAAGTACGAATGCAACTACGGATACCAAAGGCGTATCCGCGTGGTGGCGGCAATCGAGGGCTAACTACCAGATACCAAAGCCGTAATCACGAGACTTCGCCACTAAACTGAACGGGGCAAGTACGAAGGCTAACTACCATCTACCAAAGCCGAATCAGCCACGACCCGGGGGCAAATCGAGCCAACTACGGATACCAAAGCCGAATCAGTAAAACCTCATGGAGAGCTAGTACATGGAATAACACTATCAACAGAAGCGTACCCGTGGAATCCTCCGTCACTGCCGGTACGTCCAAGTAAGATCATAACAAATCGATCGACCTCCGTTTGAGAGACGCGGTGGTATAGAAATACAATACTAGCACGACAAGGCTATCACGTGCAAACATAGGCAAGTTACACACAACTCAGTACTTTCATTTTATGCCAAAGTCGGTTTTAATCCCAAGGTACTTAAATGCGTTAAATTCTTTTAAAGGATCCATTTCTTTTATAAAGGTCACGATACGTAGTATTAAAATAGAAGGACTAACATTTTTAAGTAAACCAAAACACTTTCCTTTTTAAAAACAAGTAACAACATTCTTTTCCAAAAGTTCAAGTTTGCCTAATTTCAAATATTCAAGTCTCTTATTTTCGAAAGATTTCATAGTTCATAGTCTTAATCAAATAACGTAATCTCTTTTAAAACGATTGAGTAACGTATGCCTTATGTGTGAGTAAGCTATTCTTGTTTATAACAATCTTATTAAAGCAGCCATGATCTAGGAAATGTAATACAATCTTGTCTTATCTTAGCTTCTATGCAGATGGAGGCTTCTACTGGTTTTAATATAATTACTTATTTGTCAATACATTTTCCTTTATTAACGCTGCGATGGTTAGTTCGATACTTATTCTCATTTAGAAATCGGTAAAACATTATTCTTTAAAACCAAATACTCATTACTCACGAATGAGGTTTCACACTTTTTAATAAAATTCATATCAATTCAATTAAGTCAAGTCTCTTATCTTTTAAGATCAAGTCTCTTAACTTCTAAAATCAATAAACCATTCTTTTTATCTCTCTTAAGTCGTTATACCAACTTCCCATAAAGCTAGTATAACTCTTAAACTTTCAAAACCAAGTATTACTCTTCTTTCAAAAACGATTCTTAATTCTTTTGAAATACTTCAAGATTCTTTATTATTTAAAACTCAAGTTAAAAGACATCGAAGTAAAACCACGTTCAGTTAACACACGTACGTCTACCGTACTATATATATTCTTTTAAAATATCATGCTCAAGAGGATAGGAAGAATCACATACCTCGCGACGATTCACGACAATTAGCAAACGCTCCAAAATCTTGTAATCCTGCTAGCCTTTTCCACCCTTCGAGTAGAATACGCTACTCGCGCGATCTTGACCTATAGCGGTCATATAAGTCTATCAGCGTCTAGACTACTCGTAGAATAATTCTAGATACAAGATTCCTTATTCTATGGAAAATTGGGCGACTTCCCTACCCGCCAAACTACACAAGTCTCTGTAAATACGGTCTATGTAAATCTGATTCGGTTCTCTTCTTTTATACCATCCTTATATACGTCTTATACTCAATTCTATACTACTACAGTATGTAATTTTCAATTACAATAGAAGGGTAAGAGTATTTACCTCGATAAGCCCAAAATTATCCAAGTTTAAAAGTCGATCCTGAGCAAGGTTTAGCTCCTATTCTGTACGCTCCAATTCGCTCCTAGAAACCCTAAGAAGTTCTACACAACTTCTACTAAATACTTTAACCAACTATGAAGATTTCCCTAGGGTTTCGTTTAGTGACTAAAGGAAGTATAGTAGTATTTTCCGGGCTTTTAGTATAGAGGTAACTTTGGGAATACTACAAGGTATTTGGGCCAAGGTATTTTGGAATAGTAACAACACTTGGAGAATACTTTTCTACCAAGGGGGGGGGGGGTGTATTTCGGCTAGCACACAAGGAGGGGGGGTTTCGGCCGAAGCAACTAGGAAGGGGGGGAGGTGTTTAGGACGAGAGCTTCACTAAGGGGGAGAGGGATTTTGCCTTGGAATTTCTCAAGTGAGGATGAAGAATAAGTCTTGCACTTATGGGGTATTTATAGGCTAATCAATGGCCAAGATCAAAACAAGTGGAGGGAGGAGATTTGGACAAGTGTGTGTGGGTCCCACCTTATCCATCTACTACAAAAATATCTAGTCAAACATTGACCAAAGGTTTATGGCATTTTCCATGAAAAAAACGTGCCAACCACTCCCCTTGATTGCCGTCCACTTGAGGGTGACAAGTGTCGCCCTCTCGTTGGTCCAAAATATTTCATCTCTCGGAAAAATCCGCAAAAAATATAAATGTCGCAACCGTAATTTTCCCTTCGCGAGGTCCGGAAAATGTTTCGTCGGAAAACAATTCTTTTCGCTAGTTGTGAACAAATTTCGTCCCTTTGCCTACTTAAGGCTTAAACTTTTGTACGTACGCCCTCACGTACATACTCTGGAAATACGGGGTATAACAATACATACCCTGGAACTACGGGGTATAACATAATTCTTTAGACTTTCACTTTTTACATACTCAAGGCACTTTTCGTTTCACATAAAATCCGGGAATTTAACCCCAAGTACTACGTACTTCCATTCTTTTCAAAAGATTCCTTTTCATATAAAACCCCAAGATACTAACACTCGTAGTATCAAGGCTTGTCTACATTTCACATAAGTCACTATACTTTAGAAATACATTTCTCGGCTTCTAAATCAAGTGACCCTTCCTTAATTCAAGTTATTTCCTTGTTTACCTTATTAGAGAAAACCATTCTCTTAACCTTCCATAAAGCCGTTATAACCAACTTCCCATAAAGCCGTTATAACCCTTTATGGTTTTAGACAAACTCATTCCTTTTATAACCAAGAGACTTATACTTTTAAAACCAAGTATCATATACTTTCAAATCAATTCTCTTAACTTTCAAAATACTTTCAGTCTCTTAACTTTTAGAAATCCAGTTTCTTAGCTTTTAAAACTCAAGTAGCTTACACCTTTTAAAACAAGTTACTTCCCTTAACTCATGTCAATTCTTCATTTAAGAAATCAAGTTTCATTACGTGAAAATAAGTCTCTCAACCTTTTATGAGTCTAAGGTTCACAGTCTTAAAAATTCATAACGTGAATTCTTTAAGTTAAACACATATGCCTTATGTGTGTGAGTAGGTTATACTTGTTTATAACGATCTTATTTAAGCAGCCATGATCTAGAAAATGTAATACAATTTTGTCTTATCTTAGCTTCTATGCAGATGGAGAATTCTACTCATTTTAATATTATCAATTGTAATTACATTTTCCTTTATTAACGCTGCAATGGCTTGTTCGATACTTATTCTCATTCATGCCATAAATTAGCCAAGTCAACTTGGCTCCAACGTACCTCCTAACGACTCTTACCAACATCCCCCATAAGACTCGGTAAGAACTTAGGATAACTTTGACATAACCTTTACATAAAGTAAATCACACACATACCTCTTAACTTCTAAGAGTAGAAGGAAACATGAAATAATACCACATGTATATTCCATACATAGAATCATGCCAAAGGAAGGAAGAGGTTCACATACCTCGCGACGATTATCGACAAGTAGCAAAATGCTCCAAAGTACTTCAACCTTGATAGCTATTCCATCCTCCAAGTAGAATACGCTATACTTAGTACTTCAACCTATAATGACCACAACACGTCCATTAACCTCTTACTTCAAACGTAGAATATTCTAAGTGCTAAGTCACTAAATTCTACGGAAAATCGGACAGCACCTCCTTTGTTTCTACATACTTTGCCACCTTTTTCAAGGCCGAATTCAATAACCAAACACGCGCATTTAAGGCTGAACCAATGAAATTAACAATAGGGGATTACACGCCTACTAGGCGTGTAAAATTCCCCACAAAAGATATCAAACTAATACAACTACTAGTCGATTCGGCCACATAGAGTACAATAACACCAATTCTTATCAATTTCCATTTCAATCCAAGTTGTTAGCATAACATGATATCAAGTCATGATCGATTATAACTACTATAATCTTCAAGTAAGTAACATCGGCGATTCTAATAAGCGCGAATTGTAATCCAACTTCACATGGCTTAAATGACATTTCGGATTTAAGGCTACAATCAATCCATAATACTTATAAAACTTCAACACATAAACTTAATGCTAGCAACATGTAAAGCTAACAACAATATATATAATCTTGTAACATTTTTAAGAGACAAGATTATTACCTCAACGAATCTTAATCCAACTCCAAATCCGAAGTCGCTCCTTAGCAACTTAGAACCCCTTCAAGACACTTCAATCCTCTACTTGAGACCCTTAGAACAACACCAACAAATTTCCTTCAATCTTCCAACCAAAACCTAGAAAGGCAACTAGGTTTTCATCTTGCGACTAATACGAAAACTATCTTTTTCCGGGATTTTTCTATTGAGATACACTTACAATACCCTCATGAACCTTGGTTTAAAGTATGGAGCTTAATGGACAACTAACAAAAAAAAAATTCTTTGTGTAGGTGAACCCGAGAGCTCTTAGAAGAGTTCTTCCAATTTCTTGAAAATTTGGCTAAGTATGGACGCTTGTATCACTACTAGTACTACTATATAGTAACATGGAGGGTTGAGATTAGCACAAATGTGTGGTTTGGATGAAGTTCCTTTAAATATCAAGCTAGTGGTCCCATTGACCAAGTCAAATATATCAAGCTTTACTACTTGCAAGACTTGTCTTCCTAACAAGGGTCAAATGACCCTTTTGCCCATGTAATTTCGTCCAAGACCATTTAAGGGGGGGGGGGGTGACACGTGTCTCCCTCCCATTCGTCACAATATTACATTTTCCGACAATTCCAAAATTCCGATAAATTTTTACTAGTCTCAAATCTTAACACTTGGGATTCTTACGTACGTTCTTAAAACATGTCCTGTAAATACGGGGTGTAACAACGGGGCCCTGTCCCGTCATAGTGTTTACTCTTTCTTAGAGGCTTGTAGTCCTGTCATAACTTGGGTTGTTAAGGATGTAACTGTTCAGCTTTGTTATATTTAGAGGTAGCCATTTTTGGGTTAGCCTGCTTATATGCTATATGGGTTCTTATTGTGAGTTTATTTTTCCGCTGGTTTTCTCTGATGTTGTATCACAAGGGTGCCCGGGGTAAGGCACCAGTCAAGGGTCCGTGGTCGGGTCGTGACAGAAACGGTAGTGATTTCATTAATGAAAGAGTGCAGTGTGTTTATGACTTAAAGTGGAACAGTTGGTCTCATTGTTAAAAGTATAACTTAAAAAGATAAAAATGATTGCATTACTCTCATGATTGCAAGGTTCAGTATGCTTATTGAGGTTACATTATATCATGGACTGCCGGCAGTGAGGAAGGATTCCACGGGCATGATTGATATTATGGGCGTGAGACCCATGGTTATATTTGAGTAATGACTTTGAGGGCATGCGTCCCTGACTTGATATGACTGCTTATGTATTGTGTACTGTAGGTTGGCTATCATACATATCTCCTGTTTTGTTTAGATTGTTATGATTTCATTACAGTATTTACTGTTTCACATACTTGGTACATTCTTGTCTTGACCTCGCTTTCGGAAATTGCGTTTATCCGCTTGAGTTTAGTGCCTTGATTTGGTGATCTGCAGGTGTAGGACCCTGCTCAGAGTTTTTGGATAGATCCATATGTTCAGGCGTTTATCATTTTGGTATAGATCCTTGATGTACTTTTATCTGATTATGGAGTGCAGCGGGGCCTTGTCCCGTCATAGTTCAGTAAAACTCTTAGAGGTCTGTATTCATATGTGGTATTGGACTCATGTACAGTGTAGTGTATTTTGATTATGTATATTATATGGCAGCCTTATCGGCTTTGCCCTTGCACGTACGTTGGTTTAAAAAAAAAGAGGTATTATTTAATTTCGCGAGTTATTTGTGTCAGTTAGGTAGAAGGGTGCCCAGGTAGGGCACCAGTCACCGGCCCGGGGTTCGGGGCGTGACATCATCAATATATCTATATGCTAAAATATATTTTTGCAGTGACCAATTATGATCTATCCAATGACATGTTACAGTTAAATAATCATTATCATTTGTACTACGACATATATCAGAAGTGATAGATACTTTGCCAAAAAAATGATATAATGCATAACGTAAATATTGTTGATATTCATGTGCAGATTTAAAAATGTTACACCCCGTAGTTCCAGGGTATGTATGTGAGGACGTACGTACGAGATTACGACATTAAAATTGGAAAGAAAGAAAGATGTGATTTTTCGACGAAAAAGTTTCTGGATTTTGTGAAGGAAAAAGGTTCGAAAATGGGAATTGGATTCCCCGATTTGGTATTTGGACTTCTTGGATTATAATAAAATTATGGATTTTATTTTTTCGGAAATGGTCACGTGGGGCCCACGAGAGAAATTTACGGTTTTGCGGGGCCCACTTTATTTTGGAGATTTTGGACATTGTGGATATTTTCGAAAGATGAAATATTTTGGACGAATAGGAGGGCGACACGTGTCACCCCCTTAGGTGGACATGTGGGCCGAAATGGGTGGAGACAGTGGCTAGCCACATCCGTGCTTAGCCGAAATGGCCTTGCCATTTGTCTCTTGATTTTGTTGGCCATGTGATGGGTGGGACCCACACACACATGTCCCAATCTAGACCACACACTTGCTCACATCCTAGCCCTTTATTTCCCTATAAATACCCCCCCCCCCCTTGTAGTGAAGACTTCATCCACACTTGAGATAATTTCCAAGGCAAAATACTCCCTCCCTCTTGAGTGTACCTCTCGGCCATGGGCTGTTTTTAGGAGCTTAAGTTGTCCAAAAATTCTTAAACTTTTAAGTGTTCTTCCTTAGGGTGTTAGGAAGATTGTGAACCAAGAGTTGGAAAAGATTTCACACCCCTAGCCTTGAAACCTTGCCTTGGCCGAAACTTGCCAAATTTTAGTCTAAAGTGTTCTTCACTTTTTGGAGTTAGATCTTGAATAGAAGCTGTTTAGAAACTTCTAAGGGTTGCTTGGAGCGGATTGGAGCGTAAGGAATAGGAGCTAAACGTTGCTCAGGATCGACTTATAAATCTTGGATAATTTTGGGCTTATCGAGGTAATGATCTTTATCCCCCTATTGTAATTGGAAATTACATGTTGTAGTAGTTTATAATTGAGTATAAGATATATGGAAGGATGATTAAAAAGAATTGGACTGTATTTACAGTAGACTTATGTAGTATTACTGTGGGGCAGTTTTGTACACGTCCAGCTAGGCGTGTAATCTCCTTTGAGTTGTTGGCTTGGTAGCGGGCCTTGATATTGGAGTATATATATGTGGTTACGGGAGGGGAGGTGCTGCCGAATTTTCGGTAGAATAAGGAACATTGTACTTAGAAATGTTCTACGAAGAGATCTAGAAGTTGATAGACGTTTTGTGGCCTTTATAGGTTGAAGTACTACGAGTAGTGTATTCTACTTGAAGGGTGGAAAAGGCTAGCAGGGTTATAGTACTTTGGAGCATTTTGCTATTTGTCGATAATCGTCGCGAGGTATGTGAACCTCTTCCTATCCTTTCTAGCATGATTGTTGTGAACTATGTAGTGCGGTGAGCGTCGTGTGCTAAACGAATTTGGTTGGTTTAAAACATAAAGTGTTATAATAGCTTTATGGGAAGTTAGTTATAACGACTTTATGTAGGTAAAAGAATGGGTTGTTGATTTTAGAAGTTAAGAGACATGATCTTAAAAGATAAGAGACTTAACTTATAAATGACTTGATATGAAATGTTAAGGACTAAGAGTGTGTTAACAAGTTGTGAAACCTCATTCGTGAGTAATGAGTACTTGGTTTTTAAAGAATAATGTTATATTGATTTCGGAAATGGGAATGAGTATCGAACAAGTCATTGTAGCATTAATAAAGGAAAATGTAATGACAAATAATTAACTTAAAACAAGTAGAATCTTCCATCTGCATAGAAGCTAAGATAAGACAAAATTGTATTACATTTCCTAGATCATGGCTGCTTTAATAAGATCATTATAAACAAGTACTGATTTTCTTAAATTCCAAAGTAAGGAACTTGATTTATAAAAGAGAGAGACTTGAGAAATTGAAGTGTTTTTGTTTAATAGAAAGGCATGGTTTTGTCTTAAGTTGGTTTAAAAAGAAGGCATGGTATTGTCTTGGTTTATTCGAAAAGAAGGTATGGAAATTGTTTTGGTTTACTTAAAAAGATAGTTACTCTATTTTGATACTACGTGTTATACCCCGTAGTTCTAGGGTATATAGGTGAGGATGTACGTGCGAGAATACGACAGAAATTTTGGAAAGAAAGAAAGATGTGATTTTTCGACGGAAAAGTTTCCGGGTTTTGTGAAGGAAAAAGGTTCGTTGATGGGAATTGGATTCCCAGATTTGGTATTTGGGCTTCTTGAATTATATTAGAATTATGGAATTTTATTTAGGAATTGGTCACGTGGGGCCGCAGGGAGAAATTCTGGTTTTGTGGGGCCAGCTTTGTTTTGAGATTTTTGCCTTTATGGATATTTTGGAAGATGAAATATTTTGGGCGAGTGGGAGGCGACACGTGTCACCCCCAGGTGGCCTCATGGCGAAATTTGCTAACAGTGGCAAGACAAGTGGCCTTGTCTTGCTAGATATTTGTGTGGTCAAGTGGATTTTGGGACCCACACACAATTGTCCCCAATCTCAACCACACACTTGCCTTCATCCTAGCCCGTGGTTGTCCTATATATGCACCCTTAGTTGATGAAAACTTCCACACAACCATTTGAAGACAAGAAATTCCCTCCTTCTCCATTGACCTTGCTCTCGTTTTTAGCCCATTTCTTGACCTAAATTTGTCCAACAATTCTTAAACTCTCAAGTGTTCTTCCCTAAGGTGTTAGGAAGATTGTGTACCAAGAGTTGGAAAAGATTTCACACCCTAACCTATTGTTCATGCCTTGGCGAAACTTACTAGTTGGAAACCACTAAGTGTTCTTCACTTTTTGGAGTTAGTTCTTGAAGAGAAGTTGGTTAGGAGCTTACATGGGTTGCTTGTAGCGGATTAGAGCGGAAAGATTTGGAGCTAAGACTTGCTTGGAACGACATTAAGTTCTTGGATAATTTTGGGCTATTTGAGGTAGTAAACCTTAACCTCTCTGTGAATTGGTCATTATACATATATTATAAGTATATTATGGAGTATATAAAATATGGAGTAAAGTTTGGAAAAGTTTGATCTTGTTAACTTGTTAAAAGAAAGGATTGGTCGTTTGCCATTAAAATGGTAAGCGTATCTTACTTGTGAAGAAGTAATTAACAAAGTAACTATAACTTATATTAAGATGGAATATAAGTTGGATGACTAATGAAGTAATTGGATAAGTAAAATGGACAAAGTTGGCCAAGGACCCCAACTTAAGTGTATTTACTTTGGGCGATGTTACTTTGATTGTATTTACTTTGGACTGTATTTACTTTGGACTTTATTTACATTTCTGTTAAGGGGAAGATTGTTCAATCGCGTTCCGTTTGGGCGTGGGATACCCTTTTTTAATTATTGTATTGTTATGAAGGCGTGATAGTAAACGCGTTACCGTTTGGCGCGTAATCCCCTTCTTTTACTTGTTGTTATTATGGGCGTGATAGTAAACGCGTTACCGTTTGGGCGTGTAATCCCTTCTTTATGTTGTTTAATTATTACGCCTTATATATATATATGGTATATATATTACGGTTATTGGGCCTTGGAAAAGATGGAAAAGTGAGTAAAAGCGGGAAGTCTTTTGAATTTTCCGTAGAATTAGAGGGCTTTTATTGGTATAAGTCTTCAATGGTAGAAAGGTTTGATAAATACTATGACCATTTTAGGAGTGGAGTACTCGTGTGGCATGATCTACTTGGCTTAAGAAGTAGCGAAGCGGGTTGAAGTACTTGGGCGTTTTGCTATTTGTCGATAATCGTCGCGAGGTATGTGAACCTCTTCCTATCTTTTCTAGCATGATTGTTGTGAACTATGTAGATACGGTAGGCGTACATGTGCTAAGTGATTTGGTTGGTTTAAAACATAGGGTGTTATAATAGCTTTATGGGAAGTTAGTTATAACGACTTTATGTAGGTAAAAGAATGGTTTATTGATTGTAGAAAGTTAAGAGACTTGATCTTGAAAGATAAGAGACTTGACTTATACGACTTGATTTTGAAAGTTAAGAGACTTGATCTTGAAAGATAAGAGACTTGACTTATACGACTTGATTTTGAAAGTTAAGAGACTTGATCTTGAAAGATAAGAGACTTGACTTAGTTTGACTTGTTATGAATTTTGTTAAAATGTTGTAAAACCTCATTCGCGAGTAATGAGTAGTTGGTTTTAAAAGAATAATGTTTCTTGATTTGGAAATGAGATTAAGTATCGAACAAACCATTGCATCGTTAATAAAGGAAATGTATTGACTAATTGTTATTAAAAACAGTAGAAAACTCCATCTGAATAGAAGATAAGATTAGACAATATGATATTACATTTCTAGATCATGTTTGCTTTTATAAGATTGTAATAGACAAAACGACTACTCACACATAAGGCATATGTTTCTCAAATTTGTTTTAAAGGAGAATTATATTCTTAAGTGATTAAAACTATGAACTACGAAACCTTTCGAAAATGAGAAACTTGAGCATTTGAAATTAGGCAAACTTGAGCGTTTGGAAAATAATGTGTTACTTGATTTTACAAGGAAGTGTTTTGGTTTACTTAAAGATAGTCACTCTATTTTATACTACGAACATTGTGTGACTTTTGTGAAAAAGCGTATCTTTTAAAAGAGTTAATGTATGTAATACTTTAGGGTTGAGCAGGATTTTGGCATAAAATGATAGTACCTTAAGTTGTGTGTAACTTGCGTATGTTTGCGTGTGATAGCCTTGTTGTGCAAATCTTGTATTTACTCGACTACTGATTCGTAGGATGAGCAGAATGTATTTCACTCGACTACGCGTTCATGGATGAGCAGGAATGTATTTCACTCGACTACGCGTTAAAGGATGAGCAGGAATGTATTTCACTCGACTACGCGTCCATGGATGGGCCAGGAATGTATTCCATCCGACTAGAGTTCATGAGATGAGCAGGAATGTATTTCTGCGTTTCTATCTTGGGTCCATGAGATGGGCGAGACATATTATCGTATCACATGGTTTGTACCTAGGCTGCCGGTGAGGAAGGAGTTCCAGGCGTGAAGGATGACTTTGAGGCGTGAGTCACGACTTGACATGATTGCTTTTATGTTATGGTAGTAGTTTGGTTATCATACATGTCTCTGTTTTATATAGTATTATGATTTCATTTCTGATATTTTGATTTCACATACTTGGTACTGTTATGCGACCTCCTTGAAGTGCGTTCATCTGCGAGTAGAGGTACATCGGTTGTGGATCCTCGCTCATAGGATCACGATTCAGCGTATTGGAAGCCGTTTCTCGGAGGCTTATCTTTTGGTATGTTACCACAGTGCAGAGGTTCTTGTACATTGAGGTATGGCGGGGCCTGTCCGTCATAGTTATTATCCTTCTTAAGTGCATGAAATGCTTTGTTGTGGCGAGTTTGTAAAAAGGATAAGCGTTGGGTTTTATGAATATATACAAAAAGCTGTTTTGGTTGCTGTTTATTTATCATGTCTCTTGTTTCATGTTTATGTTTTTATTTCGTGATTCTCTGCGATGTTATATCACGAGGGTGCGAGGTAAGACACGATCCACGGGCCGGTTGGTCGTGACAAAAGTGGTATCGAGCGATTAGTCTCGGAAAGTGTCTGAACCGTGTCTAGTAGAGTCTTGATTATCGGTGTGTTGTGCACCACGTCTATAATCGAGGAGGCTGCGAGACATTTAGGATTGGTTTCTATTCTTCTCACTCGAGATCGTGCCTTAGAGTGTGTTATAAGTTGGACTCTGCAGCGTATTCTTATGTGCGATTATGCCTCGCGCAGGCAATCGGGGCCCGAAGGGCAAGGCAACCGAGAGGCGTGAGTAGAGCACGGAGGTTCTGGGCGAAGGCCCGATCGTTACGAGATAGTGCTTCCGGCGGCGAGTTTTCAGCGCCGCCGCCGGCGAGTTTAGAGCGCGGCGATGGCTGCTGAGACTCTGATACTGAGCCTCAGGTCCAGGCTGAAGCGGATGAGATGGGGTACAGAGATGGCGATTCTTGGCGAGTCGTGGCAGATATGAGAGAAATTTGGATCTGGCGATTCCAGTCCAGTAGCACCCATAGTTCACCCCGGCGAGCGGTTTGAGACTACGGGACTTCGAGTTGTAGCCGCGACGTTATGGATCGGCGAGGATGACCTCGGGAGTTTATCAAGCGACTCTGGATCATGAGAGTGATCCAGTCTCGAGGCGGTCGGTGGTATTGGGTTCGCATCATTTGCATGATCTGCTGATCGTGGTTTGATTCATGGGAAGCGTCGAGGAACATGCGCTCCAGTTTAGGCGAAGTTCTCAGGCATTTCTTGCACATTTCTTGCCTCGCGGATGAGGAGGGCTCGGTAACAGTTTTTGGCGTTAAAGCGGGCCGGCGTGCGGTTAGAAGTACAACATAGAGTTTGACTCGTTGGCTCGGTATGTCCCGCCTTAGTGGCCGATATGGAGGGCGAGTGCACCGCTACGTCACCGGGCTCGATGATTACCAGCGAGGCTTGTTGGTGTAGCTCTTGGCCGGGTATGGACATTACTGCATGCGAGCTCATGCATGGATGTGAGGCACGGAGAGTCGACGGAATGGCCGGGATCGAGAAGAAGGCGAGCAGCGAGGTCCTTTGGTAACTGCGGCGGACCGCCTCAGCGAGCTAGTTATGCACCTTCGCCCGATACAGTGGTCCTCGCGATCTTGGGGCGTTAGGGTATTCGGGGCTGGTCGAGCTCCGGGCTTAGTTCCGAGATATCGTGAGTTCTAGCGGCGGGATTCATGTCCCCCTCGGTGTGCGATGTGGCGGCGTCGTCCGGGAATGTCGTCTTTGCGGTGCTTGTTTCACTGCGGCCGTCGGGGCCATGTGGCGAAGAATGTGCTTATAGGAGAGTGCAGCGGCGTAGCGCGACTAGGATCGATGGCGGGTTCATCGCGCCTACGACTATGCGCCTGCAGTGAGGCCTATGATTAGAGTGAAGCGGTAGATACAGGTATATCCTTAACCTCTAGAGTTTTGTTTGCGCGATATGATGATCTTATTATTGTGTGCTATGTACAGATAGCATTGTGTTAAGTATAACTTAGAGAACATGACTAGTTGAAGAGGTAAGTTTGGGGTCATGGAAGGTGTGAACCTTAGAATATTATAAGTGGAGACCTTAGATGCGAGGCCGTCTTGAGTAAAAGATTTGTTTACGATTGACCTTTGTCGGAGTGCATAGTATACGAGGGGTAAAAAAATTGTGTGATAAGTCCCCGAGTGGTGTGAATTATATAAGGATAGTTATGATAAGAAGACCACTAGGTTTGCGTAACTTGATTAGTGAGATTGTTCCGGATCGGGGAACAAGAGTTTGGCGCGACAAATGGGTCGGGTTGAGGCAAGGTTGCGTGTCAACCCGCAGCCCGGTTTGGAGTGGGGTCAGTTCGAGGTAGTCGCGGTGGTAGGATCACGAGGGTGCTAGGCGAGTTTAGGTAACCATCGTGCGGGTTCGTGGATGCGTTCGACCAGAATCGGATCGTGAAGGCCAGGAATGGCCTTAGAGTAAATTGAAGCTAGTGGGAGCTGTTGTGAGATTAGAAATGATTCCTCGTTGGCTTGGATTTGAGTTTTGCGCACATGTTATATTCGGCCATTGGTGGCGTGATCGGTTTGTAAGTATAGTAGTGAAGACTATCTGACGCAAATGCGTTTGGAGACTTAGAAGGAACATTCGGAACGAATGTTTCTAAGGAAGAATGTTATACCAGTAGTTCTAGGGTATATAGGTGAGGATGTGCGTGCGAGAATACGAGAAATTTTGGAAAGAAAGAAAGATGTGATTTTTAGCGGAAAAGTTTAGGGTTTTGTGAAGGAAAAAGGTTCGTTGATGGGAATTGGATTCCCAGTTTGGTATTTGGGCTTCTTGAATTATATTAGAATTATGGAATTTTATTTAGGAATTGGTCACGTGGGGCCGGGAGAAATTCTGATTTTGTGGGGCCCACTTTGTTTTGAGATTTTTGCCTTTATGGATATTTCGGAAGATGAAATATTTTGGGCGAGTGGGAGGCGACACGTGTCACCCCAGGTGGCCTCGTGGCCGAAATTTGCTAACAGTGGCAAGGCAGTGGCACTTGTCTTGCTAGATATTTTGTGTGGAAAAGTGGCTTGTGGGACCCACACACACTTGTCCCCAATCTCAACCACACACTTGCCTTCATCCTAGCCCTTGGTTGTCCTATATATGCACCCTTAGTTGATGAAAACTTCCACACTTAACCATTTGAGACAAGAAATTCCCTCACTTCTCCCTTGACCTTGCTCTCGTTTTTAGCCCATTTCTTGACCTAAATTTGTCCAACAATTCTTAAACTCTCAAGTGTTCTTCCCTAAGGTGTTAGGAAGATTGTGTACCAAGAGTTGGAAAAGATTTCACACCACAACCTATTGTTCATGCCTTGGCGAAACTTACTAGTTGGAAACCACTAAGTGTTCTTCACTTTTTGGAGTTAGTTCTTGAAGAGAAGTTGGTTAGGAGCTTCTATGGGTTGCTTGTAGCGGATTGGAGCGGAAATATTTGGAGCTAAGACTTGCTTGGAGCGACATTAAGTTCTTGGATAATTTTGGGCTATTTGAGGTAGTAAACCTTAACCTCTTTGTGAATTGGTCATTATACATATATTATAAGTATATTATGGAGTATATAAAATATGGAGTAAAGTTTGGAAAAGTTGGATCTTGTTAACTTGTTAAAAGAAAAGATTAGTCGTTTGCCATTAAAATGGTAAGCGTATCTTACTTGTGAAGAAGTAATTAACAAAGTAACTATAACTTATATTAAGATGGAATATAAGTTGGATGACTAATGAAGTAATTGGATAAGTAAAATGGACAAAGTTGGCCAAGGACCCCAACTTAAGAACTGTATTTACTTTGACATGATTTACTTTGGGCGGTATTTACTTTGGGTGTATTTACTTTACTTTGTATTTACATTTACATTAAGGAAGATTGTTCAATCGCGTTCCGTTTGGGCGTGTGATCCTTTTTAATTATTGTATTGTTATGAAGGCGTGATAGTAAACAGCGTTACCGTTTGGGCGCGTAATCCCTTCTTTTACTTGTTGTTATTATGGGCGTGATAGTAAACGCGTTACCGTTTGGGCGTGTAATCCCTTCTTTATGTTGTTTAATTATTCGCCTTATATATATATATGGTATATATATTACGGTTATCGGACCTTGGAGAAAGATGGAAAAGTGAGTAAAAGCGGGAAGTCTTTGAATTTTCCGTAGAATTAGAGGGCTTTTTATTGGTATAAGTCTTGATGGTAAGAAAGGTTTGATAGAAGTACTATGACCATTTTAGGAGTGGAGTACTCGTGTGGCATGATCTACTTGGCTTAAGAAGTAGCAAGCGGGTTGAAGTACTTGGGCGTTTTGCTATTTGTCGATAATCGTCGCGAGGTATGTGAACCTCTTCCTATCTTTTCTAGCATGATTGTTGTGAACTATGTAAATGCGGTGAGGCGTACATGTGCTAAGTGATTTGGTTGGTTTAAAACATAGGGTGTTATAATAGCTTTATGGGAAGTTAGTTATAACGACTTTATGTAGGTAAAAGAATGGTTTATTGATTGTAGAAAGTTAAGAGACTTGATCTTGAAAGATAAGAGACTTGACTTATACACGACTTGATTTTGAAAGTTAAGAGACTTGATCTTGAAAGATAAGAGACTTGACTTATACGACTTGATTTTGAAAGTTAAGAGACTTGATCTTGAAAGATAAGAGACTTGACTTAGTTTGACTTATTATGAATTTTGTTAAAATGTTGTAAAAACCTCATTCGCGAGTAATGAGTAGTTGGTTTTAAAGAATAATGTTTCTTGATTTGGAAATGAGATTAAGTATCGAACAAACCATTGCATCGTTAATAAAGGAAATGTATTGACTAATTGTTATTAAAACGTAGAAACCTCCATCTGCATAGAAGCTAAGATGAGACAAAATGATATTACATTTCTAGATCATGTTTGCTTTTATAAGATTGTAATAGACAAGAACGACCTACTCGCACATAAGGCATATGTTTCTCAAATTTGTTTTAAAGGAGAATTATATTCTTAAGTGATTAAAACTATGAACTCTGAAACCTTTGAAAATGAGAAACTTGAGCATTTGAAATTAGGCAAACTTGAGCGTTTGGAAAATAATGTGTTACTTGATTTTACAAGGGAAGTGTTTTGGTTTACTTAAAAGATAGTCACTCTATTTTATACTACGAACATTGTGTGACTTTTGTGAAAGAAGCGTATCTTTTAAAAGAGTTAATGTATGTAATACTTTAGAATTCGAGCAAGGATTTTGGCATAAAA
Source organism: Przewalskia tangutica (assembly GCA_029844215.1). NCBI lineage: Eukaryota > Viridiplantae > Streptophyta > Magnoliopsida > Solanales > Solanaceae > Przewalskia > Przewalskia tangutica. The sequence continues at coordinate 36,668,972 of CM056737.1, read as the reverse complement.
TGATAGTACCTTAAGTTGTGTGTAACTTGCATATGTTTGCGTGTGATAGCCTTGTTGTGCAAGTCTTGTATTTTACTCGACTACCGGTTCATAGGATGAGCAGAATGTATTTCACTCGACTACGCGTTCATGGGATGAGCAGGGAATGTATTCACTTTCGACTAGCGTCCGTAGGATGGGCCAGGAATGTATTCCATCCACTACGAGTTCGTAGAGATGAGCAGGGAATGTATTTCTGCGTTTCTATCTGGGTCCATGAGATGGGCGAGACATATTATCGTATCACATGGTTTGTACCTAGGCTGGCAGTGAGGAAGGAGTTCCACGGGCATGAAGGATGACTTTGAGGGCGTGAGTCCCTGACTTGACATGACTGCTTTTATGTTATGAGCTGTAGTTTGGTTATCATACATGTCTCCTGTTTTATATAGACTGTTATGATTTCATTTCTGATATTTTGATTTCACATACTTGGTACTGTTGTCTTGACCTCGCCAGAAGTGCGTTCATCTGCGGTAGAAAGTACATCGGTTGTGGATCTCGCTCATAGGATCAGATTCGGTGTATTAGGAAGCCCGTTTCTCGGAGGCTTATCTTTTGGTATGTTACCACAGTGCAGCAGTTCTTGTACATTCGGGGTATGGCGGGGCCTGTCCGTCATAGTTATTATCACTTCTTAAGTGCATGAAATCTTTGTTGTGGCGAGTTTGTAAAAAGGATAAGCTGTTCGGGTTTTATGAATATATACTGAGCATTGTTTTGGTTGCTTTGTTTATTTATCATGTCTCTTGTTTCATGTTTATGTTTTATTTCCGTGATTCTCTCGATGTTATATCACGAGGGTGCCGAGGTAAGACACGATCCACGGGCCGGTTGGTCGTGATAAAAGTGGTATCAGGCGATTAGTCCTCGGAAAGTGTCTACGAACCGTGTCTAGTAGAGTCTTGATTATCGGTGTGTTGTGCACCACGTCTATAATCGGGAGGCTGCGAGACATTTATGATTGGTTTATATTCTTCTCACTCTGAGATCGTGCCTTAGAGGTGTGTTATAAGATGGAGTCCCTCTGACGTATTCTTATGTGCCAGTTATGCCTCCACGCAAGGCAATCGGGGCCCGAAGAAGGCAAGGCAACGAGGAGGCGTGAGTAAACACGGAGGTTCTGGGGCGAAGGCCCGGTCGTTACGAGATAGTGCTTCCGGCGAGTTTTAGCGCCCGCCCGGCCGGCGAGTTTAGGCGCGGCGATGGCTGCCGAGACTCTGATACGAGCCTCGGTCCAGCGGCTGGCGAGATGAGATGGGGTACAAGGAGATGGCGATTCTGGCGGTCGTGGCAGATATGAGAGAAATTTGAATCTGGCGATTCAGTCCAGTAGCACCATAGTTCACCGGCGAGCGATTTGAGACTACGGGACTTTACGAGTTGTAGCCATGGCGTTACATGGATCGAGGCGAGGATGACCCTCGGGAGTTTATCAAGCGACTCTGACGGATCATGAGTAATCCAGTCTCGAGCGAGTCGGTGGTATTGGGTTGCGCATCGGTGCGTAATCTGCGATCGGCCAGTTTGATTCATGGGAAGCTGTCGAGAACATGCGCTCCCGGTTTAGGGCGATGTTCTCAAGGGCATTTCTTGCACATTTCTTGCCTCGCGGATGAGAGGGCTCGGTAAGCAGTTTTTGGCGTTAAAGCGGGCCGGCGTGCGGTTAGAAAGTACAGCGTAGAGTTTGACTTCGTTGGCTCGGTATGTCCCGCCTTAGTGACCGATATGGAGGGCGAGTGCAGCTACGTCCGCGGGCTCGATGATTACTTGCGAGGCTTGTTGGTGTAGCTCTTGGGGTATGGACATTGCTGCATGCGAGCTCATGCGATTGGATGTGAGGCACGGAGAGGTCGGCGGAATGGCCGGGATCGGCGAGAAGAAGGCGAGCAGCGGTCCTTTGGTAACTTGCGAGGCGGACGCCTCAGCAGCGAGCTAGTTATGCACCTTCGCGATGAGTGGTCCTCGCGGTCTTGGGGCGTTCGGTATTCGGGGCTGAGTCGGGGCTCGGGGCTTAGTTCCGCAGATATCGTGAGTTCTAGCGGCGAGATTCATGTCCCCTCGGTGTACGATGTGGCGGCGTCATCCGGGAATGTCGTCTTTTTCGGTGCTTGTTTCACTGCGGCCGTCGGGGCCATTTGGCGAAGAATGTGCTTATAGGAGAATGCGGCGGCGTAGCGACTACGGATCGATGGCGGAGTTCATCGCCTGCGACTATGCGCCTGCGGTGAGCCTATGATTAGAGTGAAGCGGTAGATACGGTATATCCTTAACCCTACAGAGTTTTGTTTGCGCGATATGATGATCTTATTATTGTGTGCTATATGCAGATAGCATTGTGTTAAGTATAACTTAGAGAACATGACTAGTTGAAGAGGTAAGTTTGGGGTCATGGAAGGTGTGAACCTTAGAATATTATAAGTGGAGACCTTAGATGCGAGGCCGTCTTGAGTAAAAGATTTGTTTACGATTGACCTTTGTCGGAGTGCATAGTATCTGAGGGTAAAAAAAATTGTGTGATAAGTCCCGAGTGGTGTGAATTATATAAGGATAGTTATGATAAGAAGACCGCTAGGTTTGCGTAACTTGATTAGTGAGATTGTTCGGATCGGGAACAAGAGTTTGGCGCGGCAAATGGGTGGGTTGAGGCAAGGTTGCGTGTCAACCCGCAGCCGGTTTGGGGTAAGTCGGTTCGAGGTGGTCACTTGGTGGTAGAGTCACGAGGGTGCTAGGCCGGGTTTAGGTAACCATCGTGCGGGTTCGTGGATCGTTCGACGGAGAATCGGATCGTGAAGGCGGGAATGGCCTTAGAGTAAATTGAAGCTAGTGGGAGCTGTTGTGAGATTAGAAATGATTCCTCGTTGGCTTGGATTTGAGTCTTGCGCACATGTTATATTCTGGCCATTGGTGGCATGATCGGTTTTGTAAGTATAGTAGTGAAGACTATCTGCAAGCGCCAAATGCGTTTGGAGACTTAGAAGGAACATTCGGGATGAATGTTTCTAAGAGGAAGAATGTTATACCAGTAGTTCTAGGGTATATAGGTGAGGATATGCGTGCGAGAATCGACATAAATTTTGGAAAGAAAGAAAGATGTGATTTTTCGCGGAAAAGTTTAGGGTTTTGTGAAGGAAAAAGGTTCGTTGATGGGAATTGGATTCCCAGTTTGGTATTTGGGCTTCTTGAATTATATTAGAATTATGGAATTTTATTTAGAATTGGTCACGTGGGGCCAGGAGAAATTCTGGTTTTGTGGGGCCCACTTTGTTTTGAGATTTTTGCCTTTATGGATATTTCGGAAGATGAAATATTTTGGGCGAGTAGGAGGGTGACACGTGTCACCCCACAGGTGGCCTCGTGGCGAAATTTACTAACAGTGGCAAGGCAGTGGCACTTGTCTTGCTAGATATTTTATGTGGACAAGTGGCTTGTGGGACCCACACACACTTGTCCCCAATCTCAACCACACACTTGCCTTCATCCTAGCCCTTGGTTGTCCTATATATGCACCCTTAGTTGATGAAAACTTCCACACTTAACCATTTGAGACAAGAAATTCCCTCATTCTCCCTTGACCTTGCTCTGCGTTTTTAGCCCATTTCTTGACCTAAATTTGTCCAACAATTCTTAAACTCTCAAGTGTTCTTCCTAAGGTGTTAGGAAGATTGTGTACCAAGAGTTGGAAAAGATTTCACACCACAACCTATTGTTCATGCCTTGGCGAAACTTACTAGTTGGAAACCACAAGTGTTCTTCACTTTTTGGAGTTAGTTCTTGAAGAGAAGTTGGTTAGGAGCTTATGGGTTGCTTGTAGCGGATTGGAGCGGAAATATTTGGAGCTAAGACTTGCTTGGAAGCGACATTAAGTTCTTGGATAATTTTGGGCTATTTGAGGTAGTACACCTTAACCTCTTTGTGAATTGGTCATTATACATATATTATAAGTATATTATGGAGTATATAAAATATGGAGTAAAGTTTGGAAAAGTTGGATCTTGTTAACTTGTTAAAAGAAAAGATTGGCGTTTGCCATTAAAATGGTAAGCGTATCTTACTTGTGAAGAAGTAATTAACAAAGTAACTATAACTTATATTAAGATGGAATATAAGTTGGATGACTAATGAAGTAATTGGATAAGTAAAATGGACAAAGTTGGCCAAGACCCCAACTTAAGGGCGGTATTTACTTTGGGCGATGTTACTTTGGATGTATTTACATTTACATTGTTAAGGAAGATTGTTCAATCGCGTTCGTTTGGCGTGTGATTCCCTTTTTAATTATTGTATTGTTATGAAGGCGTGATAGTAAACAGCGTTACCGTTTGGGCGCGTAATCCCCTTCTTTTACTTGTTGTTATTATGGAGTCGAGATAGTAAACCGCGTTACCGTTTGGGCGTGTAATCCCCGTCTTTATGTTGTTTAATTATTACGCCTTATATATATATATGGTATATATATTACAGTTATTCGGACCTTGGAGAAAGATGGAAAAGTGAGTAAAAGCGGAAGTCTTTGTAGAATTTTCCGGAGAATTAGAGGGCTTTTTATTGGTATAAGTCTTCAATGGTAAGAAAGGTTTGATAGAAGTACTATGACCATTTTAGGAGTGGAGTACTACGTGTGGCATGATCTACTTGGCTTAAGAAGTAGCCGACGGGTTGAAGTACTTGGAGCGTTTTGCTATTTGTCGATAATCGTCGCGAGGTATGTGAACCTCTTCCTATCTTTTCTAGCATGATTGTTGTGAACTATGTAGTACGGTAGACGTACATGTGCTAAGTGATTTGGTTGGTTTAAAACATAGGGTGTTATAATAGCTTTATGAGAAGTTAGTTATAACGACTTTATGTAGGTAAAAGAATGGTTTATTGATTGTAGAAAGTTAAGAGACTTGATCTTGAAAGATAAGAGACTTGACTTATACACGACTTGATTTTGAAAGTTAAGAGACTTGATCTTGAAAGATAAGAGACTTGACTTATACACGACTTGATTTTGAAAGTTAAGAGACTTGATCTTGAAAGATAAGAGACTTGACTTAGTTTGACTTGTTATGAATTTTGTTAAAATGTTGTAAAAACCTCATTCGCGAGTAATGAGTAGTTGGTTTTAAAAGAATAATGTTTCTTGATTTGGAAATGAGATTAAGTATCGAACAAACCATTGCATCGTTAATAAAGGAAATGTATTGACTAATTGTTATTAAAACCGATGAAACCTCCATCTGCATAGAAGCTAAGATGAGACAAAATGATATTACATTTCTAGATCATGTTTGCTTTTATAAGATTGTAATAGACAAAACTGACTACTCACACATAAGGCATATGTTTCTCAAATTTGTTTTAAAGGAGAATTATATTCTTAAGTGATTAAAACTATGAACTCTGAAACCTTTGAAAATGAGAAACTTGAGCATTTGAAATTAGGCAAACTTGAGCGTTTGGAAAATAATGTGTTACTTGATTTTACAAGGGAAGTGTTTTAGTTTTACTTAAAAGATAGTCACTCTATTTTATACTACGAACATTGTGTGACTTTTGTGAAAGAAGCGTATCTTTTAAAAGAGTTAATGTATGTAATACTTTAGAATTCGAAGCAGGATTTTGGCATAAAATGATAGTACCTTAAGTTGTGTGTAACTTGCGTATGTTTGCGTGTGATAGCCTTGTTGTGCAAATCTTGTATTTTACTCGACTACCGGTTCGTAGGATGAGCAGGGAATGTATTTCACTCGACTACGCGTTCATAGGATGAGCAGGAATGTATTCACTCGACTACAGCGTTCGTAGGATGAGCAGGGAATGTATTTCACTCGACCGCGTCCGTAGGATGGGCCGGGAATGTATTCCATCCATTCTGAGTTCGTGAGATGAGCAGGAATGTATTCACACGTTTCTATCTGGGTCCATGAGATGGGCGAGACATGTTATCGTATCACATGGTTTGTACCTAGGCGCGCGGTGAGGAAGGAGTTCCACGGGCATGAAGGATGACTTTGAGGGCGTGACTCCCTGACTTGACATGACTGCTTTTATGTTATGAACTGTAGTTTGGTTATCATACATGTCTCCTGTTTTATATAGTATTATGATTTCATTCTGATATTTTGATTTCACATACTTGGTACTGTTGTCTTGACCTCCTTGAGGCTGCGTTCATCTGCATGAGTAAGAATGCATCGGTTGTGGATCCTCGCTCATAGGATCACGATTCGGCGTATTAGGAAGCCGTTTCTCGGAGGCTTATCTTTTGGTATGTTACCACAGTGCAGGTTCTTGTACATTCGAGGGTATGGCGGGGCCTGTCCGTCATAGTTATTATCACTTCTTAGAAGTGCATGAAATCTTGTTGTGGCGAGTTTGTAAAGGATAAGCTGTTCGGGTTTTATGAATATATCTGAAGGCAATTTGTTTTGGTTGCTTTGTTTATTTATCATGTCTCTTGTTTCATGTTTATGTTTTTATTTCGTGATTCTCTCGATGTTGTATCACGAGGTGCGAGTAAGACACGATCCACGGGCCGGTTGAGTCGTGACACTACGGGTATCGTGTGACCTTTGTAAAAGAAATGGATCTTTTTGAAAGAATTTAAGTACGTAGTACCTTGGGGTTAAGACCCGGATTTGTTGTCATAAAATGAATGTCTAAAAGTAAGTTAAACTTGTCTATGCTAGTTGTGATAGCCTTTGATGGTATTACTATGTTACCGCGTCTCTCAGTTGGAGGGTCGGCTGACTTGTTGTGAATTTACTTGGACATATCGGCCGTGACGGAGGATTCCACGGGTATGCTTCCATTGTGATTGATCTTGGCCATGCTTATACGATGAGGATTCGGGGCATGCGGCGGGGATGCGGGTTAGATGTCGGCGTTTCATTACTCCATGGACATGTCTACCGATGAGGATTAGGGGCATCGTCCATTATTGTTACTCGTGGGCTAGCTCCCGTGAAGGCGTGTCTACCGTCGAGGATTAGGGGCATGTTATATCGATTATTACTCCATGGGCTAGCTCCCGTGAAGGCGTGTCTACCGTCGAGGATTAGGGGCATGTTATATCGATTATTACTCCATGGGCTAGCTCCCGTGAAGGCGTGTCTACAGATGAGGATTAGGGGCATGTTATATATACATATGTATTGTATATGTATGCGCCCGGCAGTGAGGTAGGATGCCAGGCGCGTCACTGGTTATATGTTACACTGCAGTGGCGGTGATGGAGGATTCCACGGGCGGGAGGTATATATATTGTATATGTATGCGCCCGCGGTGAGTAGGATGCCAGGCGCGTCACGTAGTATAATTTATGTCATAGGCTGCCGTGATGAGGAAGAATTCCACGGGCATGAGTGATGACTTTGAGGGCGTGAGTCCCTGACTTGACATGACTGCGTATATGTTGTGTACTGTAGTCTGGTTATCATACATGTCTCCTTCTTTATATAGACTATTATGATTTCATTCTGATATTTTGATTTCACATACTTGGTACTGTTGTCTTGACCTCCTTGAGGCTGCGTTCATCTGCGAGAGGTACACCGGTTGTTGATCCTAGCTCATAGGATCACGGTTCTGCGTATTGGGAAGCTCCGTTCTTCTGGAGGCTTATCTTGGTATAGTCCCCTGTCATTGTAGGTACTTGTACATTCAGGAGTATGGCGGGGCCCTGTCCCGTCATAGATGTTATAAATCTCTTAAGTGCATGAAATCTTGTTGTGGCGGGGTTTGTAAAGGATATAGCTATTCGGTTTGATACATATATAGAAAGGTGGCGTTTTGGTTGCTTTGTTTCTTATATTTCATTGTCTCATGTCTTTGAGTTTTTATTTTTATTTGGTTTTTCTCGATGTATTATCACTAGGGTGCAGGGGTAAGGCAGTCGCGGGCAGTGAGTCATGACAAAAGTGGTATCGAGCGATTAATCCTCGGAAAGTGTCTGGGCCGTATCTAGTAGAGTCTTGATTATCGGCGTGTTGTGCACCACACCTATATGTCGAGGCTGCGGGATATTTAGGATTGGTTCCATTCTTGTTATACCGTATTTCGGAGTATATGCGTGAGGGCGTACGTCTGGTTAGCCTTAAAGTTAGGCCAAGTTCGAAAATTGTACCTGACTTCGCTAAAGGAATCGTTTCGGCGAAAGCGTTTCCACGACTTTCGTGAGGAAAATTCGGCTATGTCATTTAGTATTTTTGCGGATTTTTAGAGGCGAAACATTTTGGACCAGCGGGAGGCAACACTTGTCACCTCGATTGGTGGACTTAAAGCGTCCATTTGGGCGAATTGGACTAAGCAGCACGTTTTTGTGCCTTGCACAAAGTCAAGGAGTTGGTAGGATATTTGTGTGTAGTAAATCTTCACCTACACTTGCCTTGCACTTGTCTTCATCTTGGCCATTGGTTGGCCATGGCTTGAGCTATAAATACCCTTAAAGATGAAGAGTTCTTCATCCACAAATTACTTCAAGTCTTGAAAAATCCTCTCCTCTCCAAGCCTTTTAGTCAACACCTCCCACTTTGAGTGAGTTTGGCGAGGCTACCCCACTAGCCTGGCGAAATCTACCCCTCCCTTGGTAGAAAAGTTGTCTTCTAGCATTGTTATAATGCCCAAAATACCTAGCCCAAATCCCTTAGTCCTTTGTAGAAGTTGTGAAGAACTTCTAAGGTTTCTTAGACTCTGGGCGTACAACTTAGGAGCTAAACCTTGCTCAGTAGCGACTTTATCTAGGATATTATTGGGCTTACAGGGTAACTAATCCTAACCCTCTTTTGAATTAGAGAATACATCTGTAGTAGTATAAGAATAAGTATTAAATACTTGGAAGAATATTACGGAATAGAATTGTTGTACTCATGAAAATTTGTTTTCTGATGAACTTATATAGCTCATGGGTAGGGTTGTCTGCCGACTTTCAGTAGAATTGTGAACCCTCTGTTTAGAATGACTTTTGAGTAGTCTAGACTTTGATAGATATGCGTGACTATTATAGGTGATTCTCTGCGGCGGCATATTCACTTGGCGGGAGGTTTTGTAGAAGGTATGTGATTCTTCTAAGCATGATATTTTAACACATATATATGATGCGGTAGGCGTACATGTGTTAAGCGAATAATAACTACGGCAATGTCGTTTGACTTAAGCTGAATAATAACTACGGCAATGTCTTTTGACTTAAGCACGAATAATAAGAATCTGATGCATTTCAAAGAACTCTGAATCATTTTTAACGGAAGATAAATATTTGGTTTTAAAACAAAAGCTTAAGAGTTATACTAGCTTTATGGGAAGTTAGGTATATGACTTAAGAAAGATAAAAAGGCTATTTACTTGTTTGTTTATAAAAGCCTTGTATTGATTTACATTAAGTGTAGTAAGATTTGTTTGATAAGTAGACATATTATGATGCTACAGGTTAGTGTCTTGAAATCTTTGTGTAAGGGGTCATTCTTCTTTGTGCTTACATTGCTAGCAGGTAAGTCCGTTATCTTTGTTATTGTATCACCTACCCGCATTGTTATCACAGAGGCTTGCCCGCGATCTTGGTCTATCGGCTATCACGGTCTGTGAGACTATGCGGAGCAGCGGTATGCTCGGGATTGATCATTCGGGTGTTTAGCTGATGCGGGGATTCCTATGCGATGCAGTGAGACTATGCGGTCTTTTGAGGCTATGCGAGCTGCGGGAGCCTAGGCGGATCTGGGGTTAGCTGCCCCGATCGAGAATACCTAAATGCGGTGCGTGTGTGACCTATGCGGGCTGCGGAAGTCGAGGACTAGGCCGCGAGAATGATACTATGGCGATTGGCCTTGCCCGATCATTCGCGGCCTAGAATAGACACATTCTGATTTTCCTATTCTAGCATTTGTTTGTGATGTGGCACTTATGTGCAATTGAGCGATTGTATTTGTGAAAAGGTTTTAAATACTTTGATTTCATTTAAGTACTTTATAGTTTCACATACTTGGTACTGTTGTCTTGACCTCGCCCGAAGTGCGTTCATCTGCGAGTAAAGGCAAGCAGTGCTAGATCCGCGTCCTTAGGATCTTTTGCGTTGGTGTCGGGAGCTCATCTTCTAGGAGGCTCTACTTTTGGGTATGATCTCCACTGTTGTAGATAGTTTTATCTGATCGAGGTATGGCGGGGCCACTGTCTCGCCATAGTTGTATATTTTCCTTAAGTGCATGCGTCATGTTATGCAGTTTGGGATGTAGCGCTGAACCATGTTTATTTATATATGCAGAAAGCGGCGTTTCTCACATAAGCGTGTCTATTTTATAAAGCTGTTTCTGTCTTGTTTACATTCCATTGGTTACTCGATGTATGACTACTTGGGTGCCCGGTAAGGCACGATCCACGGGCCGGGCAGTCGTGACAAAAGTGGTATCGAGCGATTAATCCTCGGAAAGTGTCTGAACCGTATCTAGTAGAGTCTTGATTATCGGTGTGTTGTGCACCACACCAATGTCGAGAGGCTATAGGATATTTAGGATTGGTTTCCATTCTTCTCATTACGAGATCGTGCTTTAGAGGCATGTTATAGGTTGGACCCTCTAACGTATTCCTTTCTATGCGATTATGCCTCGCGTAAGGCAGGGCCCGGAAGGGCAAAGCGGCCAGGAGGCTGCTAGCGAGACACCCAGTCACGAGGCTCGAGCCCGATCTATACGAGAGGCGGCAAGTTCTATGGCGCCGCCGGCCCAGCGAGACCACAGTACCAGCGCCTCATGTCCCGCGGCACAGGGCGGAGAGTTAGGAGTACAAGGAGATAGCTTGACTTTTGGCTAAGTTGTGGCGGATCGAGGATAAATTTGAATCGCGGTAGTTCGATTCGGCTCGGCTCGATCGCGCCGTGGTGCAGAAGCGAATAGTTTGAGACTACGGGATTTCCTTAGTTGTAGCGCGAGTTTTTCTGGGTCGGCGGAGGATGATCGCGAGTTCATCCGTCATTGCGAAGGATCATGCGGGTGATCAAGGCTTGAGGCGAGTGCTGTGACATTCGGTTCGCATCGGTGCGTGATACGCGATCGATTGGTTTGATTCATAGGAGCTTTCGGGAGAGCATGCACCTCAGCGGTATGGGATGAGTTTTGAGGCTTTCTCACACACTTCTTGCCTCCGCGGATGAGGGCGGCACGCGGTGATAGATTCTTGTTCTTTGAGGCAGGGAGGGCCTTGCGGTGAGGAGTCTGATGTCGAGTTTGATTCTTTGGCTCGATATGTCCACTGCTTTGGTAGAAGATATGGAGGGCCGGGTGCATCGCTATGTCACTGGGCTAGATGATTACATGGCGAGTCTTGTGCGGGTGTGTCCGCCCGACGAGCATGGACATAACCGTATGCGAGCTCATGCACTAGGATGCGAGGCGTAGAGACGCCGGGTAAGCGATATCAGCGCGAGAAGAAGGCGAAGGCGGCGGTTATTTTAGTGGTTCGGGGTGGCGGCATCAGTGAAGTCGGTGCACCACGGCCGTATGAGCGCTCTACCTCATTTGATGCAGCCCAGGCGATCGGGGCGGTCGGGGCGGGACTTGATTTCGAGTAGCGAGTGCTAACCGTTGAGTCTGCTCGGTGTGCGTTGTGGTAGATACCATTAGGAGGCGTACTCGGGAACTGCTATACTTGTGGCGGCGGTCATTTCGCGAAGTTTGTCAGGCCGGCGGTAGTAGGGCGATCTACGAGTGCATTGCGTTTCTTCATCCCAGCGATTACTCGCCGGAGAAAAGGTACTCATGGACCAGCGGGTGGCGAGAGTCGTGGCGCGGGTCCCGATTCTAGCGGTCCTCGAGCGCATTTATGCTGTCCGGTAAGCGGGATCGGGAGGCCTCGCTGATGTCGTCGCGGTACCTTATCGGTTTAGGTTTGATGTGTATGCTTTGATAGATCGGGTTCTACTACATCCTATATATCTCCACTTGTTGCTAGTAGGATAGGGATGAGCACGAGTCCATAGACCACTGAGTAGCTACGCGATGGGTGATTCGGTGGTAGCTCGGCGGGTATATAGAGCTTGTCTGTGACCATTCTGATCGTCGGACCTGGCGACTTGATAGAGTTGGAGATGATTGACTTGGCGTGATCATGGGGATGGATTGGCTAGCTTCTTGCTACGCCAATGAAGCTGCGAGAGAAAGTAATGCAGTTCCAGTTTCTGAGGCGGTTGTTGAGTGGGAGGAGCACGGTATCGTAGAAGTAGGTTTATTTCCTACCTCGAGGCTAGGAAGATGGTGCGAAGGGTATATCTACCATCTCGTTCGGGTGTTTGATCTGAAGGCTGCGGTACCAGATTTTGATCGATTCGGTGGTCGAGAGAATTCCCGGGCGTGTTTCGACGACCTCCGGGTATCCCTCACGAGAGGAGATCGAGTTTTGTATAGATGTGTTGCGGACACTCGGCCTATTCCATTCCGCCATACGAGAATGGCACTGCCGAGTTGAGAGAAGTGAAGGACGGTGAGAGATTTCTTTGGAGAAAGGGTTTTATCGGACCTAGTGTTTCTCCAGAAGCGCGTATTGTTCGTAAAGAAGAAGGGCGGGGCCAGCTGCGCGTGTGTGTTGACTTCTGACGGTGAACAAGGTGACCATTAAACGAATACCCGCTTCCCGGGATTGATGATTTGTTCGACGATTGCGAGCGCGAGATGTTTCTCGAGATTGATCTGCGATCGGGCTATCATCGAGTTCGTGTCGAGAGAGGTGGATGTCCCTAGGGTGCATTCGGACGTGCGGGCATTATGAGTTGGTCATGTCTTTTGGGTTGACGATGCTCGGCGGTATTCATGGATTTGATGAACGAGTGTTCAAACCATTTTGGACACGTTTGTGATAGTGTTCATTGATGATATCTTGGTTTATTCGCTCAGGCGAGGAGCATGCGGAGCATTTGAGGCTTGTCTTGTGAGTTCTCGGGACCAGCGATTATCGCCAAGTTTTCCAAATGTGAGTTTTGGTTAGCCGGTGGCTTTTCTTGGGCATATTAGCCGGGGTGATGGCATTCAGTGGATCGGCGAATCGAAGCGATCGAGGACTTGGCCTAGACCTCTACTCAAGCGAGGTTCGCGATTTTACGGGCCTTGCGAGTTATTATCGGCGGTTCGTAGAAGTTTGCTTCTATCTGCACCGTTGACTAGGGTGACTTCGAAAGCGACCAAGTTTGATGGTGATGCTTGTGGCGGGGTTTCGATTCTTTGAAAGAGGCGCGGCCGCCCGTTCTTACTCTTCGGAGGTCGGATGGTTATATGCGTGTATTGTGATCGTCGGGCATCGGGTTGGGATGTGTGTTGATGCGGCATGGAAGGGTTATAGCATATGCATCGGCGGTGAAAAAACACGAGAGGAACTACCCGCGTGATTTAGAGTTGGCGGTGTGATTCACGCTTTGAAGATCTGGAGGCACTATTTGTATGGGGTTCACGTGGATATTTATACGGACCACAAGAGCCTCGGTATATCTTGACCGGAGGAGTGAACTTATAGCGAGAGGCGGTGGTTAGAGTTGCTTAAGGATTACGATGTTGATATCTGTACCACGGGGAAGGCGATGTTGTGGCGGATGCTCTTAGTCGTAGGTCGATGGGAGCCTATCGGATGTGCGACTAGAGAGAAGGTACATGGTTCGTGATTTGCACGATTAGCGAGCCTTGGTGTCCGTTTGATTGATTACGATAGCGATGGGGTTAGAGTTCGTGAGGTTGCGAGTCTTCCGTCGTCGAGAGGTGAAGAAGCGGCGATTCGAGATCGGCTTTGATTCGATATCGTGTCTGACTCTTACGTGAGGCAAGGGTCGCACGAGTAGCACTTTGATGGGGTGCTAAGGTTTGGCGAGTTGTGTGTCCCGGATGTTTGAGACTTGGCGAGTTCTTAGGGAAGCCTGCAGCGCGCGTTACTCTATCCGTCGAGTCGACCAAGATGTACCACGACCTTAGATACGTGTATTGGTGGGATGGCTTGAAGAGGGGCGTTGCGAGTTCGTAGCTCGATGCGTGTTGTCGGCGGTGAAGGTAGAGCACGGAGGCACGGTGGTTTATTCTGACGATAGAGATCGACACGGAAGTGGGAGGTAATCAACACGGACCGTCAGCGGGATTACCTCGCACTCGGAGGAGACATGATTCTATATGGGTTATCGTCGGCGGTGTGAAATCAGCCCACTTTCTTCCGTCCGGACGACCTTTTGGTGAGGATTATGCGGAACTTTACATCAGAGATCGTCGGTGCATGGAGTCCCTATTTCGATCATATCGACGAGAGCCCGATTTCGGCTAAGCTTACGGAGAGTCCTTCGAGGAGTTTAGGGGCGGTGAGCACAGTCACGCATTTCATCCACGAGCAGACGGACGAGGCGAGCGCACTATCGGACTCTTGAGGATATCTTTGCGAGCTGTGTTATTGACCGATGGTAGTTGGGAGGATCATTTGCCTCTAGTTGAGTTTGCGTATAATAATAGCTACCACTCGGTATTCGGATGGCGCCTTATGAGGTCTTGTATGGGAGGAAGTGCGGATCGCCTATAGGTTGGTTCGATGTGGGCGAGTGCGGCTAGTGGGACGATTTGGTGCGTGAGCGATGGATAAGGTGAAGCTTATCAAGGCGGCTATTAATGACTGAGTCGGCGAAGTCGTATCACGGATCATCGTCGTCGGCATCTTGAGTTCGAGTTCATGATTGGGTTTTCCTAAAGGTGTCACCCATGAAGGGTGTGATGAGATTCGGGAAGAAGGAAACTGGCCCAGTACATTGGGCGTTTGAGTTGTCGCGAGGTAGGCAAGGTTGCCTATGAGTTGAATCTGCCGTCCGTCTGGAAGCGGTGCATCCGGTTTTCACGTATCTATCTTTGAGGAGATGGATCGGGGCTCCATCGAGGGTACACCCGATGGGCGATGTCGTGGTGGCCGAGGGGTTATCGTATGAGGAGATTCCATGCGCGATAGTCGATCGTCGGAGTTAGGCGTCTGCGGACGAGGCGTGGCAGTCAAAGTTACGTGGCGGAGCGAGCTCGAGGAGGAGATGATGTGGGAAGGCGAGGAGGACATGAGGCGAAGTATCCTCACTATTCCCAGCACCTCGGGTAATTCACTTTCCTACTTGTAAATTTCCATTACCATATATGCCTAAGTGTTGTTCTATGGCGTGTGTGGCGTTTGCAGCTGTTTAAGCTTTATCGATAAGCGTCTTGGGAAGGAATATTCGGGACGAATGTTTCTAAGGAGGAGAATGTTATACCGTATTTAGGAGTATATGCGTGAGGGCGTGCGTCAAAAGTTTAGCCTTAAAGTTAGGCCAAGTTCGAAAATTGTACCTGACTCGCTAAAGGAATCGTTTTTAGGCGAAGCGTTTCCACGACTTTCGTAGGAAAATTCGGCTATGTCATTTAGTATTTTTGCGGATTTTCCTAGAGGCGAAACATTTTGGACCAGCGGGAGGGCAACACTTGTCACCCTCCGATTGGTGGACTTAAAGCGTCCGTTTGGACGAATTGGACTAAGCTTGGCACGTTTTTGTGCCTTGCACAAAGTCAAGGAGTTGGTAGGATATTTGTGTGTAGTAAATCTTCACCTACACTTGCCTTGCACTTGTCTTCATCTTGGCCATTGGTTGGCCATGGCTTGAGCTATAAATACCCGCAAGATGAAGAGTTCTTCGTCCACAAATTACTTCAAGTCTTGAAAAATCCTCTCCTCTCCTTAAGCCTTTTAGTCCAACACCTCCCCACTTTGAGTGAGTTTGGCGAGGGCTACCCACTAGCCTGGCAGAAATCTACCCCCTCCCTTGGTAGAAAAGTTGTCTTCTAGTATTGTTATAATGCCCAAAATACCTAGCCCAAATCCCTTAGTCCTTTGTAGAAGTTGTGAAGAACTTCTAAGGTTTCTTAGACTCTGGAGCGTACAACTTAGGAGCTAAACCTTGCTCAGCGACTTTATCTAGGATATTATTGGGCTTACCGGGTAACTAATCCTAACCCTCTTTTGAATTAGAGAATACATCTGTAGTAGTATAAGAATAAGTATTAAATACTTGGAAGAATATTACAAAATAGAATTGAGCTGTACTCATGAAAATTTTTTCACGATGAACTTATATAGCTCAGGGTAGGGTTGTCTTGCCCGACTTTCCATAGAATTGTGAACCCTCTGTTTAGAATGACTTTTGAGTAGTCTAGACTTTGATAGATGTGCGTGACTATTATAATTTGATTCTCTGCGTGGCATATTGACTTGGCGGGAGGTTTTGTAGAAGGTATGTGATTCTTCTAAGCGTGATATTTTAACACATATATATAATGCGGTGAGCGTACATGTGTTAAGCGAATAATAACTACGGCAATGTCGTTTGACTTAAGCTTTGAATAATAACTACGTCAATGTCTTTTGACTTAAGCACGAATAATAAGAATCGATGCATTTCAAAGAACTCTTGAATCATTTTTAGCAGAAGATAAATATTTGGTTTTAAAACAAAAGCTTAAGAGTTATACTAGCTTTATGGGAAGTTAGGTATAACAACTTAAGAAAGATAAAAGGCATTTACTTGTTTGTTTATAAAAGCCTTGTATTGATTTGTTAAGTGTAGTAAGATTTGTTTGATAAGTAGACATATTATGATGCTACAGGTTAGTGTCTTGAAATCTTTGTGTAAGGGGTCATTCTTCTTGTGCTTACATTGCTAACGGTAAGTCCGTTGTCTTGTTATTGTATCACCTACCCGCCATTTGTTATCACAGGGTTTGCCCCTTGATCGAGTCTATCGGCTTTATGCGGTCTGTGAGACTATGCGGGCAGCGGTATGCTCGAGGATTGATCATTCGGGTGTTTAGCACGATGCGGGGATTCTATGCGGTCTGTTGAGACTATCACGGTCTTTTGAGGCTATGCGGCTGCGGGAGCCTAGGCGGATCTGGGGTTAGCTGCCCCGATCACGAGAATACCTCATGCGGTGCATGTGTGACCTATCGCGAGTGCGGAAGTCGAGGACTAGGCACGCGAGAATGATACTATGGGCGATTAGCCTTGCTTGATCATTAGCGGCCTAGAATAGACACATTCTGATTTTCCTATTCTGTTGTTGTTTACGATGTGGCACTATGTGCAATTGAGCGATTGTATTTGTGAAAAGGTTTTAAATACTTTGATTTCATTTAAGTACTTTATAGTTTCACATACTTGGTACTGTTATCTTGACCTCGCCGAGGCTGCGTTCATCTGTGAGTAAAGGCAGCAGTGCTAGATCCGCGTCCTTAGGATCTTTGCGTTGGTGTCGGGAGCTCCATCTTCTCGGAGGCTCTACTTTTAGGTATGATCTCCTGTTGTAGATAGTTTTATCTGATCGGTATGGCGGGGCCACTGTCTGCGCCATAGTTGTATATTTTCCTTAAGTGCATCGTCGTATTTATGCAGTTTGGGATGTAGCTTCTTGAACCATGTTTATTTATATATGCGAAAAGCGGCGTTTTCTCACATAAGCGTGTCTATTTTATAAAGCTGTTTCTGTCTTGTTTACATTCCATTGGTTACTCGATGTATGACTACTTGGGTGCCGGTAAGGCACGATCCACGGGTCGAGCAGTCGTGACAATTCTTCTCACTCGAGATCGTGCCTTAGAGGCGTGTTATAAGTTGGAATCCCTGGCGTATTCTTATGTACCGTTATGCCTCTGCGAAAAGCAACCATGGCGGAGGGCGAGGCAGCGGAGGAGCTACGAGTAGAACACGAGAGGTTCTGAGGCACGCAGACCAGTCATTACCTAGGTGGTACTTGGATGGGGAGTTACGCGCCGCTAGCCCGGGAGAGTTTAGAGCGGCAGCGGTTTCTCACGAGGCCACGATACTGAGCCTCGATTCCACGGCCAGGAGCCGAGGATATGGGTTACAAAGAGATGGCCCAGTTACTAGCTAAGATCGTGACGAGATATGGGGACGGACGGGAGCCGGTGGTTCTGGAAGTACCAGTGGTTCACCCTAGATCCGATAGTCTGAGACTTCGGGATTTCTTGAGTTGCAGTCCGCCGGAGTTCTATGGATAGAGAGTTGAGGATGATCCTCAGGGTGTCATGCTAGTTTGGGAGATTGTTATGCTTGCGGCCAGCAGGGCCATTTGGTGAGAGTTTGTCCAGGCGGTAGTACGGATGTAGAGACTGACGCCGGGATCGGTGGTGGTTCATGCGCCATGGCTAGGCGCCTGCGGTGAGGATTATGATTAGGCGACAAAGGAAAAGTGATGCGATGAATTCTGAGAGATATATTTAGCCCTTAAGAGACTTGTATATGTTGTTATGGTGGATACATGTTGAGTGATATGTACGGATAACATTGTGTAAGTTGTGATTTAGAAAACATGGGTAGTTGAAGAGGTAAGTATGGGGGCATGGAAGGTGTGAATCTTAGAATAGTACACGTTGAGACCTTAGATGTAAGGCCGTCTTAAGTAGAAGATTTACGGTTAATCTTTGTCGGAGTGCATAGTATACGTGGAGTATTTGTGTGATAATTCCATGGGTAGTTTGAGATAGAAGTGGTAGCTTTCATGACGTGAATTAGTAAGATTGTTAGGATCGAGGCGAGAGTTTAGCGCGATAATGGGTCGGGTTGAGGCGGTTGGTCAACCGCATCCGGAATGAAGTGAGTAAATTTGTTGTGGTCACTATGTGATAGGGTCACGAGGTGCTAGGACCAAGTTTAGGTAACCATTATGCGAGTTCGTAGGCGTTGAGCGAGCGGGTCGTGAAGGCCGGGAATGGCCTTAGAGAAATCGAAGCTAGTAAGGTGACCAAGTTGGATAGTAGAAACCCCAGAGTTTGAAAGCGAAGCGATGGCGAAATATAGTGCGTGTAATAGAAAGAGTTCGGGTATCTGAGAAGGTTCTGACGAGTAAGAAAAAAGCGAACATGTGTTAAGTGAATGGAAATGATCATTTTTGTGAAGTGAAGGTGCGAAGAGTATCCTTTGGACCAGGAGGGAGAGTTATAGTGTTGTTATACACTTTAGAGGTGATTCCTTGTTGGCTTGGATTTGAGTTTTGTGCGTATGTTATATTATGGCCATTGGTGGCATGATTGGTTTCGTAAGTATAGTAGTGAAGACTATACCGGCGCATGTGTTTTTGAGACTTAGAAGGAACATTTGGGACGAATGTTTCTAAGGGGGGAAGAATGTTACACCCCGTAGTTCGAGGTATGTATGTGAGGGCGTGCGTGCGAGATTACGACATTAAAATTGGAAAGGAAGAAAGATGTGATTTTTAAGCGGAAAAGTTTCGGATTTTGTGAAGGAAAAAGGTTGAAAATGGGAATTGGATTCCCAGTTTGGTATTTGGACTTCTTGGATTATAATAAAATTATGGATTTTATTTTTAGGAAATAGTAACGTGGGGCCACGAGAGAAATTCTGATTTTGCGGGGCCCACTTTATTTTGGAGATTTTGGACATTGTGGATATTTTGAAAGATGAAATATTTTGGGCGAATAGGAGGCGACACGTGTCACCTTAGGTGGCCATGTGGTGAAATGGGTGGGACAGTGGATAGCCACTTTTCCGTGCTTGGCGAAATGGCCTTGCCATTTGTCTCTTGATTTTGTTGGTCATGTGGTGGGTGGGACCCACACGTGTCCCAATCTAGACCACATGTATCACGATCCGACCACGGGCGTGGCGGTGCCTTACCGGGCACCCTAGTGATCTGACATCGAGAGAAAAACGTGGAAATAAAAACATCTGAGATATGAAGCGAGATAAAAAGCAGGCTAACCAAAGCGGTTGCCCTTTTGCATATATCTGAGAAATTTGAGCGATTACATACTTTACAACCCTTCCAGCAGTACTACAGGACCTCTAAGAGTGTAACAACAACTATGGCGGGACGGGGCCCGCGTACCACGAATGTACAGAACACAACTCGGAAACATGCAAAAGATAAGCCTCGGAGAAAGCGGAGCTTTCAATCTGTTGGCTGTGATCCTATGAGCGAGGATCAACAACCGATGTACCTCTACTGCGGCGTGAGCGGCCCGAAGGAGTCGATCTACAAGTGCAGTATGTGGCGAAAATCTGTAAATGAAATCATAATAGTCTATATAAAGCGGGAGACATGTATGATAGCAAACTACGATTACCTGACATATGGCGATCATGTCAAGTCAGGGACTCACGTCCTCAAAGTCATAACAATGGGTCTCACGCCCACATCAATCATGCCCGTGGAATTCCTTCCTCACTGCCGGCAGTCTATGATATAACAACACCAAGTACCTTGAACACGAGTCCCACGTGTCGTAAAACCATCTGGGGCAAATCTGAAGGCTAACTACGGATACCAAAGTCGCGTCATCCCGGCCAAGGCAAAGTGCAGCCAACTACGGATACCACTGCGCGCGTGGCGGCGGGCAAATGCGATGTCGCGACCCGTTCGGGGCGTGGTAGTGCCTTACCGGGCACCAAGTGGCGTACATCAGTAATCAGGAATATAAAAACAAGACATGAAACAAGTGTAAAATGAGACCTGTTTATACGAGAAAAAGTCGTCTTCGGCATATATATAAACCAAATCTGCGATTACATCCCAGTGTACAATAGGACTACAGACCTCTGAAGTAAACAAATATGGCGGGACGAGGGCCCGCCATACCTGAATGTACAAAACTATCTACACAGCGGGAGATCATACCCAAAAGTCGAGCCTCGGAGAAATGGAGCTCGACACGAAGAAAAGATCCTAAGCGAGGATCAGCTACTGCTTCCCTTTACTGCGGCATGAGCGCGGCCCGAGAAGTCGATCTGGCAGTACCAAGTATGTGAAAGCGTAAAGTACTTTAAATGAAATCATATCATTTTAAAACCAATTCTACAAATAGTGCGAAACAACGAATGTAACGCACATAGTTCCACTTCACAAGCAAGAGCAATAATAGGTAAGCGTAATAGGTCTTTTCTATTTGCGAATGATCGAAGCAAGGCCAATCGCCCATAGTATCATTATGCATGCCTAATCACGGACTCCGTGGTCGCATGCCACTAGGCGCGTGAGGCATTCCCGCATCGAGGTAGCTACTCTTGGCATCGTCACGGACTCCGTAGTCGCGTGGCGAATAGATCGCGTGAGGTATTACCCACTAACACGGAACTCGTAGCTCGCATAGGTCCCTGGACGCGTGAGCATCCCTCGCGCGTCGAGCGACAACCGGTATATCATGTCGAGAGGTGGGTGGTGCGATACTAACATAACGGCTTATCGTCGAAACAACATAAGCCTGATAAGAATAACCTCTTTATACAAGCGTTACAAGACACTAACACGTAGCACGTAATATGTCTACTCATCAAACCATATTACTATACTTTCCAAGTATTTCAAAAGAATTAAGAATCGTTTTTGAAAGAAGAGTAATACTTGGTTTTGAAAGTTTAAGAGTTATACTAGCTTTATGGAAAGTTGGTATAACGACTTAAGAAGATAAAAGAATGGTTTATTGATTTTAGAAGTTAGAGACTTGATCTTAAAGATAAGAGACTTGACTTAATTGAATTGATATGAATTTTATTAAAAAGTGTGAAACCTCATTCGTGAGTAATGAGGATTTGGTTTTTAAAGAATAATGTTTTAACTGATTTCGGAAATGAAAATAAGTATCGAACGAACCCCTGCAGCGTTAATAAAGGAAAATGTATTGACAAATCAGTAATTATATTAAAACCGATGAAGCCTAAATCTGCATAGAAGCTAAGATAAGACAAGATTGTATTACATTTCTAGATCATGCATTTGTTTTAATAAGATTGTTATAAACAAGAATAACCTACTCACACATAAGGCATACGTTA
This sequence comes from Przewalskia tangutica, assembly GCA_029844215.1. NCBI lineage: Eukaryota > Viridiplantae > Streptophyta > Magnoliopsida > Solanales > Solanaceae > Przewalskia > Przewalskia tangutica. The sequence goes on along the minus strand of CM056737.1, from coordinate 36,647,123 downwards.
CTCAATTGTTTTAAAAGAGATTACGTTATTTGATTAAGACTATGAACTATGAAATCTTTCGAAAATAAGAGACTTGAATATTTGAAATTAGGCAAACTTGAACTTTGGAAAAGAATGTTGTAATTTGACTTTAAAAGGAGAAGTGTTTTGGTCTAAAAAGAAGGCATGATATTGTCTTAATTTGGTTTAAAAAGGAAAGTATGGAAGTTGTTTTGGTTTACTTAAAAATGTTAGTCACTCTATTTTTTTATAATACGGGTATCGGGTGACCTTTGTAAAAGAAATGGACCTTTTTAAGAAAAAAAAATTTAATGTACGTAGTACTTTGGGGTTAAAACCTGGACTTTGGCATAAAATAAAAGTACCTTGAGTTGTGTGTAACTTGCCTATGTTTGCGTGTGATAGCCTTGTCGTGCTAGTATTGTATTTCTATACCACCGCGTCTCTCAATGGAGGGCCGGCTGATTTGTTATGATCTTACTTGGGCCTTGGCGGTGGCGGAGGATTCCGCGGGTACATACGGTGATAGTGTTATTCCATGGACTAGCCCATGAGGTTATCTTGATTGACTTTGGTATCTGGTAGTTGGCTCTCGTACTTGCCGAAGTCGTGGTGATTCGGCTTTGGTATCGGTAGTTAGCCGTACTTGCCCCGTTCGGTTTAGTGGCGAAGTCGTGATCTGACGCCAGTATCGGTAGTTAGCCTCGTACTTGCCGATCGGCTATGTGACCACGGCTTTGGTAAGCCCAGTAGTTGGCTTCGTACTTGCCGTGTCGACCGTGGTTTGGTTGTATAGTATTGTTAGTCACGACTTTGGTATCGGTAGTTGGCTTCGTACTTGCCGGTCGATTGATGATCGGCTTTGGTATACGGTAGTTAGCCGTACTTGCCCGATGCGGTTTTATGACCTGAGTGGGACACGGTGTTCATGTGTACTCCTTGGTGTTATTATATCATAGACTGCCGGCAGTGAGGAAGGTATTCCACGGGAATGATTGATGTTGTGGGCGTGAGACCCATAGTTAGATTTGAGTGATGACCTTGAGGGAGTGAGTCCCTGACTTGACCTGACTGCTTATTTATTGTGGACTGTAGTTTGGTTATCATACATGTCTCTTGTTTTATATGGACTACTATGATTTCATTTATAGTATTTTCAGTTTCACATACTTGGTACCTGTTGTACTGACCTCCTTGAAGTGCGTTCATCCGCGGTAGATGTACCGGTTTTGATCCTCGCTCATAGGATCACGATTGCGTATTGGAAAGCTCGTTTCTCGGAGGCTTATCTTTTGGTATGTTTCCACTGAGTTGTAGGTTCTTGTACATTGGGGGTATGGCGAACCTGTCATCATGTTGTATAAAAACTCTTAGAAGTGCATGAAATCTTTGTTGTGGCGAGTTTGTAAGGATGTAGCTATTAGGGTTCAAGTTTTATGTATATATACATGCAGAAAAGCGATATTTTCATGGATAAGCTGTTCTCATTCTATAATTGTTTCATGTCTTGTTTTTATATTCGATTACTACGATGTATGACTACTTGGGTGCGGGTAAGGCACGATCCAGGCGGATCGGTCGTGACAAAAAGTGGTATCACAACAGTTAATCCTCGGAAAGTGTCTACATACCGTGTCTAGTAGAGTCTTGATTATCGATGTGTTGTACCATCTATGTCGAGGAGGCTGAGACATTTAGGATTAGTTTCCATTCTTCTCATTACGAGATCGTGCCTTAGATTTGTGTTAAAAGTTGGACCCTCAGCGTATTTCATTTTCACGATTATGCCTCCGCGCAAAACAACCGGGCCCAGATGGGCAAAGCGTAGGAAGGCGCTAGTAAGATCTGAGAGATGCGAGCGCGAGCGGTCATTTACTGAATAAGCGCTTGAGGCAGCGAGTTTTGCGGCCGCCAGCCAGCGATTTAGGCGCGGCGGTGGGCTTTGAGACCTGATACACGAGCCTCGGTCCGCGGCTGGAGCAGGAGTTAAGTACAAAGAGATGGCCCGATTATTGGCGGGATAGTAGCAAGGCACGAGGATAAGCTGGATCACAATTAGAGTGCGTAGTACCGTAGTTCACGAGGCGGATAGTTTGAGGCTGCGGGACTTTACGAGTTGCGATCGCGATGTTTTATGGATGAGGCACGAGGGCGATCGCGGGAGTTCATCAAGCGATTCTGACGGATCATGAGAGTGATCAAGGCTTGGAGACCGAGTCGGTGGTCTTAGGTTCACATCGGTGCGTGATACTGCGATCGGCGGTTTGGTCGTGGGAGGCTGTCGGGGAGCATCGCCTCGGCTATTTGGGGCGAGTTCTCGGAGGCATTTCGGCCACTTCTTGCCTCGCAAATGAGGAGAACGCGGTAATGATTTTTGATATTGAGCGGGGCGGGCGTGCGGTTCGGGAGTACAATGTGGAGTTTGGCTCGCTAGCTCGGTATGTCCCGCATTAATGCGACATGGGGGCGAGTGCGCTACGTCACGGGCTCGATGACTACTGCGAGCTTGTTCGGGTGTAGCTCTTGTAGGGCATGGACATTGCCGCATCACGAGCTTATGCACAGGTGTGAGGCGGAGAGGTGGCGGAATGGCGGGATCAGCGAAGAGGCGAGCAGCGGGGTCTTTTGGCGACTTTGAGGTGGACCGCCTCGGCGAGCTAATTATGTACCTCACTTGATCTGAGCGGTCCTCTACGATCTTGGGGCGTTCGGTATTCGGGGCGGTCGGGGCTCCCGGGTTTTAGATTTTAGGGAGTAAGTGCTCGCGGATGAGAGCCACCACTTGTCTCGGTGTGGCGTTGTGGAAAAATTCATAAGAAGTGTCGTACTAATTTGGGAGATTGTTATGCTTGCGGCCATGGTCATTTGGTGAGAAGCGTCCCACGGATGCTGCGGTGGGATAGCCTGATTCTGAGATCATTTGCGGGTTCTTCACCTTCCATAGCTAGGCGGGATGTTCATGCGGCGGGACACAGCGAGGTCGCGGTGGAAGTTCCCGATTTTAGCGGTCCTTTGAACGCCTTTTTCCGGTATATCCTTAACCCTCTAGAGATTAGCATGCGTGATCGATGATTATATGTTGAGTACTATATAGCGATTAGCGTTGTGTATATTGTGGTTTAGAGACATGGTTAGTTGAAAGGTTAAGTATGGGGACGGGGAAGGTATGAACCCTAGGATACTACCGTTGAGACCTTAGATGTAAGGCCGTCTTGAATAAAAGATTTTCTGGTTAGTCTTTGTCAAAATACTTGGTATGCGTAAAAATGTATTGTGGGATGATTCCATGGGTTGTGTGAGATGAAAGTGGTAACTTTCGGGACTTGAATAGTAAGATTGTTCGGATCGGGAACAAGAGTTTGCGCGATTATGGGTCGGGTTGAGGACCGTTCGCAGTCGACCAGCCGGTTTGGGGTGGGGTCGATTCGAGGTGGTCCCGCCGGGTGGTAGGGTCACGAGGGTGCTAGGCCAGGTTTAGGTAACCATCGTATGAGTTCGTGGATATGTTCGACCAGAATCGGATCGTGAAGGCCGGGAATGGCCTTAAAGGAATTCAAGGCTAGTAAGATGACCAAGTTTGGAGGTGGTGACTCCAAAGTTTTGAAGCGAAGCGATGGTGAAGTATGGAATGTGTACTAGGGAGAGAGTTGGTGATTATGCGAGAAAGTGCGACGAGTAAGGAAAGAAGTGAGCGTGTGTTAGCGAGAATAAAAGATCATTTTGTTGTGAAGTGAAAATCACGAAGGAGTATCCTTTAGACGGGGTGGAAGCTTTTGTGATGTAGGAATGATTCCTCGTTGATTTGGGTTAAGTATTTGCTTGGCGTGTGTTATACGTGGCGGTGTGGCATTGACACTTGTTTAAGTTAAGAGGAACTTTATCGTTATCCGTCTTGAGAAGGAACGTTCGGGACGAATGTTTCTAAGGAGGAGAATGTTATACCGTATTTCAGTATGCGTGAGGCGTGCGTACAAAAGTTTAAGCCTTAAGTAGGCAAAGGGGCGAAATTTGTTCCAACTAGCGAAAAGAATTGTTTTCAGCGAAGCGTTTCGGACATTGCGAAGGGAAAATTACGGTTGTGACATTTATTATTTTTACATTTTTGAGAGATGAAATATTTTGGACCAGCGAGAGGCGACAAGTGTCACCCTCAGTGGGCGATCAAGTGGCGAAATGGTGGGCACGTTTTTTCATTTTGTGGCCTAAAATGTTTGGTCGATGTTTTGTAGATATTTTGTGTGGTAGATGGATAGGTGGGACCCACACGCTTGTCAAAATCTCCACCATCCACTTGCCCTCCACACCTTAATCTAGACCATTGGTGGTTCTATAAATACCCTCAGTGCAAGACCAATCTTCGTCCCTTAAACATTTTTTCCAAGTCTCAAAACCACTCTCCTAGTGAAGTTCTCGTCCCAACTTCCCTCCTTTGAGAAGCCCTCGTGAAACTACCCCTTCCTAGTAGTACTGGCGAAACACCCCCACGGTGAAAAGTATTCTCAGTATTGTTGTTATTCCAAAATACCTTAGCCCAAATACCTGTAGTATTCCAAAGTTATCTACATACTAAAAGCCTAGAAATACTACTATACTTCCTTTAGTCACTAGCGAAACCCTAGGAAAATCTTCATAGTTGGTTGAAGTATTAAGTAGAAGTTGTGTAGAACTTCTAAGGGTTTCTTGGAGGCGAATTGGGCGTCTGGAATAGGAGCTAAACCTTGCTCAGGATCGACTTTTAAACTTGGATAATTTTGGGCTTATCGAGGTAAATACTCTTACCCTTCTATTGTAATTGGAAATTACATACTGTAGTAGTATAGAATTGAGTATAAGGCGTATATAAGGATGGTATAAAGAAGAGAAGCTGATGTACTTACATGGGGTGTATTCTGATGAACTTGTGTAGTTTGGCGGGTAGGAAGTCTTTTGATTTTCCATAGAATAAGGAATCTTGTATCTAGAATTATTCTGAGTAGTTTAGGCGTTGATAGACTTATATGACCGTTATAGGTTGAAATCTGCGAGTAGCGTATTCTACTCGAAGGGTGGAAAAGGCTAAGCGGGATTCTGATGCTGGGCGTTTTGCTAATTATCGATGTCGTCGCGAGGTATGTGATTCTTCCTATCCTCTTGAGCATGATATTTTAAAAGAATATATATAATACGGTAGGCGTCGTGTGTTAAGCGAGCGTGGTTTTACTTGATGTCTTTTGACTTGAGTTTTAAATAATAAAGAATCTTGAAGTATTTCAAAAGAATTAAGAATCGTTTTTGAAAGAAGAGTAATACTTGGTTTTGAAAGTTTAAGAGTTATACTAGCTTTATGGGAAGTTGGTATAACGACTTAAGAGAGATAAAAAGAATGGTTTATTGATTTTAGAAGTTAAGAGACTTGATCTTAAAAGATAAGAGACTTGACTTAATTGAATTGATATGAATTTTATTAAAAAGTGTGAAACTTCATTCGTGAGTAATGAGTATTTGGTTTTTAAAGAATAATGTTTTAACTGATTTCGGAAATGAGAATAAGTATCGAACGAACCACTGCAGCGTTAATAAAGGAAAATGTATTGACAAATAAGTAATTATATTAAAACCAGTAGAAGCCTCCATCTGCATAGAAGCTAAGATAAGACAAGATTGTATTACATTTCCTAGATCATGGCTGCTTTAATAAGATTGTTATAAACAAGAATAACCTACTCACACATAAGGCATACGTTACTCAATTGTTTTAAAAGAGATTACGTTATTTGATTAAGACTATGAACTATGAAATCTTTCGAAAATAAGAGACTTGAATATTTGAAATTAGGCAAACTTGAACTTTGGATAAGAATGTTGTAACTTGACTTTAAAAGGAGAAGTGTTTTGGTCTAAAAAGAAGGCATGGTATTGTCTTAATTTGGTTTAAAAAGGAAAATATGGAAGTTGTTTTGGTTTACTTAAAAATGTTAGTCACTCTATTTTTTTATAATACGGGTATCGGGTGACCTTTGTAAAAGAAATGGACCTTTTTAAGAAAAAAGAATTTAATGTACGTAGTACTTTGGGGTTAAAACCTGGACTTTGGCATAAAATGAAAGTACCTTGAGTTGTGTGTAACTTGCCTATGTTTGCGTGTGATAGCCTTGTCGTGCTAGTATTGTATTTATATACCACCGCGTCTCTCAATGGAGGGCCGACTGATTTGTTATGATCTTACTTGGGCCTTGCGGTGATGTGGAGGATTCCACGGGTACACGGTGATAGTGTTATTCCATGGACTAGCTCTCCGTGAGGTTATCTTGATTCGGCTTTGGTATCGGTAGTTGGCTCGTACTTGCCCGAAGTCGTGGCTGATTCGGCTTTGGTATCCGGTAGTTAGCGCCGTACTTTCCGTTCGGTTTAGTGAAGTCTGGTAATCTGACCTTGGTATCTGGTAGTTAGCCCTCGTACTTGCCGATCGACTCGTGACCACGGCTTTGGTATCTGGTAGTTGGCTTTCGTACTTGCCGTGTCGGCCGTGGTTTGGTTGTATAGTATTATTAATGCGACTTTGGTATCGGTAGTTGGCTTCGTACTTGCCGATCGATTGATGATGCGGCTTTGGTATCAGTAGTTAGCGCCGTACTTGCCCGTCACGGTTTTATGACCAGAGTGGGACACGGTGTTCATGTGTACTCCTTGGTGTTATTATATCATAGGCTGGCGGTGAGGAAGGTATTCCACGGGCATGATTGATGTTGTGGGCGTGAGACCCGTAGTTATATTTGAGTGATGACCTTGAGGCGTGAGTCCACGACTTGATTTGCTTATTTATTGTGGGTGTAGTTTGGTTATCATACATGTCTCTGCTTTATATGGACTACTATGATTTCATTTCTGATATTTTTAGTTTAGCATACTTAGTACTGTTATCTTGACCTCGCCCGAAGTGCGTTCATCTGCGAGTAGAGTCTGGCGGTTGTCGATCCTCGCTCATAGGATCACGATTCGCGTATTAGGAAGCTCGTTTCTCGGAGAGCTTATCTTTTAGTAAGTTTCCACTGAGTTGTAGGTTCTTGTACATTCATGGGTATGGCGGGGCCTGTCCGTCATGTTGTATAAAACTCTTAAGTGCAGCAAATCTTGTTGTGGCGGGGTTTGTAAGGATATGCTGTTGGGTTCAAGTTTTATGTATATATACGTGCGAAAGGAGATATTTTCATGGATAAAGCTGTTCTCATTCTATAATTGTTTCATGTCTTGTTTTTATATTCCGATTACTCGATGTATGACTACTTGGGTGCGGGTAAGGCACGATCCACGGGCGAGGATCGGGTCGTGTGAGCGACAGTGGTGTTGGGGATTGACGGGAGGTTCGGAGTGTTGGTTGTGGGTGTGTATGGAGATGGAGGATAAGGTCGGCGAGTAGTGGTCGACGGAGATGTTGTCGGCGAATGGCGGCGGGAAGGGGTTGCGATGTCGATCTTTGGCGAGAAGGTGGTGATGGTTCGTCGGGCTATGAGCTCGGCGATGGCGGCAGACAGAGGTTGAGGTCTTGGCGGGAGCGGTGAGTGATGGTGAGTGTTGGTTCGGCGAGGGAGGCGGGGAGAGGCGGCGGGATGGGCGAGGCTGTGATGGTGTTGTGCGGCGGGGGGGGGGGGGGTAGTAGGCTGCTGCTTAGGTTTTAAGAGAGAGGGGTAGACGGATGGGCTAAAGAATGGTGGGCTGCCCAGGGTTTTAAAATGGGGGGGGGGGGGGGGGGTAAGGTTTTATTTTTATTTTGGGATTTAGGTTTAGGGTTTTGGGTATTGGGTATTGGCGGGAAAAGATGAAAGGTGTATTGGGCCGCAGTTTGGGCTTAGGTTTTTGGCGATTGGGTGGTCAGTTGTACCTTGGACATAGACTGGTTTGATGAAATGCAAAACGGGTTAATTAAAGAAATATTATTTAAAGATACCAAATTATTAAAATGCAAATTCCGATGCAATAATAATAAAATACAATATTTAGCAAATATTTAATGTCTGATTAAAAGTAAAGACGGGATGTCAGTTAATTATTTAAAGAGATGCAAAATTAGTAAAACGAAATGATCGCGCAACAATAATAACATAATATTTAAAAATGTTTAATACCTAATTAAAGTAAAAACATGATGTCAATTTACAAAAAAATAAAACAACGTAGAATGTTAGGTAAAGAATATACAAAAATGTCAAAAAGGTGAAAAATGCGGTGTCCTAAAATGCTTAAAATTGCAAGAAATGACTAAAAGATGGGTCAAAATTGGGTGTCAACAGTTAGCACTCTGTGCTTAAGACATTATTGCCCCATATATATCTTTTACCTATATGGGCAACTGTCTCCCAAGATAAAACCGCATCAAACAAATGAGCAAAGGAAACTTAAGTGTTTCTCAAAGAAGAACCTTTGAGTGTGTGAAATAATGCTTAGAGAGGAAGAGTTCAATTTTTTTGAAATATACAAGTGTGGAGTGTGTCTAACAATTGAGCCAACGACCTCAATTTATAGTAGTGTAAGATGTCTCTTCACGTGCCCATGTAATGGTCATTCAAGTGTCATGTAATGGTCACTTAATACACCAAGTAATGCAGCCAAATAATGACTGATTTATGGAGGAAAAACTGACATTTGAATGCCCCAAAACGTCCCCACAATCAGCTAAACTTTTGGACATCCGTCGGATCAGACACTGCCTCGCCAGCGTCGCGGCGCCGCAACTCTAGTAGCCAAAAACCACATTAGCGCCGCGACCCTACCACTGGGGTGCCGCGGCGCCGGGGCCCTTGTGGTGGTGGCGCGCGAGCCGGCCAGCCGTGGCGTTGTGACCGCTTTACCGCGTTTCGACATTTATATTTTGTACACTTCTTCCTTCATTTACCAACGTGGAACACGCGTCATTTGGCCAATAACCGTCCATCATTCTATGTCTCAAACGTTTCACTTATGTACCAATATCTCTTTCACTTAATGAAATTTACGATACTTGGCACTACGTGTACACGTGTATGGAAACAACGTTTCCAACGTGCGAGATCTCAATTGTTCGAGTCATAAATAATGTGTTAAACTTATTTCCACATTAGTAAAATTTCCAACAAAATCCAAGATAATTCAATCGGGATTGAGTATGCCTCTTAAAAAATAAACAAAACAGACAAGGTTGGAAAAATGGCTTGGCCCCCTCGTGCAGGCGCGGCTGCACATAATGCATGCGCTGCCGAAAAAAATGACGTCGCTGAAAAATATACCTAGGGCTGCGCCGCGCCAGACCAAATTTTGACTGTTTTTCTCAGTTCCATCTTTTTAAGGTTATTTTGGTTTGGAACCTTTTGTACTTGATATAAATACATCGAAAACATATTTTTGGAAGGAGTGTTTGACTTTGTGAAGTTTGAGAGAGCAGCTAAGGGTTGAAGACGACAAATTTCACTAGTTTCATCATCAATTCGATTCAATAAGGAAGTTTTGATCGATAGTTGATTTTTGTAATTTTTAGTTTTTTCCCTCTGACTACGCATTTTCTACTATTATGGAGTAGTTTCCCATAGAGTTTAGACATTAGCTTTTATTCATCCGTAAAATGCCTTGAAGAGTTTGCATTCAAGTTTCAATCATTATAAGCTGGTGGGTTTAGTTTTCTCATATTACTATGTTGAACTTTTGGTTTAGATTGTTATATTTAATGAAACTTTATTAGCTTTTATTGATATGTTAATTTGGTAGTAACTTTCAGACAGTTAGATTCACTCGAGTCTCGACGGGTCATATAAGTTGGAGGCCAATTACAGTTTGGAGCATGACAATATTTACTTGTGGAAGGATCTATCTCTGTTGCACGCAAAATCCGGAAGAAATCCTTCAATTTTTTTTCAAAATAGTGTAAATTGTTGAGTTTTAAAAAGTGATTAATGATTGGTGAAGGTTTCGGGCTATGCGTCCTTTAAAATTTTATTCGAGACGGTGTAAATTGTTGATTTTTGAAAAAATTGATTAGTGATTGTTGAGGGTTTTAGGCAATGAGGTGCAAGCTATTTGGGTTATACATATTAAAATTGAGAATTTTACACGGATAAACTATTTTAAGTCTTAATTATTACTATTTAGGGTATTTATACTTTATTGTAAAATATAATCTTTTATTAATTCAGGCTGAGTAGGACCAAGACAGAATACTTGGAGTGCAATTTCGATGAGCGACCAGAGGCAGGCGTAGATGTGATGCTTGGTACTCAGGTCATTCCAAAGAAAGGAAGCTTCAAGTACCCGGGTCTATTATCCAAGGGGATGGAGAGATTGATGACGATGTCACACACCGTACTGGGGCAGGGTGGATGAAATGGAGGCTCGCATCTGGAGTCTTATGCGATAAAAAGGTGCCACAAAAACTTAATATAGGGCGGTGGTTCGACAGACTATGTTGTATGGGGCGGAGTATTGACCAGTCAAGACTTCGCACATCCAAAAGATGAAAGTTGCGGAGATGATGATGCTGATATGGATGCGTGGGCAAACAAAAAGGGATAAGATTAGAAATGATGATATCCAGGACAAAGTAGGAGTAGGATCGGTGGAGGATAAGATGCGGGAAGAGAGGTTGAAATGGTTTGGGCATGTGCAGAGGAGAGACACAAATGCCCCAGTGCGAAGGTGTGAGAGGTTGACTATGGACGAGTTCATGAGGGGTAGAGGTAGGCCAAAAAAATATTAGGGAGAGGTGATTAGATGAGATATGGCACATATGCAAATTATTGAGGACATGACCTTAGATATGGAGTTGTTGAGGACACATATTAAGGTAGAAGAGTAGTAGGTAGTCGAGCATAGTCCTACTTACGCTTGCAAACTAGTAGTTATAGTGTTATTATTATAGGCCCGCTTAGCCTATCATACTAATAGGCGTGGTATGACTTTATAGTTCCCTGTAGTTTGATTTCTACTACTATGTGTTCTCTAATGTACTTTGTTTAGATTATTTACATCGCTGAATTCTGCTTACTTTGTCAGAATGCACTATCATGATTTATTCGCTTTTGATATCAACATTTTCATACTGATCGGATCTGACCGTTTATCTTTCTTTGCTCTTGCTTTGTTTGTGATTTGGTTTTGCTTGTGCTTATGCTCTGTCTTGAGCTGATGGTATCTTGAAAACATACGTTTTACCTACCAAGTTAGATTTAAGTGTGTAATTCAACCACATTTAACGCGCGAAGTAGGAGTTAGAGAGAAGTTTCTCTCACTAAGGAAACGCTCTCAACGTTTTCCCTTAGTTGCTCCTTCGGCTTTTCCTCATCTTCCCCCCTCTAAGATTTACGTTTGTTTCCCAATGGTTTGATTGTTATTGTTCACAATATGAAGAAGTCTAAGCGTTACACGTTAGCAATGATTCGGGAGGTTGAGCGATTCAGCGAAGGCTAGAACAAGGAAAAAAAAAGAATGGCGGCAGTCCAACAATTGCCGAGGAAAATCTTATTCCGGCAATCTCAGACCCATCTGTGTTGGTTCATGTCACGCCTGTGACGCCCCGAACCCGGGCCCGTCACTGGTGCCTTACCCCGGGCACCCTAGTGATACAACATCAGAGAAAACCAGCGGAAATAAAAAAAAACTTTACACATGAAATAAGAGATATAATAAATAAACAGGCCAACCAAAACAGTTGCCTTCAGTATATACATAAAACACGACGGTTTAATCCTTTTACAACCACCGCAGCGATACTCTGAGACCTCTAAGATTTATACAACAACTATGACGGGGCGGGGCCGCCGTACCACGAGCGTCTGAGAACTTACGGACTCGAGGTAACGTGCCAAAGATAAGCCTCCGCGGGCGGAGCTTCCCAAAACGCTGAAATGAGATCCTAGCGGGGATCGGCGGTAGATGTACCTCTACTGCGGCATGACGCAGCCCGAAGTCGATCTGTACCAGTGCAGTATGTGGCTGTAAATCTGTAAATGAAATCATAATAGTCTATATAAGCGGGAGACATGTATGATGACCAAACTACGTTATATAACATATAACGATTCACGTCAAGCGAGGACTCGCCTCCAAATTATCACTCGTGCGTGGAATTTCTTCCTCGCTGCCGGATTTATGATATAACCATACCAAGGATTATACATGAACACCATGTCCCGCTGTGTTATAAAAACCGTGCAGGACAAGTATAACTACGAGATCCGGCCGTACCAATAATACAATGCGACCAAAAACACGGCCGTCACGGGGCAAGTGCGAGGCCGACTCACAGGATACCAAGGCGGTCACGCGGTGGCCGAGCAATCTGGTGACCACGAGGACCAAGGCGTATCACGAAACCGTCACTATCTTTGAGCGGGGCAAGTCACGGTGACTACCGGATACGAGGCGAATCGATCCGAGGCGGGGCAAGTCTGAGTGACCACGGATACCGGGCGAGCGAAGAAACCTCATGGAGAGCTAGTCCATGGAATAACACTATCAGCGGAGCATACGTGGAATTCTCCATCAACGCGGCATGTCCAAGTAAGTTCTCAACAAGTCGACCCCTCTATCGAGACGCGGTATCTGAAATACCACACTTGCACAACAAAGGCTATCATCACAAGCATAGGCAAGTTTCACAACCAGCATAGGCAAATTTCACCTGACTCAAAGTACTTTCATTTTATGCCAAAGTCCGGTTTTTAACCCCAGTACTACATCGTTAAGTTCTTTTAAAAGAGATCCATTACTTTTATAAAAGTCACGATACGTAGTATTAGAATGACCAACCGCATTCCTTTTCAAAATCAAGTAACAACATTCTTTTCCTAAGTTCCAATTTGCCTAGTTTGATTACTCAAGCTTCTCATTTTCAAATGGTTTCATAGTTCATAAACTTAATCACTTGATTCCTTTTTAGAACAATTGAGTAATATATGTCTCACGTGAGAGTAGGTTATTCTTGTTTACAACATTCTTATTACAAAGACCATGATCTAGAAAATGTATATCATTTTGTCTCATCTTAGTTTCTATGCGGATGGAGGTTTCTCTTGGTTTTAATACAATTCATCATTATTTAATACATTTTCCTTTATTAACTGCGGTGGTGCTGTCGATACACGTTACGATTTCGAAATCGGTAAAACATTATCCCTTTAAATAAAATCAAGTACTCATTACTCACGAATGAGGTTTCACACAAACATTCACATTAAAACAAATAAGTTAAGTCTCTTATCTTATAAGATCAAGTCTCTTAACTTCAACATTGAGAAACCATTCTTAAGCCGTTATACCTAACTTCCCATAAAGCTAGTATAACTCTTAAGTTTTCAAAGCACAATACTACACTTCTTTCAAAGCGATTCATAAATCTTTTGAAATACTTCAAGTTTTATTATAACGCCCGAAGCGATTATAAATCAAATCAATTATCTTTTAAAAACCACAACCCATTTTCTTACCTACATAAATTTGTTATAACCAACTTCCCATAAAGCGTTATAACACTTTATGTTTCAAACCAATCAAATACATTAAACACGTGTCGTCTGTACTACATAGTTACACACATATCATGCTAGAAGAGATAGGAAGAGGTTCACATACCTCGCGGCGAGTATCGACTAATAGCAAACGCTCCAAACGATCGGCTCTCCTTAAGCCAAGTAAATCGCGCCACACGTAGGTACTTGACCTATAAGGCCACAGCGCCTATTATCATCTAGACCACGGCGTAGAATATTCTGAGAAAATTGCGGCATCTCCCCCCGCCGCGTAAATCTCCTTCTATCGAGGCGGCTGCGAAGCCAACGGAGGGTTTCACGCCCTAACGGACGTGTACAATTCTACTACGAGTAATACTACACAAGTCTATGTCTGATTCGATTCTTACTTCTTGGGCTTAAGTCAAAAGACATTGCCACGTACTAAGTATAGTTCTATATATAGTATACTTGACTATATATTCTTACAACATGTAATTTCCAATTACAATAGAAGAACGATAGTGTTTACCTCGATAAGCCCAAAATTATCCGAGTATAATGTCGGCGCTGAGCAAGGTTTAGCTCTACTCAGAGTGCTCGATCCGCTCCAAACAACCCTTAGAAGTTCTATCCAACTTACTCCAAAACTTCAACCAATGTGAAGGTTTCCTTAGGGTTTCGGTTTGAGACTAAAGGACAAAAGGTAGTATTTAGGACTCTACGTATAGAGGTAACTTTGGAATACTACAAGGTATAAGGCTAAGGTATTTTGGGCATTATAACAATACTTGGAGGAGTATTTTAATACCACAAAGGGGGTACCACACGAGAACAACACCAAGGGAGGGGGTGTTCTCGGCTTTAGGCTCACAAGGAAGGTTTGGCCAAAGGCCTTCACGAGGGAGAGGGCTCTTGGGCGAGAGTCGACAAGAGGAGGAGGGGTTCTCAAGACTTAGGCAAGTGAAGAGTGGATGAAGAAGTCTTCAAGAGAGGGGTATTTATAGCAAAACCAAAGGCCAACCAATGGCCAAGATCAAGCCATGTGCAAGGCAAGTGTAAGGCCAAGATCAAGCCAAGTGCACCCACAAAACACTCCACAAAACACTCCACAAAACAAGCCACAAAGCAAGGCACAAAAGAGGAGCCAATCGGCGAGGCCAAGCCTTCTCTTTGCCGTCAATGAGGTGACAAGTGTCACCTCCCGTTAATCCAAAAATGTTAAATCGCTCGGAAAAATCCATAAAAATACTAAATGACATAGCGGAATTTTCCCAACGTGGTAATGAAGCGTTTCGTCGAAAAACGACTCCTTTCGGCACTTGTGTACAAATTTGAAACTATGCCTACTTAAGGCTCAAATTGTACGTGCGCCCTCGCGTCATACTACGGAAAATACGGGTATAACATTCTTCCCGCCAGAAACATTCGTCGAATGTTCCTTCAAGTCTCAAAACAAGCGGCGTCGGTTATAGTCTTCAACTGCTATCGTGCGAAAATAATCATGCCACGCTGGCCACAAAAACACGCGTTCACTTCTCCGCTTTCGTAGTACTGCGTCACGAACACCGAACTCGTTCTAGTATCAGTACCACACTTCTTTCAACGCTTACATTTCCAACCCTTGGAGTCACTACCTCGAACTTGGTCATCTCACTAACCTCGATTTCCCTAAGGCCATTCGGCCTTCCCGAACTGATGCTGGTCGAACACGCGCGAACTCATCGATGGTCAACTAAACTTGGGCCTAGCACCCTCGTGACCTACCACTGGCGGGACCACCCAGGCCCGACCCACCCCAAATCGGGTTACGGTTGACCCCAAATAGTCCTCAACCCGACCCAACGCGCAACTCTTGTTCCCGATCCGGAACAATCTTACTATTTCCATCATGAAAGCTACCACTTCCGTCTCCAGCTACCGAGGACTTACCCTTTTCACTAACCGAGTTTCTAAATCACATTTTAGCACAAAGCTATCCAAACATAACATTAAACACATCAACAACATCAATACAAACAAAACTCTAGAGGTTAAGGATATACGAAACTAGGCGGTTCGAGACCGCTAAGCGGGAACTCAGCTGCGACCTCTGGGGCCTTAGGTGTACAAACATCTGCTCGCTACGGAAGGTGAAGAACCATAGCTGCTCTAGTAGTCCATGCTATCCTACAGTGCTACCCACAGTGGACATCTCTTGCCGGATATGGCCTGTTGGCGCAAAAATAACAATCTCCCGAGTTAGTCGACATTCTCCCTTATGAAGCTTTCCCTGGCGGCAGCGGCTGAGACAAGGGCAACCTCGTCCGCCAGCACTCCTGCTCCCTGAAAATCTGAAACACAGGAGCCAGGCACGCTCCCGAATATCACGAAGGTCCGAAGTGTGGAGACCACTCTGTCTTGTGGTACATAACTAGTCTGCTTGAGGCGGTCCGCCTCGAAAGTCACCAAAGGACCTGCTGTTACGGCCCTCTTCTGCGACTTTGGTCATTCCGTCGATTTATCCGCTCACTTCCAGTGTATACGCTGCGTGCGAGCGATGTCCATGCCGGTGAAGAGCTACACCGAACAACTCTGCAGGCAATCATCGAGCCACCGACATATCGGTGCACTCGATCCTCCATACTAGCTACTAACGGGGGCGTCTGGGCCAATGAGTCGAACTCCACATTGTACTCCGAACCGTCGCCGGTCTGCAGTAACACCAAAAATCTGTCGGCCCGAGCCCTCATCGTGCGGGAGGCAAGAAATGTGCAAAAAGCCTCGAGAACTCGTTCCATACGCTGGAAGTGCATGCTCTCCTGGACGGCTCAAGAATCAAACGATCGTGCGGTATCACGCGATTGATGTGAACCTAAGGCCACCGACTCGACCTCCGATGCCTTGATCACTCTCGCGATCCGTATGGCTAATCGGATGAACTCCTGCGGATCATCCTCGGGCCTCGACCCATAAAACTCTGGCGGCTCTGACTCGAGAAAATCCGAAGCCTCGAACTACTCGATCTAGGGTGAACCACTGGTGCTCTTTGGGCTGCTGCGTCAGCCTATCCTCAATCGGCCTGACCACGGCCGTGCGGGCCAGCTCCTTGTAACTCATCTCTCTGCTCCGGTGCGGGGTGGAGGCTCAGTCTTGTGGTCTCTGCGCTGCTCTGCTCGCGAGATCCTCTGCTTTGCCTTGCCGCCGGGCGGGTTGCCTTCGCGGAGGCATAGCGGTAAAAGCGAAACACGTCGGAGGGTCGATCTTATCACCGCGGCTCAAGGCCGCGATCTCGGAATGAGAAGAATGAAACCAATCCTAAATGTCCTATAGCCTCGCGATTATAGATGTGGTGCAACACGCCGATAATCAAGACTCTACTAGACACGATGCGTAGACACTTTCAGAGGATTAGCGCTCTGATACCGCGGCGCCGAACCGGGCGTCGCGGTGCCTTACCCCGGGCACCCTAGTGATACAACATCAGAGAAAACCAGCGGAAATAAAAAACTTTACACATGAAATAAGAGATATAATAAATAAACAGGCTGACCAAGCGGTTGCCCGGTATATACATAAAACACGAGCAGTTTAATCCTTTTACAACCACCTTGCAACGATTACTGGACCTCAAGATTTATACAACAACTATGACGGGACGGGGCCGCCATACCACGAGCGTCTGAGAACTTACGGACTCGGGTAACGTGCAAAGATAAGCCTCCGACGGGCGGAGCTTCCCAAGCTGAAATGAGATCCTAGCGCGGGGATCGGCGGTAGATGTACCTCTACTGCGGCATGAGCGGCCCCGAAGGAGTCGATGCGGTACCAAGTATGTGAAGCGTAAATGAAATCATAATAGTCTATATAAAGCGAGACATGTATGATGACCAAACTACGATATATAACATATAACGATTACATCAAGGCGAGGACTCGCGCTCCAAATTATCACTCGTGCGTGGAATTTCTTCCTCAGCTGCCGTGATTTATGATATAACCATACCAAGGATTATACATGAACACCATGTCCCACTGTGTTATAAAAACCGTCAGGACAAGTATAACTACCAGATCCGGCCGTACCAATAATACAATGCGACCAAAAACACGAAGCGTCACGGGGCAAGTCAAGGCCGACTCACAGGATACGAGGCGGTCACGCGGTGGCAAGGGCAAGTCTGGTGACCACGGGGACGAGCGTATCACGAAACCGTCACTATCTTGAGCAGGGCAAGTCACGGTGACTACGGATACCAAGGCGAATCGATCACGAGGCGGGGCAATCGGCCAAACCACGGATACGGGCGAGCGGTAGAAACCTCGTGGAGAGCTAGTCCGTGGAATAACACTATCAGCGAGGAGCATACGGTGGAATTCTCCATCGCGCGGCATGTCCAGTAAGTTCTCAACAAGTCGGCCGGCCTCTGTCGAGAGGCGGTGTCTGAAATACCACACTTGCACAACAAAGGCTATCATCACAAGCATAGGCAAGTTTCACAACCACAAGCATAGGCAAATTTCACCTGACTCAAAGTACTTTCATTTTATGCCAAAGTCGGGTTTTAACCCCAAAGTACTACATCGTTAAGTTCTTTTAAAGAGATCCATTACTTTTATAAAAGTCACCCGATACCGTAGTATTAGAATGACCAACCCGCATTCCTTTTCAAAATCAAGTAACAACATTCTTTTCCTAAGTTCCATTTGCCTAGTTTGATTACTCAAGCTTCCGTTTTCAAATGGTTTCATAGTTCATAAACTTAATCACTTGATTCCTTTTTAGAACAATTGAGTAATATATGTCTCACGTGAGAGTAGGTTATTCTTGTTTACAACATTCTTATTACTGACCATGATCTAGAAAATGTATATCATTTTGTCTCATCTTAGTTTCTATGCGGATGGAGGTTTCTCTTGGTTTTAATACAATTCATCATTATTTAATACATTTTCCTTTATTAACTTTGCGGTGGTGCGCCGATACGTTCGATTTCAAATCGGTAAAACATTATCCTTTAAATAAAATCAAGTACTCATTACTCACGAATGAGGTTTCACAAACATTCACATTAAAACAAATAAGTTAAGTCTCTTATCTTATAAGATCAAGTCTCTTAACTTCTAACATCATAAACCATTCTTAAGCGTTATACCTAACTTCCCATAAAGCTAGTATAACTCTTAAGTTTTCAAAGCACAATACTACACTTCTTTCAAGCGATTCATAAATCTTTTGAAATACTTGAATTTTATTATAACGCTGCCGATTATAAATCAAATCAATTATCTTTTAAAAACCACAACCCATTTTCTTACCTACATAAATGTTATAACCAACTTCCCATAAAGCCGTTATAACACTTTATGTTTCAAACAATCAAATACATTAAACACGTTATCGTCTCACCGTACTACATAGTTACACACATATCATGCTAGAAGAGATAGGAAGAGGTTCACATACCTCGCGACGAGTATCGACTAATAGCAAAACGCTCCAACGATCGGCTACTTAAGCCAAGTAAATCGCGCCACACGTAGGTACTTGACTATAAGGCCACAAGGCGCCTATTATCATCTAGACCACAACGTAGAATATTCTCTGAGAAAATTGGCAACATCTCCCCCGCGGCGTAAATCTCCTTCATCGAGGCTGCTACGAGCCCGAGGAGGGTTTCACGCCTAACGGGCGTGTACAATTCTACTACACGATAATACTACACAAGTCTCATGTCTGATTCGATTCTTACTTCTTGGGCTTAAGTCAAAAGACATTGCCACGATTACTAAGTATAGTTCTATATATAGTATACTTGACTATATATTCTTACAACATGTAATTTCCAATTACAATAGAAGAACGATAGTGTTTACCTCGATAAGCCCAAAATTATCCGAGTATAATGTCGCGCTGAGCAAGATTTAGCTCTACTCAAGTGCTCGATCCGCTCCAAACAACCCAGAAGTTCTATCCAACTTACTCCAAAACTTCAACCAACGGTGAAGGTTTCCTTAGGGTTTCGGTTTGAGACTAAAAGGACATAAGGTAGTATTTCCGGACTCTACGTATAGAGGTAACTTTGGAATACTACAAGGTATAAGGCTAAGGTATTTTGGGCATTATAACAATACTTGGAGGAGTATTTTAATACCACAAAGGGGGGGTACCACACGAGAACAACACCACAAGGGAGGGGTGTTCTCGGCTTTAGGCTCATGAGGGGAAGGTTTGGCCAAAGGCCTTTGAGGAGAGGGCTCTTGGGCGAGAGTCGACAAGAGGAGGAGGGGTTCTCAAGACTTAGGCAAGTGAAGAGTGGATGAAGAAGTCTTGAGAGAGGTATTTATAGCAAAACCAAAGGCCAACCAATGGCCAAGATCAAGCCATGTGCAAGGCAAGTGTAAGGCCAAGATCAAGCCAAGTGCACCCACAAAACACTCCACAAAACACTCCACAAAACAAGCCACAAAGCAAGGCACAAAAGAGGGAGCCAATCGGCCAAGGCCAAGCCTTCTCTTTGCCGTCCAATGAGGGTGACAAGTGTCACCCTCCCGTTGGTCCAAAAATGTTAATCGCTCGGAAAAATCCGCAAAAATACTAAATGACATAGCGGAATTTTCCCAACGTAAGGTGTGGAAAGCGTTTAGTCAAACGACTCCTTTCGGCACTTGTGTACAAATTTCGAAACTATGCCTACTTAAGGCTCAAATTGTACACGTACGCCCTCACGTACATACTCTGGAAAATACGGGGTATAACAACGCCAGACTCGCGCATCCCACTAGAGAATGTAGTAGACGATTCTATGCTACAAAGGATACATGAATGGGGCAAAAATATAGAAATTGAGAGCTTGGATATAAGTGAATTTGAAGGCGGAAAACTACATGGTCCATCAGTATTCTCTTCTTTCACTCCTCCTGAAGTGACCACAGTTGAAGACCGTATCCTGTCCACGCGCCTCACAGGAAGAACACTACCGAAACTTCCGGCGAGTCTTTTACCGATAGCCATTGACACCCTTATGCTACTATGGTGGTCGATCCTATCACGGGCCAACGATTGATAGCAGAACATTGCGGAAGAACGGGGCGATCCGCGGCAACATTAGTACCCGACACAGTAATTTACTCGGGTTGGCGGAAAAGGGATAAAATCTGGGCCAGGCATTGCAATTGACGAAACAAGGCGTGATGGCATACTCGGGTCAAAACCGGGTCTGGGCGCGGGTCAGAAGTTCAGGGCGGGTCGGGCAGGTGTCCATGGGTCCAAGACTAATCACGTATTGCATGTATCAAAGTCAGTTGATAGCATTGAAGGTACTCCTATCCCCTAGGAGATTGACGGGTGCGAAGATCAAACTTTAATGCCAGAGGCGATGTGACTCCTCTATTCGGGGCATGGGTCAGAAGGATAAGGCGGGTCAGGAGGAAAACAATGAAACTAGGAATATGCCCATTATGCAAGGATCAAGGTCAGATGAGGGGCACGAAGAGATTTCTATCCCCAAGGAGCCTAACATTATTATTGAGGGAGCCGAGGCGTCACACTTTAATGCTACGGGTACCAACGAGCCTGTCACGACCCGTTCCGGGGCCCGTGACTGGTGCCTTACCCGGGCACCCAAGCAGTCATACATCAGAGAAAATCAGCGGAAATATAAAACAAGACATGAAAGCGATTTGTAAAATGAGACACAATTTATCGATGAAAAGCTTGCCTTCGGCATATATATATAACCCAAGTTTTTGCGATTACATCCCAGTAACAGGACTCTGAGACCTCTAAGGAAGTAAACAACTATGGCGGGACGGGGCCCGCCATACCTGGCTGAACAAAACTAATTACAACGGGAGAGCATACCCAGCGGTAGAGCCTCGGAGAAGATGGAGCTCACGACACCAAGCCAAAAGATCCTAAGGATGCGGATCTAGCACTGCTTGCCCACTGCGGCATGAACGCGGCCCCGAAGAGAGTCGATTACAACGGTACTAAGTATGCGGCGTAAAGTACTTAAATGAAAACATATCATTTTAAAACCGGTTTACAAATATGTATGAAACAACGAAACGCGCATAGTGCCACATCACAAACAAGAGCAACAATAGGTAAGCCCATAGAGTCTTTTCTAGGCTGCGAATGATCGAGCGGGGCCATTGCCCGTAGTATCACCATGCAAGCCTAATCACGGACTCCGTAGTCGCATAGGCCACTCACATAGGCTGCGTAAGTGTACGTAACCCGCGTCGAGGGTACTCCTCGGCGTCGTCTGGACTCGTAGTCGCGTAGCCACATAGACCGCATGAGGTATAACCCCGCATCACTAACACGGAACTTCCGTAGCTCGCATAGGTCCCTGGACCCGCATGAGGTATTCTCGAATCATGGTCCTGGATCACCGAGTCTACCGCGTCGGAGGCGACAACCCCGGTAATATGTCAAGAGGTGAGTGATATTACACTAACATAACGGTTTATCGTTAAACAACATAAGCCGCAACAAGAATACTCTCTTATACAAGCGTTACAAGACACTAACACATAGCGTCATATCATGTCTACTTATCAAACCATCTTATTATTCTTTTCACAATTGATATAAGTGCATTATAAACACATAGGCAAATTGTTTCTTTTATCATTCTTAAGTGGTTATACTTAACTTCCCATAAAGCTAGTATAACTCTTAAGCACATTTTAAAAACCAATTAGTTCTCTTACTTAAAAATGATTCAAGATTCTTTTGAAATGCTTTCAGATCTTTATTATTGGGCTTAAGCGTGAGGCATTGTAAGTATTATTCAGCTTAAGTCAAAGACATTGCCGTAGTTATTATTCATTAACACGTATGCGTCTACCGTACTACATATATATTGTAAAATATCATGCTTTAGGAAGAATCACATACCTTACCGTGAAAACCACCGCCAAGTTGAATATGTCGCGCGAAGAATCAACCTATAATAGTCGGACACGTCTATCAGCGTTGAACTACTTTGTAATGATTCTAAGCAGAGGGTTCTATATCCTACGGAAAATTGGCGACACTTCCCTACCGGTGAGCTACTCAAGTCTCTGTGAAAACAGCCCTATGTAAAATCTGATTGATTATTCTTCTTTTAAAACCGCCCTGCTGTGATAGGTTCAATTCTACTCTTTAATATCCTTCAAGTATTTATACTTATTTCTATAATTCTACGATATGTATTCTCTAATTACAAAAGAAGGACAAGTTTATTACCTCAGTAAGCCCAATAATATCCTAGATAAAGTCACGCTGAGCAAGGTTTAACTCCTAAGTTATGCGCTCAGTAGCTCGAGAAACCTTAGAAGTTCTTTACAACTTCTACTAAGTACTAAGGATTTGGGCTAGGGTATTTTGGGCATTATAACAATACTAGAAGGCAACTTTTCTACCAAGGAGGGGGTAGATTTCGGCTAGGCTAGGGAGGGGTTGCCTCGGCCAAGCTCGCTCAAGGGGGTGTTGGGCGAAAAGGCTACAAGGAGAGGAGAGGATTTTCAAGACTTGAAAGGAATTTGTGGATGAAGAACTCTTCATCTTAAGGGGTATTTATAGGTCAAGACATGGCCAACCAAGGCCAAGATTTAGCCAAGTGCTAGGCAAGTGTAAGGTCAAGATTAGGGCAAGTGTTCTTGGCGACTTGCACGCAAAATATCCTACCAACTACATGACAAGGATGGCCATCCATTCGCCCTATTGCAGTGTAACATCCATCGATGAGAGGGTGACAAGTGTCGCCTCTCGTTGGTCCAAAGTGTTACGTCTCTCGGAAAAATCCGCAAAAATTAGAAATGGCATGGCGGAATTTACCCTACGAAAGCGTGGAAGCGTTTCGTCGGAAAACTATTCGTTTTGTGAGTTGTGCCCAAAAGCGTCCAAGGCCTAAACTTTAAGGCCAAACTTTTTACGTATTCCCTACGTACATACTGGAAATACGGGTATAACATTCTCCTCCTTAGAAACATTCGTCGAATGTTCCTTCCCAAGACAGGATAACGATAAGGTTCTTCATAACTTAAGCGGTTTGCAAGCGCCACACACGCCACAAAACAACACTTAGGCATAAGCGATAATGAAAATTTACAAGTAGGAAAGTGAATTACGGAGGTGTGGGAATAGGTGAGGATACTACGCCTCATGTCCTCCTCGACTTCCCATGTCATCTCTCACCGAGCTCGTTCCGCCACAAGACTTTGTGGAAGCCACGTCCTCGTCCGCGAGACGCCTAACCCGACGATCGACTATCACTATGGGAATCTCCAAATCGATAACCGCCGGTCACTGGACATCGTCAATCGGGTGTACCCTAGATGGATCCGTCGATACATCTCTCAAGATAGAAACATGAAACACCGGATGCCTTGCCTCGAGATCGGACGACAGATCAACTCGTAGCAACGCCTACCTGCGGACAACTGAAACGCCCGATATACCTTGGTGAGTTTCCCTTCTTCGAATCTCATCACACCGCCATGGGTGACACGCTTTAGGAAAACCCAATCATGAACCTCGAACTCCGATCTGACGGCGATGATCTGCGTATGACTTATGTCGACTACGAGCTGTCGACAACCTCTCTGGATAAGCTTCACCTTATCCACCGCTGCCGCACCAAATCGTCCCATTAGCCGCACTCGCCCACATCGAACCAACCTATAGGCGTCGCACTTCCTCCATACAAGGCCTCGTAAGGCGCCATCCGAATCTTTGGGTGGTAGCTATTATTGTATGCAAACTCAACTAGAGGCAAATGATCCTCGGCTACCCTCGAAGTCAATAACACGGGCTCGCAAACATATCCTCAAGAGTGCGGATAGTGCGCTTTCGGCCGTCTGTCGTGGATGGAATGCGATTCGAGGGCTCATGCGTCCACTAAACCTCTGCGAAAGACCTCAGAAGTTAGCGAAGCCCGGGCTCCTCTGTGCGATATGATCGAAATAGGGACTCCATGCGATGCGGCGATCTCTCGGATGTAAAGTCGGCATAATCCTCGGTGAAAAGTCGTCCTGGCGGGAAGAAAGTGGGCTGATTTCGTCAGCCTGTCGACGATAACCCATATAGAATCATGTCTCCTCTGAGTGCGAGGTAATCCTGTGATAAAATCCATGTTGATTACCTCACTTCGGTCGGGATCTCGATAAATGCGTGCAACAAACCACGGGCCTCACGGTGCTCTGCCTTCGCTGCGACAACACGGGCCGAGCTACGAACTCGCAGCGTCCCTCTTGAGCCATCCGCCAATACACGGATCTAAGGTCGTGGTACATCTTGGTCGACCACGGATGGATAGAAATGCGTTGTGTGCTTCCCCAAGAACACTGCCGAAGTCACGAAACATCTGGAACACACACGCCTCGAACCTTAGCACCCGTGGTGCTACCTCAGGACCCTTGCCCTCACGAAGAGTTGTATCACGATATCGAATCAAAGTGGATCCTCAGTGTTGCCTATTCACCTCGGCGATGGAAGACTCGGCAACCTCACGAACTCTAACCCACCGCTATCGGAATCAATCAAGCGGACACCAAGGCTCGCTAGCGATGCAAATCACGAACCATGCCCCTCCTCTCTGTGCACATCGATAGGCTCCCATCGACCTACGACTAGGCATACGCCATAACATTGGCCTTCCCGGGTGGTACAGGATATCAACATCGTAATCCTTAAGCAACTCTAACCACCGTCTCTATCGTAAGTTCGACTCCTGGCGAAGATATCTTTGGAGGCTCTTGTGGTGCGTATAAATATCCACATGAACCCCATACAAGTAGTGCCTCGGATCTTGGCGTGAATCACCGCGCGATTCCAAATCGTGGGTGAGGTAGTTCCTCGTGTTTCTTGGTGCCGGGATGCATACGCTATAACCTTGCCATCTGCGTCAACACATTCCAACGATGCGGCGCATCGCAATACACAACATAACCATCCGGACCTACGGAAGTAAGAAGCGGGCGGTCGTCGATCCTCTTTCGGCTGGAAACCACGCTCACAAGCATCATCCGCTGAAACTTGGCTGCGCCACGAGTCGGCTAGTCAATGGTGCGAAGATAAGCAAACTTCTCCACGAACGCCGATAATATCCTGCGAGGCCCGAGCTGCGAACCTCTGCCGGAGTAGTAGGTCTAGGCCAAGTCTGGCGCCTCGATCTTGGCGTATCCACCGGATGCCATCGATCCGAAAATATGCCCGAAAAAGCCACGAAGTCAGCAAAACTCACATTTGGAAAACTTGGCGTATAAGCTGCTGTCTGAAGCTGCCGGCCGCAGTCGCCAAATGCTCGCGTGCTCTGCTCTGGCGAGAATAAACCAAGATATCATCAATGAACACTATCACAAGCGTGTCAAAAATGGTTTGAACACTCGGTTCATCAAATCCATGAATCTGCCGGAGCATTGGTCAACCAAAGACATGACCACGAACTCATAATGCGTCTGGTCGGAATGCGATTCTAGGGACATCCGCCTCTCTGACTCGTACCTGATGATAGCCCGATCGCAGATCGATCTTGGAGAAACATCTCGCCCTGCAACTGGTCGAACAAATCATCAATCACAGGAAGGGGTATCTGTTCTTAATGGTCACCTTGTTCATTTTTGTAATCAACACATGCGTCGCGGCGTCCGTCCTTCTTTTTCACGAACAATCTGGCGCTCCCGGGGAGAAACACTAGGCTGATGAAGCCGCTTCTCCGGCCAAATCCCTAGGTGATCCTTGACTCTCTCAACTCGGCGGTGCCGTTACGTATGGCGGAATGGAAATAGGCGAGTGTCGGCAATATGTCTATACAAAACTCAATCTCCTCTCGGGAGGATGCGGGAGGTCGATGCGGAAACACGTGCGGGAACTCTCGACCACTGGGCCCGGCGGAAAATCTGGTACGCAGCCTTGATATCAAACACCGAGCGAGATGGTAGATATACTCCTTCGCACCATCTTCCTAGCGAGGTAGGAAATAAACCTACCACCGGCGTCTGGTGCTCCTCCCACCCAACAACGGCTCCTCGAGCTGGAACCGTACTACTCTCTCCTGCGGTCTACATTGGCGTAGCAAGCTAGCCAATCCATACCCATGATCACGTCGAAATCAATCATATCCAACTCTATCAAGTCGGCTGAGTGCACGGCGTAAATAGTCACGGACAAGCTCTATATACCCGCCGAGCTACCCGAATCACCCATGGCGTAGCTACCTCGAAAGGGTCTATGGACTCGGGCTCTATCCCTATCCTACTAGCAATGAGGGAGATATATAGGGCCAGTAGAACCGGATCTATCAAAGCATACACATCAAACCCAGCGATAAGGTACGTGGCGACATCGGTGAGGCCTCACGATCTGTCGGTGGACAAAGCATAAATGCGGTTACGAGGACCGCGAAGCGGAGACGCGCCACGACCTCTGCCGCGACTGCTGGTCCATGAGTACCTTGCCCTCGGGGCGAGTAGTGTCGGGGATGAAGAAGGCCGTGAAAGAACACATGGTGACCCTACCATCGCCGCGCCGCGGTGAGACGGTTCCTCGCATAGTGACCTGCGGCCCTGGCGAAACAAGCTCCGTAGAAGCACCACGGCTCGAGTGGGATCTACGCGTCGGCCACACGAGGTGGTCGATCGTCGATGCTCGCTTTGCTGCGGGCGTCCCGAAGTCTGAGGCCCTGATGCGCCTCGAATATCTGTTGTCTTGAGGGCGGTGCGGGAGTGCTCGGTGGTGTGGTGCAAATCTAGGCTGCCGAGGCCGCCACCACGATAGCCACCAAAAGACCCTGCCGTCTGGTCCTGCTGCTTTGCTGTCGACCGTCGGTCTCTACGCTCGCCATCGAGCATGAGCTGCGTTCGGGTAATGTCCATACGGTGAAGAAAACACCGCGTGGCTTCGGCCATATAATCATCTAGCCGGTGACATAGCGGTGCACCTATCCTCCATATCTGCTGCAACGCCGGGACATATCGAGCGATGAATCAAACTCGACATTGTACTCACGGCGGTCGTCCTCTGCGCCTCGGCGGTAAAAATCTATCGATCGCGCCCTCGCCATACGTGGAGGCAAGAAGTGATGAGGAAAGCCTCGAGAACTCATCCCAGTAGGCGGGGCGCGTGCTCTCCGGGATAACTCCGTGAATCAAACCAATCATTGCGGTATCACGCGGCTATGTGAACCAAAGATCACGGACTCGGTCTCGGCATACGATCACTCTCAAAATCCTCTGTGGTAGCGGATGAACTCCTGCGGATCATCCTCGGCCTCGACAGTAAAACTACGGCGGGCTCTGACTCGGGAAGTCTCGTAGCCTCAAACTCTGCGCCTCGGGTGAACCACGGTGCAGTGATTTGGGGATGAGCTATTGCATCGGCTGTCCTCGTGTCAGCCACGATCACGGCGATGGTGGGACATCTCCTTGTACCCTAACTCCTCCGCCCCAGGCTGTGGGACAGGAGGTGTGGGTACTGTGGTCTCTGCTGGGGCCGGCGGCGTCGTAGAACTCGCCGTCTCTGGTATAGACTGGGCCCGAGCCCTCGTGACTCTAGGTGTCCCACTAGCGACTCCTCGGTGCCTTGCCCATACGGGCGGGTTGCCTTACGTGGAGGCATAAGCATTCTGAGAAAAAGGGATATGTTAGAAGGGTCAGGCTTATAACACAACTCTGAGCACGATCTCGGAATGAGAAGAATGAAACCAATCTAAATATCCTATAGCCTCACGATTATTGGTGTGGTGCACAACACGCGATAATCGAACTACTAGATACGATGCGTAGACACTTTCAGAGGATTAAGCGCTCACGATACCACTTTTGTCACGACGTTCAGGCGTGATCGTGCCTTACCCGGGCACCCAAGCAGTCATACATCAGAGAAAATCAGCGGAAATATAAAACAAGACATGAAACAGTTGTAAAATGAGACACAATTTATCTGATGAAAAGCTTGCCTTTCGGCATATATATATAACCCAAGTTTTGCAGTTACATCCCAACTGTACAATAGGACTACAGACCTCTAAGGAAGTAAACAACTATCTTGGGACGGGGCCCCGCCATACCTGGCGAACAAAACTAATTACAACGGAGAGCATACCTACAGTAGAGCCTCGGGAGAAGATGGAGCTCACGACACCAACGCAAAGATCCTAAGGATGCGGATCTAGCACTGCTGCCTTACCTGCGGCATGAACGGCCGAAGGAGGTCGATACAACGGTACTAAGTATGCAGCGTAAAGTACTTAAATGAAAACATATCATTTTTAAAACCGGTTTACAAATATGTATGAAACAACCAGAAGCCGCATAGTGCCACATCACAAACAAGAGCAACAATAGGTAAGCGTATGTGGTCTTTTCTAGGCTGCGAATGATCGAGCGGGGCCAATTGCGTAGTATCACCATGCAAGCCTAATCACGGACTCCGTAGTCGCATAGGCCACTCACATAGGCGCGTAAGTACATAACCCGCGTCGAGGTGCTACTCCTCGGCGTCGTCACGGACTCGTAGTCGCATGGCCACATGGGCCGCGTGAGGTATAACCCGCATCACTAACACGGAACTCCGTAGCTCCGCATAGGTCCCTGGACCGCGTGAGGTATTCTCGAATCATGGTCCCGCATCGCTGAGTCTACCGCGTCGGAGACTTAACCCCGGTAATATGTCAAGAGGTGAGTGATATTACACTAACATAACGGTTTATCGTTAAACAACATAAGCACAACAAGAATACTCTCTTATACAAGCGTTACAAGACACTAACACGTAGCATCATATCATGTCTACTTATCAAACCATCTTATTATTCTTTTCACAATTGATATAAGTGCATTATAAACACATAGGCAAATTGTTTCTTTTATCATTCTTAAGTGGTTATACTTAACTTCCCGTAAAGCTAGTATAACTCTTAAGCACATTTAAAAACCAATTAGTTCTCTTACATTAAAAATGATTGATATTCTTTTGAAATGCTTTGAGATCTTTATTATTAGGCTTAAGCCGTGAGGCATTCCGTAAGTATTATTGAGCTTAAGTCAAAGACATTGCCGTAGTTATTATTCGATTAACACGTATGCATTATACCGTACTACATATATATTGTAAAATATCATGCTTTAGGAAGAATCACATACCTTCTCGTGAAAACCACCGCGAGTTGAATATGTCGCGCAGAGAATCGACTATAATAGTCGGAACACGTCTATCAGCGTTGGACTACTTTGTAAGATTCTAAGAGAGGGTTCTATATCCTACGGAAAATTGGCGCAACTTCCCTGCGGTGAGCTACTCAAGTCTCTGTGAAAACAGCACATGTAAATCTGATTCGATTATTCTTCTTTTAAAACCCTTCTTTGTGATATGATTCAATTCTACTCTTTAATATCCTTCAAGTATTTATACTTATTTCTATACTTCTACAGTATGTATTCTCTAATTACAAAGAAGGACAAGTTTATTACCTCGGTAAGCCCAATAATATCCTAGATAAAAGCGCGCTGAGCAAGGTTTAGCTCCCAAGTTATGCGCTCAGGTAGCTCGAGAAACCTTAGAAGTTCTTTACAACTTCTACTAAGTACTAAGGGATTTGGGCTAGGGTATTTTGGGCATTATAACAATACTAGAAGGCAACTTTTCTACCAAGGGAGGGGTAGATTTGGCTAGGCTAGGGGAGGGTTGCCTCGGCCAAGCTCACTCAAAAGGGGGGGGGGGTGTTGGACGAAAAAGGCTACAAGGGAGAGGAGAGGATTTTCAAGACTTGGAAAGGAATTTGTGGATGAAGAACTCTTCATCTTAAGGGGGTATTTATAGGTCAAGACATGGCCAACCAAGGGCCAAGATTTAGCCAAGTGCTAGGCAAGTGTAAGGTCAAGATTAGGGCAAGTGTCCTTGGCCAAC
The DNA here is from genome assembly GCA_029844215.1 of Przewalskia tangutica. Taxonomy (NCBI): domain Eukaryota; kingdom Viridiplantae; phylum Streptophyta; class Magnoliopsida; order Solanales; family Solanaceae; genus Przewalskia; species Przewalskia tangutica. Next base: position 36,616,796 of record CM056737.1, on the reverse strand, counting down.
TTGCACACAAAATATCCTACCAACTACATGACAAGGATGGCCATCCATTCGGCCCTATTGCGTGTAACATCCATCAATGAGAGGGTGACAAGTGTCGCCCTCTCGTTGGTCCAACGTGTTACGTCGCTCGGAAAAATCCGCAAAAATTAGAAATGGCATAGCCGGAATTTACCCTACGAAAGCTGTGGAAACGTTTCGTCGGAAAACTATTCGTTTTGTGAGTTGTGCCCAAAAAACGTCCAAGGCCTAAACTTTAAGGCCAAACCTTTTGTACGTATTCCCTTACATACATACTCTGGAAATACGGGGTATAACAGAGCCACTTAAAAGGGCGGGTCATTATGAAATCGATTGCCAAGGCGGGTCGGTGGATGCCGTGGGTAATTGTTTATTCCGTTATACAAGGATCTAAGTCGGTTGTGAGAAACAAAGCAAATTCTTTTTCCAAGGAGCCTAGGAACTACATGACCATTAATACTTGGGGCCAGGGTCGAGACTTAAATGGCGGGATCCAAAGAGTCCTCTCGTGTATTAAGACAACAACCCCAGAACTCTTTAAGTGTCACTAATGAAGCCTTCCCTACTTTAGCAAGTTTGCTTAGTGGAGTCAATCTCAAGAACCACAACAAACCTTTCGTCTTTAATCCTTCCTTGGGCACGGGTAAAGTCATTAACATACCCCATCTCTCATCCAATACCTCTTCACTACTCACTGAAATACACAACACCTCACTTCGCCTACATTCCTTCTATTCCTCCTGAAACCCAACACAAATTCCCTACCCTTCCAAATGGCACGCGAATCCTCTCTCCTATTGCGGGCCCAAGTTCAATTCCTTCTACCCATCCCCCTCTGTCTATACCTCCAGAAATACCTCCCAATGATTTACACACTAATGCATCTTCAAAACAGCATCAATTTCCACATGAGTACAACTCATAATAATCTTCCCAAACCATGGCAAAGGTACCATCCTCAAAGAAGACTTATCTTTGGAGTCTTTGCGGGAACTAGGATTGAAGCAAAAGGTATGAAGTTACAATTTATTGAACAACAAGGGGCGGAAGTAGATATAGAAGTTGAGGATGAAGTTCTATTCATAGAAACATGGGGCTATTGCCTAATAGGTTGCTTAGGTCCTTTCAGGGAAGAGAGGCATTGAATACCATTGTGAAAGGATGGGGAGTAAAATGTCGTATTATACCTTATGGCAAAGGCTGGACGGTGTTCAAATTCATGACGGAGGAGGAGCGCACTAATGTACTTCACGGAGGCCACTTGCCCATATGGTCTGGGGAAAACTATGATGCTCGAGGCTATTAATAAAGGAGTTAATAACGGATGATTTATTCATGGACATTCCTATTTGGGTCACTTTTAGGACATTCCCTTTCTATTTGGAGTGCAACGGGCCTTAGTAAGATTGCTTCATGTGTAGGAAAACCTCTTTGCGGACCATATACTAAGGAAAGGTCAAAAATGAACTATCAAGGAGTTACAGTGGAAGTGGATGTAGCGAGGCCAATAATGGAATTTGTTGTCAAACTCCCGATATGAAGGTACACTCAAAGGGTAAACTATGAGAATTACCCGGACTTTTGTTATCATTGTGCGGCTTTTGGACACAACCACTTGAAGTGTAGGAAGTTGAGGGATGATGTCAACTCTGAAGAAGCTCAAAAAGCGCAATCTTGAGGTACCACTGCGATAAGGAAGATTCTACTTGTTTGGATGCCAGCGAGTGCGGGTGGAACCAACCCTCCCCCTTATCCACCACTTCTCAACATCCGCAGATCTTGCTTGATGGACATTGAAAGTGAGCACCTGACGCCTCACAGTCGGAAGTTTGGGAGAAGCAGCGCATGCTGTGGGTCCTCCGGTTTTGGGTCATTCTGGCCCATCAAGTTTGCGGGAATCTCAAGCAAGGTCCTCATGACCTAATTCTCACCATGGCAGTGCGCAACATGATAGGATGAGTTATGAGTCAAAGCGGTGATTACGAGGTGCCCGATGAACCCGCAACCGTTGGATGGAGAAACATACAAAGGGTGCTACGAGAGGGCTAGACTTGTGTCACGTGCGTTAACTCTGAGCAGGGAACATAGCTTGGCGAACCACGTATTATGGCTTCGGCCAACAAAGAAGATGGATGGAAGGAAGTATTGTCAAAGAAGAACTTGCGAAAGCGATGGAAAGCGAAGCGGCAAAGCGCGAGAGTGCTAACAAAACCTCATTTGTTTCCTAATAAAAATACTTTGTTGGAATGTCCGTGGTCTTTGCGGACAAAGGGATAGGGCAGCCACGCAAGCCCTAGTGTGTAGTCTCACAAAGCAACATGATGCGGCAATGGTTTGTCTATTGGAAACTAAGCTATCTCGAGCAAGGATAGAGTCTTTCTCTACTCTGAGATTCAAAGCTTGGAATTTTTGTTCAAATTTGGAATTCATTAATGGCGGTAGAATGCTATTACTTTGGGATCCCTCTAGGGTCTGTTGTGAGGTGCTTGGAATGGATTCTCAGCATATCCATGTCCAGGCAAGTTGCAATATAACACAAGTGTCCTTCCTTGCCACATTTGTGTACCCAGTTTATAGCATCTCGGATAGAAGGAAGCTTTGGCATCACCTTACTCACTTGGGCATTGGCATCACTAAGCCTTGGATGATTATGGGAGATTTCAACACTTATTGCTACCCACATGATAAGGCGGGGGGTCCTCCTCTCACGCCTTATGCACTTAGGGATCTTGGAGATTTCAGGAATTCTCATGGACTAGAAGACACTCCTTCTTTCGGTTCCTTCTACACTTGGACAAATGGTTCGATTTGGTCCAAGCTTGATAGAGTGTTGATGAATCAAAATTGGAGTGATTTGACCCTAGAATGCACGACCAATTTCTTGCCTATGGAGCCTATCTCGGACCACCGTCGTGATAGCTACGATTATGCATCTATAATGTTGGGAAAGCGTCCTTTCAAGTTCATGAATATGTGGCTCTCACGCCAGCCGAGAACATAATGACTTCATGTTGGAGACAAGACATATTGGGAACTGCTCAATTCGTTCTAGCCTCAAAATTGAAAGCCTTGAAGCAACCATTAAGGGCACTGATCATAAATGATTTTGGTGGTATTGAACAAAGAGCAAAGGGGGCAAACATGGAGTTTAAGGAGGCTATCAATGCGCACATGGAAAATCCCTTTGATGAGGAGCTAAAAGCCAAGGTTAAGTCCTCAAGAGCTAAAGCAAACACCTTCTTTGGAAGCCGAGAGACTTCATAAGGAAGAAGTCGGCGAAACACTGATTGGAAGTGATAGATGCTCCAAATACTTTCATAGCCTGATCAAGAGGAGTAATGTCAGGAACTCAATCAACTTTCTTGTTAAAGCCAATGGTACTATCACTACATCACCAAGAGAAGTTAGGGAGTTGCTTGTTGAATTTTACAAGGACCTTTTAGGTACGTCAGATCCATTACCAACCGATCTGAAGTGTTCAACTTTGGCGAAGCTAAGTGAAGAGGGTAGATTCTGACTTTTGCATTTCATCTCCCAAAGGAGATTTGGGAAGCTCTTTACGATATAGGCAGCGACAAGGCACTGTGAATGGTTATTCAATTTGCCTTCACGAGAATAGATGGAGAGATGTAGGCCGTGGCGTTGTAAGAAGTGTTCAAGAGTTCTTCTCTTGGAGTTCTTTTGAAGCAGGTGAATCATACCATCATTACTCTACTACCGAAGACCGATCATGATCCTAAGGTAAATGATTTTAGGCCCATCGGATTGACTAATATGGTCTATAAGATCATTACAAAGATTTTAGCTAACAGAATGGCAATGATTCTTCCTACTCTCGTTGACAAATCTCAAGGGGCTTTTGTGAAAGGAAGAAACATGATGGACAATGTCTATGTGGCACAAGAGCTTGTGAGAGGTTTTAATAGAGCAGTCTCACCAAGGTGTATGCTTATGGTGGACCTTGAAAGCATTTGTCTGATCTCTTGGAGTTTTCTTGAATCGGTACTAAGAAGTCTCAAATTTCGGACAGATTTATAAGTTGGATCATGGAATGTGTTAGCTCAACCTCCTTCTCTCTTTCAATCAACGGTGAGCTACATGGATACTTGAGGGTAGCGCGGCCTAAGACAAGGTGATCCTATGTCCCTTCTCTCTTTATCTTGTGCATGGAATACCTCTCGAGGTTGCTTAAAATGAAAGTGAGGCAAGATTTTCTCATATTATCCAAAGTGCAAGAGATTGGGCATTACTAATCTTGCATTTGCGGATGACCTCATGCTTTTTGCCAAAGGAGATATATCTTGATTGGGATTCTTATGAATTATGCGGAAGAGTTGGAGGATGTCTCGGGGCTAACTCTTAACCGTCTAAATCATGTCTACTTAGCGGGAGTGCATGTCTGATTCGTGACTTGATCTTGTCAGTGGGATTCGCCATTGGTAGCTTTCGGTGCGATACTTGGGGATCCCTTTGTCCCAATTTGATCTCGGTGGACCAATTTGCTCCATTCACTAGCGCAATTTGAATTACATTGAAATGGGGCATCACACACTTTCTTATGCGGGTGTGAAACTAATCGGTCGGTTGTCGAGGTTGAGAGCTTTTGGTTCGGGCACTTCCTATCCGACCACAATTATCAACAAGGTGCGATGCGTGTATTCGGTTCTTATGGGGAGAAACCACCAAGAGTCGCAGGGATGTCATTTGCTTGCCTCATCGAAGGTGGCTTGGGTCTTATGAACATCGAGGAATGGAACCATGCCTGCTTTCAGGACTATTTGGAAAACTCACACGGAGGCGATTCTCTATGGGTCGATGGATCAATAGCCACTATTTGAGAGGCATAGCAATTTGAGACTATGAGTGCGTCTAGGACTCCCTTATTCAAAGGATTTGTGGGATCGCGACAAATTTGTTTCTATCTTTGGTAGCCATGGTGGCGCAATTGCCGCTTGGTAAAGTGTTGTACCAATGGAAAATATGATTCCAGCCTCGTGTATGATATCTTGCGCACTACGCAAGTTAAAAAGCCTTGGATTTCACAAATTTGGAAAGGCTTCATTCCACCCAAGTTCTCTTTCATTGTGTGGCTCAATTGCAGAAAACAGTTAGCTACAAAGGACACTCTTTCATATCTTAACTTGGAGGATAAGTCTTGCGGGTTCTGCAAGCAAACTAATGAAACAAGGGAGCACCTCTTCTTTACTTGCCCCTACACACGCTTGATTTGGAAGAGCATAAGAGATTGGTTAGGCATTAGAAGAGAAATGACAACTATTGAAAGCTCTCTTAAGTGGATTAAGAAAGAACACATTGTCGAGACGTTCTGGGGCAGTGGCCAGTGCCTTACGGGCACCCAAGTAGTCATACATCAGAGTAATCAGCGGAATATAAGAACAAGACATGAAACAGTTGTAAAATGAGACACAGCTTTATGTGAGAAAATGTCGCCTTTCGGCATATATATATAAACATAGTTTTGCAGTTACATCCCAATGTACAATAGGACTCTGAGACCTCAGAAGATAAACAACTATGGCGGGACGGGTTCCGCCATACCTGAATGTACAAAACTATATACAACAACGAGGAGATCATACCCGAAAGTCGAGCCTCGGAGAAGATGGAGCTCACGACACCAAAGCAAAGAGATCTAGGATGTGGATCTAGCACACCTTGCCTTACTGCGGCATGAGCCGGCCCGAAGGAGAGTCGAGACAACGGTACCAAGTATGTGAAACTGTAAACTACTTAAATGAAATCAAAGTATTTAAAACCGTTTGCAAATACAATCAGTTCAATTGCACATAGTGCCATATCACAAACAAGAGCAATAATAGGTAAGCGAATGTCTTTTCTAGGCGCGAATGATCGAAGCAAGGCCAATCGCCATAGTATCATTATCGTGCTAATCACGGACTTCGCGATCCGCATAGTGCACACAACGCGCATGAGGTATTCTCGCGTCGGGGTAGCTAACCGGTACCCTCACGGACTCCGCGGTCGCATAGTCTCGATAGACCGCGTAGTCACAGGACCGCATAGGGCATCCCGCCATCGGGATAAAACACGGAATGATCAATCCTCGGAACTCCGCGACTCGCGTAGTCACATGCGTGCATAGGCCGTATAGACGCATCAAGGGTGGCAAGCCCTCGGTATAACAAGTCGAGGGTAGGTGATATAATATGATGCAAGTGACTTACCGTTTAGCAACGTAAGCACAACAGAATGAACCCCTTTCACAACATCACAAGACACTAACACACGTGGCATCATAATATGTCTTTTTATCAATCAATCTTACTACGCCTACTGTAAATCAATACAAGGTTTTTATAAGCAAATAAGTAAATGATTCTTTTTATCTTTCTTAAGTTGTTATACCTAACTTCCCATAAAGCTAGTATAACTCTTAAGCTTTTGTTTAAAAACCAATGTTTCTCTTATGTTAAAAATGATTGATGATTCTTTTGAAATGCTTGAAGATCTTTATTATTCAGCTTAAGTCAAAAGACATTGCGTAGTTATTATTCGGGCTTAAGTCAAAAGACATTGCCGTAGTTATTATTCGATTAACACACGTCGTCTACCGTACTATATATATATTTAAAATATCATGCTCAAGAGTATAGGAAGAATCACATACCTTCCGCGAAATCCACCGCCAAGTCGAATATGTCGCGCAGAGAATCACCTATAATAGTCAAATCGTCTATCAACGTCTAGACTATTACAGAAATTCTAAGTAGAGGTTCTCTATTCTACGGAAAATTGGGCAAGACTTCCCTACCCGCCAAGCTACTCAAGTTCATCGTGAAAGCGATCACATGTAAGTAATCTGTTCAATTATTCTTCTTTATACCCTTCATCGTGATAACAGTTCAATTCTATTCATTAATATTCTTTCATATCTTATACTCAAGTCTTAACTATTCTTATATGTAATATCCAATTACAATAGAAGGACAAGGGTATTTACCTCGATAAGCCCAAAATTATCCAAGTTAAAAGTCGCTCCTGAGCAAGGTTTAGCTCCTAATTTGCACGCTCCGATAGCTCCAAGAAACCCTTAGAAGTTCTACACAACTTCTACTAAAATACTATAAGGGATTTGGGCTAGGGTATTTTGGAATAGTGACTATACTTGGAAGACAACTTTCTACCAAGGGAGGGGGGGTAGGTTTCGGCTAGGACTACTAGGCTAGAGGGGGGGTGTTTCGGCCAAGGGCCTTCACAAGGGGGGGAGGGGGAGTGTTTGGACGAAAACACTACAAGAGAGGGGAGGGATTTTTCAAGACTTGGAAATTGATTTGTGGATGAAGAACTCTTCATCTTAAGGGGGGTATTTATAGGTCAAGAAATGGCCAACCAATGGCCAAGATGAAGCCAAGTGCTATGCAAGTGTAGGGTGAGGATTTAGGCAAGTGTCCTTATCCATCTACTACACAAATATCCTACCAACTCCTTGACTAAGGAGAAGGCACAAAAAACGTGCCAACTTTGCCCAACTTTGCCCAACGAGGGTGACAAGTGTCACCTCCCGTTAATCCAAAATATTTCATCTCTCGGAAAAATCCGCAAAAATTATAAATGACACAGGAATTTACCTACGCGAGTTTAGTAAAACGTTTAAAAAAACGATTCTTTAAGCGAGTTGTGCACAAACTTTTCGTCCATAATGCCTAACTAAGGCTAAGCTTTTAGACGTACACCTCACATACATACTGGAAATACGGGTATAACATTCTCCTTTCTTAGAAACATTCGTCGAATGTTCCTTTAAGCAGATAACAATAAGGTTCTCATAACTTAAGCAGCAAATGCCACATCGGCCACAAAACAACACTTAGGCATATATGACAATGAAAATTTACAAGTAGGAAAGTGAATTACACGGAGGTGTGGGGAATAGGTGAGGATACTACGCCTCATGTCCTCTCGGCTTCCCATGTCATCTCCTCACGAGCTCGTTCCGCCACAAGACTTTGTGGGCCACGTCCTTGGTCCGCAGACGCTAACTCGGCGATCGATTATCGCTATAGGAGTCTCCTCATACGATAACCCTCGGTCACTGGACATCGTCAATCGGATGCACTCTAGATGGATCCCCGATACATCTCCTCAAAGATAGAAACATGAAACACCGGATGCCGCTTCTCCGGATCGGACGACAGATCCAACTCGTAGGCAACCTTGTACCGCGCGACAATCGATAGGGCCCGATGTACCTTGGCTGAAGTTTCCCTTTCTTCGAATCTCATCACACCTTCATGGGTGACACCTTCGTGAAAACCCAATCATCAACCTCGAACTCCGGATGCCGACGGCGATGATCTGCATATGACTTCATCGACTCGAAATTTGTCGGCAACCACTCTGGATAACCGCTTCACCTTATCCATCGCCGCACCAAATCTGGTCCCACCAATCGCACTCGCCCACATCGAACCAACCTATCGGCGATCGCACTTCCTCTCATATAAGGCCTCATAAGGCGCCATCCGAATCCGGAGTGGTAGCTATTATTATACATGAAACTCAACTAGAGGCAAATGATCCTCGGCTACCACGGTCGATAACACGCTCGCAGACATATCCTCAAGAATGCGGATAGTGCGCTCGCTGTACGTCTGTCTGTGGATGGAATGCGCACTCGGGCTCACTGCGTCCTAAACCCATGCCGAAAGACCTCAGGAAGTTAGCCAGAACCGGCTCCTCTCGCCGATATGATCGAAATAGGGACTCCATGCGATCGACGATCTCTCGGATGTAAAGTGCGCATAATCCTCACCAAAAAGTCGTCCTGACGGGAAAAAAGTGGGCTGATTTTAGCCTGTCGACGATAACCCAAATAGAATCATGTCTCCTCTGAGTGTTAGGTAATCCTGTGATAAAGTCCATGTTGATCACCTCCCACTTCCAGGTCGGGATCTCTATCGTCTGCAACAATCCACCAGGCCTCTGGTGCTCTACCTTCACTGTTGACAACACGGGCCGAGCTACGAACTCGCAACGCCCCTCTTCGCCATCCCACCAATACAGATCCCAGGTCGTGGTACATCTTGGTCGACCGACGGATGGAGTAACGCAGCCGTGTGTGCTTCCACAGAACTGCCAAGTCACGAAACATCCGGAACACACAACACGCCTCAAACCTTAGCACCTCATCGTGCTACCAAAAGGACCGCGCCTCACGAAGAGCGTATCACGATACCGAATCAAAACGGATCCTCAGCGTTGCCTCTTCGCCTCGGCGATGGAAGACTCGCAACCTCTCGAACTCGAACCCCATCGCTACGGAAATCAATCAAGCGGACACCAAGGCTCGTTAAGCGATGCAAATCGCGAACCATGCCCCTCCTCTGCGCACATCGATAGGCTACCATCGACCTACGACTAGGGCATACGCACAACATTTGCCTTCCCGGTGGTACAGGATATCGGCGTCATAATCCTTAAGCAACTCTAACCACCGTCTACGCCGTAAGTTCACTCCTCTGGTGAAGATATCTTGGAGGCTCTTGTGGTGCGTATAAATATCCACATGAACCCCATACAAATAGTGCCTCGGATCTTGGCGTGAATCACCGCGCCAACTCCAAATCATGGGTGGGGTAGTTCCTTCATGCTTCTTAAGCCGGGATGCGACGCTATAACTTTGCCCCTTTGCATCAACACACATCCCAACCCGATGCTCGACGATCACAATACACGCACATGGCCGTCTGACCCTCTGGAAGAGTAAGCGGGGCGTCGTCGCCTCTCTTTCAAGAATCGAAACCACGCCACACGCATCAGTCACCGAAACTTAGATGCCTTCTAAGTCGGCCTAGTCAATGGGCAGAGATAGAAGCAAACTTCTACGAACCGCCGATAATAACTGCGAGGCCCGTAAAACCGCGAACCTGCAGCCGAGTAGTAGGTCGAGGCCAAGTCCCGATCGCCGATCTTGGCGTATCCACGAATACCATCGGCCGACAATATGCCCAAGAAAAGCCATCGGCTAACCAAAACTCACGTTTGGAAAACTTGGCGATAATCTGCTGGTCTGGAGAAGCACAAGATAGCCTCAAATGCTCCGCGTGCTCCCGCTCTGGCGAGAATAAACCAAGATATCATCGATGAACACTATCACAAACGTGTCAAAATGGTTTGAACACCGGTTCATCAAATCCATGAATACCACGGAGCATTGGTCAACCCAAAAGACATGACCAACTCATAATGCCGCACGTCGGAATGCGATCCAGGGACATCCACCTCTCGACTGCACTGATGATAGCCCGATCGCGGATCAATCTTGGAGAAACATCTGCACCCGCGGTGGTCGAACAAATCATCAATCTTGGGAAGGGGGTATCTGTTCTTAATGGTCACCTTGTTCAGCTACCTGTAATCAACATACATGCGCAGCGTCCCGTCCTTCTTCTTCACGAACAATACTGGCGCTCCCCAGGGAGAAACACTAGGCACGATGAAGCCGCTTCTCCAAAGAAATCTCTCACCGTCCTTCAACTCTCTCAACTCGGCAGTGCCATCCTGTATGGCGGAATGGAAATAAGCGAGTGTGCGCAAAGACATCAATACAAAACTCTATCTCCTCTCGGGAGGATACAGGAAGTCGTGGAAACACGCGTGGGAACTCTCGACTCACGAATCGTGAAAATCGCATCGCTGCCTCGTTATCAAACACCGAATGAGATGGTAGATGTACCCTTCTCGCACCATCTTCCTAGCCTTGAGGTGAAATAAACCTACCCGGCGTCTGATGTTCCTCCCACTCAATAACCGGCCTCAGAAAGCGAACCGTATCACTCTCTCTCAGTCTATATTGGCATAGCAAGAAGCTAGCCAATCCATGCCCATGATCACGTCGAAATCGGTCATGTCCACTCTATCAAGTCGGCTGGTCCGCGATGCATAAGGTCACCGGACAAGCCCTATATACCCGCCGAGCTACCACCGAATCACCAGCTGGCGTAGCTACCTCGAAAGTGGTCATAGGCTCGAGCTCTATCCCTCTCCTACTAGCCATAAGGACAGATATATATGACAGAGTAGAACCCGGATCTATCAAGTCATACACATCATAATCGGAGACTGATAAGGTACCTGTGACGACATCAGGTGAGGCCTCCCGTCCCGCTACCTGGACAAGGCATAAATGCGGTTACGAGGACCGCAGAAGCGGGACTCGCGCCATGACCTCGCCGCAACTGCTGGCCCACGAGTACCACGCCTCGGTGAGTAATCAGGAGATGATGAACCCAAGAATGCACTCGTAGCTTAGCCCTACCACCGCGCCTGGCCGGACAGTTCTCACAAATGACCTGCGGCCACAAGTATAGCAAGCTCCCGAGTAGTACTACAACTCCTCGAATGGAATCTACCACAACGACACCGAGCGGACCTCGATCGGTTAGCACCCATGCTACCGAAGTCAAGTCCGGGCCCCGACCGCCTCGAATGCTCGGGCTGCACCAAAACGATGTAGGAGTGCTCGAGCTGGGCCGTGGTGCAAACCTAGGCGTCTGTTGAGGCCGTCCTCTCGAGAACTACCAAAAATCCGGTCGTCGCCTTCTTACGATCGCGATATCTGTCGACCCGCGGTCTCTACGCCTCGTATCTCGGCATGAGCTGCGTGCGGTAATATCCATGCACGTGAAGAGCCACACCCGCACAAGACTTCGGCCATATAATCATCTAGCCGTGACGAGCGATGCACGGTCCTCCATATTCGCTACCAATGCAGGGACATATCGAGCCAACGAATCAAACTCAACGTTGTACTCCCTAACCGCAAGGCCCTCTCGCCTCAAAGAAGAAAATATGTACGGCGCCCTCCTCATCCGTGGAGGCAAGAAGTGAGTGAGAAAAGCCTCCGAGAACTCATACCAAGTACTGGGACGCTGCGGTTTCCCGGATAACTCACGAATCAAACCAATCGATCGCGGTATCACGCGGCCGATGCGAACCGAAGATCCACACGTTCGGTCTCCGACGCCCGATCACTCATAATCTCAGTAGCCGACGGATGAACTCCTGCGGATCATCCTCCGCCTCGACCGTAAAACTGCGGCTACAACTCGTGAAGTCCCGTAGCCTCAAACTATTCGCCTCGGGTGAACCACGGTACTCTGGGCTGAATCGAACTGCATCCACCGCCCTCATGTCTAGCCACGATCCCGCCAATAGTTGGGCCATCTCCTGTACTTAACTCTCCGCCCCAGCCGGGGACGAGGCGCGGTGCGTGGTCTTCTCGGGGCCGGCGGCGTCATGGAACTCGCTGTCTTGTATAGATCGGGCACGAGCCCTCGTAAATCCCGGTGTCCTACTAGCGACTCCGCCGCCTTGCCTTCTCTGCCCGTTGCCTTACGTGAGGCATAATCTGAGAAAAGGAATACGTTAGAGGGTCCAACTTATAACACGTCTAAGGCACGATCTCGAGTGAGAAGAATGTAAACCAATCCTAAATATCCTATAGCCTCACGATTATTGGTGTGGTGCACAACACACCGATAATCAAGACTCTACTAGATACGGTGCGTAGACACTTTCAGAGATTAATCGCTCGATACCACTTTGTCACGACTGCCCGGCCGTGGCCCGTGCCTTACCCGCACCCAAGTAGTCATACATCAGTAATCAGGAATATAAGAACAAGACATGAAACAGCTTGTAAAATGAGACACAACTTTATGTGAGAAAATGTCGCCTTTCGCATATATATATAAACATAGTTTTGCGATACATCCCAACTGCACAATAGGACTACTGACTCTAAGAAGATAAACAACTATGGCGGGATAGGGCCCCGCCATACCTGAATGTACAAAACTATATACAACAACAGGAGATCATACCTAAAAGTCGAGCCTCGGGAGAAGATGGAGCTCACGACACCAAAGCAAAGAGATCCTAAGGATGTGGATCTAGCACTGCTTCTTACCGCGCATGAACGCACCCAAGAAGGTCAAGATAACAGTACCAAGTATGTGAAATCAGAAACTACTTAAATGAAATCAAAGTATTTAAAACCGTTTGCAAATACAATCAGTTCAATTGCACATAGTGCCATATCACAAACAAGAGCAATAATAGGTAAATTGTAACAGGTCTTTTCTAGGCCGCGAATGATCGAAGAAAGGCCAATCGCCCATAGTATCATTATGCGTGCCTAATCTCGACTTCCGCACCGCATAGGTCACACACGCACCCGCGTGAGGTATTCCTCGTGACGGTAGCTAACCCCGTATTCTCCTCGACTCCGCATCCGCATAGTCTCAATAGACCGTATAGTCACACGGATCGCATAGGCATCCCCGTGACGGATAAACACCGAATGATCAATCTGGAACTCCCGAGCCCGCGATAGTCACATAGATCGCATAGGCCGTATAGACCGCATCAAGGGTGGCAAGCCCGGTATAACAAGTCAAGGGGTAGGTGATATAATAACAAGACAAGCGACTTACCGTTTAGCAACGTAAGCACAACAAGAATGACCCCCTTTCACAACATCACAAGACACTAACACACGTAGCATCATAATATGTCTTTTTATCAATCAATCTTACTACACCTAACAGAAATCAATACAAGGTTTTTATAAGCAAATAAATGCTTGATTCTTTTATCTTTCTTAAGTTGTTATACCTAACTTCCCATAAAGCTAGTATAACTCTTAAGCTTTTGTTTAAAAACCAACTGTTTCTCTTCTGTTAAAAATGATTCAGTATTCTTTTGAAATGCTTCAAGATCTTTATTATTCAGGCTTAAGTCAAAAGACATTGCCGTAGTTATTATTCAGGCTTAAGTCAAAAGACATTGCCGTAGTTATTATTCAGTTAACACTCGTACGTCTACATACTATATATATATTTAAAATATCATACTCAAGAGTATAGGAAGAATCACATACCTTCTCGGCGAAATCCACCTGCCAAGTCGAATATATCGCGTGAGAGAATCAGCCTATAATAGTCAAATCGCCTATCAGCGTCTAGACTATTCATGCGATTCTAAGTAGAGGTTCTCTATTCTACGGAAAATTGGCAGCACTTCCCTACCCGCCAAGCTACTCAAGTCTCATGTGAAAACAGTCACATGTAAGTCTGATTCAATTATTCTTCTTTTATACCCTTCATCGTGATAATTCAATTCTATTCATTAATATTCTTTCATATCTTATACTCAAGTCTTAACTATTCTTATATGTAATATCCAATTACAATAGAAGGACAAGAGTATTTACCTCGATAAGCCCAAAATTATCCAAGTTAAAAGTCGCTCACGAGCAAGGTTTAGCTCCTAATTTATGCGCTCAGATAGCTCCAAGAAACCCTTAGAAGTTCTACACAATTTCTACTAAAATACTATAAGGGATTTGGGCTAGGGTATTTTGGAATAGTGACTATACTTGGAAGACAACTTTCTACCAAGGGAGGGGGGTAGGTTTCGGCTAGGACTACTAGGCTAGAGGGGGGGTGTTTCGGCCAAGGGCCTTCACAAGGGGAGGGGAGTGTTTGGACGAAAACACTACAAGAGAGGGAGGATTTTCAAGACTTGAAATTGATTTGTGGATGAAGAACTCATCATCTTAAGGGGGCTATTTATAGGTCAAGAAATGGCCAACCAATGGCCAAGATGAAGCCAAGTGCTATGCAAGTGTAGGGTGAGGATTTAGGCAAGTGTCCTTATCCATCTACTACACAAATATCCTACCAACTCCTTGACTAAGGAGAAGGCACAAAAAACGTGCCAACTTTGCCCAACTTTGTCGTCCAATGAGGGTGACAAGTGTCACCCTCCCGTTGGTCCAAAATATTTCATCTCTCGGAAAAATCCGCAAAAATTATAAATGACATAGCCGGAGTTTACCCTACGTGAGTTTAGTAAAACGTTTCGTCGAAAAACGATTCTTTAAGTGAGTTGTGCACAAACTTTTTCGTCCATAATGCCTAACTAAGGCTAAGCTTTTGTACGTACACCCTCACATACATACTCTGGAAATACGGGGTATAACAACCGCGGGACAAGCATCCGAGCCAAAGCTATCTTGCTTACCTTTTGCATAGTGGTCTATGAGATTTGGAGGGCAAGAAATACATTGCTCTTTGAAGGCACAAGCTTGCCGGCAGAAGAGGTCATTGCAAGGATCAAAACAACATCTTATAGAGTTCTCTATGATTTTATCCCCTCTTGTAATGGCACCTTTGAGTGACCACCCCTCTCCTCCCTCATTTCTTGTTCACATTACGTTGAGGCTTGAGATCCCTCAATGACTGATTGTAGCCACTTTTCTTTTCCTTATTAGTAATAATATTTGCATTTATCTAAAAAAAAAAAGTGTGTAATTCAACCTTCCTTGAAAATGCATGACCTTTTTCTTAGTTTTTGGTGGAGGCAACTCTTGGATGACTTTAATCTTTGATAGGTCTAGTTTTATGCTTCTCCAGCTGACTATTGTTATACCCCGTAGTTGCAGGGTATGTATGTGAGGACGTACGTACGAGTGCGTAAATTTTGAAAAGAAAGAAAGATGTGAGTTTTCGGAAAAGTTTCCGGTAATTTGTGAAGAAAAGGTTCGTTAATGAGAATTGGTTTCCCAGTTTGGTATATGGGCTTCTTAAATTATATTAGAATTTTGAGATTTTATTTTGGAAATGGTCACGTGGGGACCACGGAGAAATTCTGGTTTTGTGGCCCGCTTTGTTTTGAGATTTCGGTATTGTGGATATTTTTTTGAAGACGTTTTATGAGGGCCATAGGAGGTGACACGTGTCACCGCCTAGGTAACGGCCGGTTACCTTTGTGCACAACACCGAGTTAGTCGTTTTAAGCGTTTTGCGTAACTGCGAAGGAAAATTCGCTATGTCGTTTTGTATTTTTGCGGATTTTTCCGAGAGACGAAACATTTTGGACCAACGGAGGGTGACATGTGTCACCTCGCATTAAGCAAGGGCGGCAACCCTCGACGAATGGTTCACGCCGCCAATTGGCTCTTGTTTTGCCTTGTTTTGTGGCTTGTTTGGTGCCATGTTTTGTGCATTGTTTTGTGAGTAGGGGCTGGTGCACTTGGCTTGATCAAGGCCCACACTTGCCTTGCACATGGCTTGATCTTGGCCGTTGGTTGGCTTTTGGTTTTGCTATAAATACCCTAAGCTTGAAGACTTCATTCATCCAAAACTTCCAAGTCTTGAAACCCTCTCCTCCCTTTGTGAGTTCTTAGCGAGAGCCTTCCCCCTCCCCTTTCCGTGGCCTTTGGCCGAGGTTCCCTTCCCCTGTGGTGCTAGTAGGGTACCCCTGCCTAGTTGTTTCGTATAATGGAATGTGGTACGTGGTATTGAAATACTCCTAGTATTGTTATAATGCCCAAAATACCTTAGCCTTTACCTTGTTCAGATTATTCCAAAGTTACTATACGAAATGAGCCCTTTATACTTTTTTTGTTTTAGTCAACCAAAGGAAATCTTCAAGGAAAGTGTTTCAGAATTTTGACAGAGAAGTTTGTTAACTTACTTCTAAGGGTCGGCTGGATGGGGCCTTGGAGGTGTGAGCTAAACCCTGCTTCGGGATCGACATTATAACTTGGATAATTTTGGGCTTATCGAGGTAAATATTCTTGTCCACTTATTGTAATTGGAGATTACATGTTGTAGGAATATATAGTTGAAGTATACTATATGTAGAATGAACTTTGTATTTGGCAATGTCTTTTGACTTAAGCTCAAGAGTAAAGAAAAGAATCAATGTATTTACATGGGTGTATTGCAGTAGACTTGTGTAGTATTCTTTGAGTAGAATTGTACACGTCGGTTAGGCGTGTAAACCCCACTGGTTGGCTTGGTAGCGGCCTCGTTAGAGGAGGAGATTTACGTTGTTGCGGGAGGTCTTCAATTTTACGTAGAACATGGAACCTTGTGTTTTGAAGTTAATAGGCGTTTGTGACCTTTTTAGGTGAAAGTACTAAGAGTAGCGTATTACTTGAGGAGTGGAAAGGGCTAGCAAGGTTGTAGTACTTGGAGCATTTTGCTTATTATCGATACTCGTCGCGGTATGTGAACCTCTTCCTATCTTTTCTAGCATGATTGTTGTGAACTATGTAATGCGGTGAGCGTACGTGTGCTAAGTGATTTGGTTGGTTTAAAACATAGGGTGTTATAATAGCTTTATGGGAAGTTAGTTATAACGACCTTATGTAGTGAAAATGGTTTCTTGATGTTAGAAGTTAAGAGACTTGATCTTATAAGATAAGAGACTTAACTTATTTGTTTTAATGTGGATGTTTGTGTGAAACCTCATTCGTGAGTAATGAGTACTTGGTTTTAAAGGGATAATGTTTCTTGATTTGAATCGGAATGTGTATCGGCAGACCATTGCAGCGTTAATAAAGGAAAATGTATTGAATAATGATGTGTTGTATTAAAACGGTAGAAACCTCCATCTGCGTAGAAGTTAAGATGAGACAAAATGATATTACATTTTCTAGATCATGGTCTTTGTAATAAGATCGTTATAAACAAGAATAAACTACTCACATATATGACATATGTTACTCAATTGTTTTAAAAGAGATTAAGACTATGAGTTATGAAACCTTTCTAAAATAAGTGACTTGAGCATTTGAAATTAGGCAAATTTGAGCGTTTGGAAAATAATGTTGTTACTTGATTTTACAAAAGGGAAGTGTCTTGTTTACTTAAAAAGATAGTCACGATTTTTATACTCTGGGTATTGTGTGGCTTATGTGAAAGTACTTTGAGTTGTGTGAAACTTGCCTTTCCTTGTGATGATAGCCTTTGTTGTACAAGTGTTGTATTTACGTGTTCTGGCGTCTCTCGATAGAGGTCGGTTGACTTGTTGAGAACTTACTTGGGCGTGCGGCGGTGATGGAGAAATTCCGCAGATGCGTTCGCATTGATTGTGTTACTTTTGCTAATCGCTTTGGACATACCGACACGATCGTAGCGCGCGGGTATGCTTCCATGTTGATCTCGCTTTATTGTTTCTTAGGGCATCTCGACACGATCGTAGCGCGCGGGTATGTTTCCATTTGGAATCTTGTCTTATTGTTTCCTTTTGGACATCTGACACGATCGTAGCGCGCGGGTATCTTCCATTTTGATTCTGTCTTCTGGTTCCCTTTTGGACATGACGACGATCGTAAGCGCTGCAGGTATCTTCCATTTGAATTGTTAATACTGACTTTGGCATCGTAGGACTTGGTGTCTGGTGTACTTCTTGGTGTTATCATATCATATCGGCGTGATGAGAAGGCATTCCACGCATGATTGATGTGGAGGCGTGAGACCACGACTTGATATAAGCGATATATGTGTGTCGTAGTTTGGTTATCATTCATGTCTCACCTTTATATATCGCTATGATTTCATTTGATATTTCTGATTTCACATACTTGGTACTGTTATCTTGACCTCGCCCGAAGCTGCGTTAATGCTGCAGTAGAGTACATCGTCGGTCGTGGATCCTCGCTCTTAGGATCTCGATTGACGTTTTGGGAAGCTCCGTTTCTCGGAGGCTTATCTTTTGGTATGTGTTCCACGAGTTGTAGGTTCTTGTACATTCAGGGGTATGGCGGGCCCGTCGTCATAGTTGTTTGTAAATCTTAGAGGTCTGTAATGTTGTGGCGTGGTTTGTAAAAAGGATTAAACTGCTCGTTTTGAAAGAGTTGTATTTATTTATGTTATTGGAAGGTAAGTTGGGTTGGCCTGTTTTATGTTCATATATCTTGTTTCTTGTTTAAAGTTTTATTTTCCATTGGTTTTCTCGATGATTGTATCACTAGGGTGCCGGGATAAGGCACGATACGAGGCGGGCAGTCGTTACAAAAGTGGTATCGCAGCGATTAATCCTCGGAAAGTGTCTACATAGTGTCTAGTAGAGTCTTGATTATCGGTGTGTTGTGCACCACATCTATAATCGAGGAGGCTATAGGACATTTAGGATTGGTTTCCATTCTTCTCATTCCGAGATCGTGCCTTAGAAGCGTGTTGTAAGTTGGACCCCCCGACGTATCTCGTTTTACCGATTATGCCTCGCGCAACAACCAGAGCCAGAAGGGCAAGGCGGCGAGGAGGCGCTAGTGAGATACTGAGGAGAACGAGGGCGCGAGCGATGCAGACTGAGATTGTGCTTGAGACGGCGAAGTTTTGCGACGCCGCCAGCACCAGCAGATTTAAGAGCCGCAGCAGTGGCTGCTGAGACCACAGTACCTGAGCCTCGCCTCACACTGGAAGCAGATGAGACGGGTACAAGGAGATGGCCCGATTGCTGGCGAGTCGTGGCGAGCATGAGATAAATTTGGATCTGGCGATTCGATTCGAGCACGATGGTTCACCCGAGCGAATAGTTTGAGGCTACGGGACTTTACGAGTTGTAGCCCGCGAGTTTTATGGGTCGAGGCACGAGGATGATCGCAGGAGTTCATCCGGCGATTCTGGTCATGAGAGTGATCAAGCTTGGAGACCGAGTCGGTGGTCTTAGGTTCGCATCGGTGCGTGATACCGCGATCGATCGTTTGATCGTGGGAGTTGTCGGGAGAGCATGAGCTACAGCAGTATGGGACGAGTTCTCGAGAGGCATTCTCACTCACTTCTTGCCTCCGCAGATGAGGAGGCGGGTCGACATTTATGATCTTTGAGGCGAGCGGGCGTCTGATTCGAGAGTACAACGTGGAGTTTGACTCGTTGGCTCGGTATGTCCCGCTTTAGTGGCAACCATGGAGGATAGAGTGCACCGCCACGTCACGGGCTAGATGATTACTTAGCGAGAGGCTTGTTGGTGTAGCTCTTCACCGAGCATGGACATTGCCGCATGCAGCTCATGCTGGGATGTGAGGCCGCGGAGAGATCGGCGGAATGGCGGAGTCGGCAAAGAGGGCGAGCAGCAGGTCCTTTGGTGACTTTCGAGGCGAACCGCCTCGGCAGTGAACTAGTTATGCGCCTCCGCCCGGTGCATAGTGGTCCTCCACAATCTTCAAGGCATCCAGAGTATTCAGGCGGTCGGGGCTCCAGGTTCAGATTTTGGAGAAGCGGGGTGTTAGCCAACCAAGCCACCTACCTCGTTGTGACGTGTGGTAGACTCGCGGTGGGAGTGTCGTGCTAGTCCGGAGTTTGTTTTACATGCGGCCAGCGAGGCCATTTAGGGAGCTGTCCGACAGTGGGTAGCGGTAGGATAGCACTCTGAGATCGATTGCGGGTTCTTCACCTTCGCCTAGGCGGGATGTTCATACCGGCGGGCCACGGTAGAGGTCGCGGTGGAAGTTCCGATCTTAGCGGTCCTTTGAACCGCCTATTTTCAGGTATATCTTTAACCCTCTAGAGACTTGTATGTATTGATGTTAAGATAATGTGTTAAGTATTATGTTCGGATAGCTTTGTGCTAATATGTGATTGAGAAACCTGGTGAGTGTAGAAGGGTAAGCACGGGGGCATGGAAGTGTGAACCTTAGACTATTTCACGATTGAGACCTTAGAGGTAGGGTCGTCATGAGTAAAAGATTTATTTTATGTTTGACCTTTATCGAGTCGTAGTATCGTGGGATTTATTTGTGTGATAAGTCCATGGGTAGTGCGAGATGGAAGTGTTAGCTTTCATGGCGTGTGTTAGTTAGATTGTTAGTATCGGGAACAAGAATGTGGCCTTGATTGTGGGGTCGGGTTGAGGACCATTTGAGGGTCAACTCGCGGCCCGGTTTGTGGTGGGTCGGTTCGAGGTGGTTCCGCGGTGGTAGGGTCACGAGGATGCTAGGCCAGGTTTAGGTGACCATCGTATGAGTTCGTGGATACGTTCTGCAGAATCGGTTCGTGAAGGCGGGAATGGCCTTAAGGAGATCGAAGTTAGTAAGATGACCAAGTTTGAGGTAGTAACTCCAAGGTTGGAAAGCGAAGCATTGACGGAAGTGTGATACGGATACTAGAAAGAGTTCGAGTGTTCGAGAAAGTGCAACGAGTTAGGGAGAAGAGAACGTGTGTTAGTTCGTGGCGGTGTGGCGTCGGCAACTTGTTAGAGGAACTTTATCGTTATCCGACTTGAGAAGGAACATTCGGGACGAATGTTTCTAAGGAGGAGAATGTTATACCCGTAGTTGCGAGGGTATGTATGTGAGGGCGTGCACGTCTGCAGTGCGCAGAAATTTTGAAAAGAAAGAAAGATGTGAGTTTTTAAGCGGAAAAGTTTCGGTAATTTGTGAAGAAAAAGGTTCGTTAATGAGAATTGGTTTCCAGTTTGGTATATGGGCTTCTTAAATTATATTAGAATTTTGAGATTTTATTTTGGAAATGGTCACGTGGGGCCCACGGAGAAATTCTGATTTTGTGGGCCAGCTTTGTTTTGAGATTTCGGTATTGTGGATATTTTTGAAAGACGTTTTATGAGGGCGATAGGAGGGTGACACGTGTCACCGCCTAGTGGCTTGGCGAAGTTACCTTTGTGCACAACACGGTTAGAGTCGTTTTTACCGAAAAGCGTTTGCGTAACTTGCGAAGGAAAATTCGGCTAGGTCGTTTTGTTTTTTTGCGGATTTTTCCGAGCGGCGGAACATTTTGGACCAACGGGAGGGTGACATGTGTCACCCTCACATTGGAAGCAAGCGGCAACCGCGGGCGAATTGGTTCGCGTTTTCTTGGCGATTGGCTCCTTGTTTTGGCCTTGTTTTGTGGCTTGTTTGGTGCCATGTTTTGTGCATTGTTTTGTGGAGTAGGGGCTAGGGTGCACTTGGCTTGATCAAGGCCTTACACTTGCCTTGCGTGGCTTGATCTTGGCCGTTGGTTGGCTTTTGGTTTCTTATAAATACCCCTAAGCTTGAAGACTTCGTTCATCCAAAACTTCCAAGTCTTGAAACCCTCTCCTCCCCCTTTGTGAGCTCTTAGCGAGAGCCTTCCCCTCCTCGCACCGTGTGGCCTTTGGTAGAGGGTTCCCTTCCCCTTTGTGGTGCTAGTGGTAGGGTACCACTGCCTAGTTGTTTCGTATAATACCCTCCTTGTGGTATTGAAATACTTCTCTAGTATTGTTATAATGCCCAAAATACCTTAGCCTTTACCTTGTTGTATTCCAAAGTTACCTCTATCGTAGAGCAGGAAATACTACCTTTTGTCCTTTTAGTCTCAAACCGAAACCACAGGAAATCTTGTAGTAGGTTGAAGTATTTGAGTAGAAGTTGGTTAAGAACTTCTAAGGGTTGTTTGGATCGGATTGGAGCGCGGAGTAGGAGCTAAACCTTGCTCGGGATCGACATTATAACTTGGATAATTTTGGGTTTATCGAGGTAAATATTCTTGTCCCTTATTGTAATTGGAGATTACATGTTGTAGGAATATATAGTTGAAGTATACTATATGTAGAATCGAACTTTGTATTTGGCAATGTCTTTGACTTAAGCTGAAGAGTAAAGAAAAGAAGCGAATCTGTATTTACATAGAATTTGTATTGCGGTAGACTTGTGTAGTATTCTTGAGTAAAATTGTACACGTCAGGTTAGGCGTGTAAACCCCACTGGTTGGCTTGGTAGTCGGCCTCGTTAGAGAGGAGATTTCTGTTGTTGCGGGAGAGTGCCGAATTTTACGTAGAACATGGAACCTTGTGTTTTGAAGTTAATGAGCGTTTGTGACCTTTTTAGGTGAAAGTACTAAGAGTAGCGTATTCTACTTGAGGAGTGGAAAGGGCTAGCAAGGTTGTAGTACTTGGAGCATTTTGCTTATTGTCGATACTCGTCGCGAGGTATGTGAACCTCTTCCTATCTTTTCTAGCATGATTGTTGTGAACTATGTAGTACGGTGAGCGTCACGTGTGCTAAGTGATTTGGTTGGTTTAAAACATAGGGTGTTATAATAGCTTTATGGGAAGTTAGTTATAACGACCTTATGTAGTGAAAATGGTTAAGCGATGTTAGAAGTTAAGAGACTTGATCTTATAAGATAAGAGACTTAACTTATTTGTTTTAATGTGGATGTTTGTGTGAAACCTCATTCGTGAGTAATGAGTACTTGGTTTTAAAGGGATAATGTTTCTTGATTTGGGAATCGAATGTGTATCGACAGGACCATTGCAGCGTTAATAAAGGAAAATGTATTGAATAATGATGTGTTGTATTAAAACGTAGAAACCTCCATGCATAGAAGCTAAGATGAGACAAAATGATATTACATTTTCTAGATCATGGCTCTTTGTAATAAGATCGTTATAAGCGAATAAACTACTCGCATATATGACATATGTTACTCAATTGTTTTAAAAGAGATTAAGACTATGAGTTATGAAACCTTTCTAAAATAAGTGACTTGAGCATTTGAAATTAGGCAAATTTGAGCGTTTGGAAAATAATGTTGTTACTTGATTTTACAAAGGGAAGTGTCTTGTTTACTTAAAAAGATAGTCACGATTTTTATACTACGGGTATTGTGTGGCTTATGTGAAAGTACTTTGAGTTGTGTGAAACTTGCCTATGCTTGTGATAATAGCCTTTGTTGTACAAGTGTTGTATTTACGTATTCTGGCGTCTCGATAGAGGTCGGTTGACTTGTTGAGAACTTACTTGGGCGTGCGGTGATGGAGAAATTCCGCAGATGCGTTCGCGTTGATTGTGTTACTTTTGCTAATCGCTTTGGACATCTTGACCACGATGTGTAGCGCGCGGGTATGCTTAGTGTTGATCTTGCTTTATTGTTTCCCTTTGGGCATCACGACGATCGTAGCGCGCGGGTATGTTTCCATTTGGAATCTTTGTCTTATTGTTTCCTTTTGGACATACCGACACGATCGTGCGTAGCGGGTATCTTCCATTTTGATTCTGTCTTGTGGTTCCCTTTTGGACATCTTGACCACGATGTGTAACGGGTATGCTTCCATTTGAATTGTTATCTGACTTTGGCATCGTAGGACTTGGTGTCTTTGGTGTACTTCTTGGTGTTATCATATCATAAGCTGGCGATGAGGAAGGCATTCCACGGGCATGATTGATGTGGAGGCGTGAGACACGACTTGATATAAGCGATATATGTGTGTCTTGTAGTTTGGTTATCATTCATGTCTCTGCTTTATATATTTGCTATGATTTCATTCTGATATTTCTGATTTCACATACTTAGTACTGTTATCTTGACCTCGCCCGGAAGTGCGTTCATGCGCGTAGAGGTACATCGATCGTGGATCCTCGCTCTTAGGATCTCGATTGGCGTTTTAGGAAGCTCCGTTTCTCGGAGGCTTATCTTTTGGTATGTGTTCCACGAGTTGTAGGTTCTTGTACATTCGGGGTATGGCGGGCCTGTCCGTCATAGTTATTGTAAATCTTAAGTGCATGTAATCTTGTTGTGGCGGGGTTTGTAAAAGGATTAAAGCATTCGTTTTGAAAGAGTTGTATTTATTTATGTTATTGGAAGGTAAGTTGGGTTGCTTTGTTTATGTTCATATATCTTGTTTCTTGTTTAAAGTTTTATTTTCCGCTGGTTTTCTCGATGATTGTATCACTAGGGTGCGGGATAAGGCACGATGCTTGGGGCGGGCGGTCGTTACAACTATGAACCCAAACAACTTTCCGACGGCCACTCCAAATGTGAATTTGGTCGGGTTTAGCTTCAGATTGACCTTATGGAGTCAGTCAAAGAATTTTAGGTGCGTGATATGGTTTGAGATCTGTCTTGATTTGATTATGACGTCATCCATGTAAACTTCATTTTTTTGTGGATCATTGTTACACCCCGTATTTTCAAGACATTAATATGAGAATGTACGTAAGGAATAAGAATTGAATTTTTGGAAGGAAAGAATACTTACATTTTCTTAAGGAAAAATTTCGGAAAAATGTGAAGACGAAAATTATTAACTTGGAGTTTAATTCTTCTAATTGGATTTATGGAATTACTATTGGATTATGAAGTCTCGAAATTGGTAATATGGGGCCCGCCAAAATTTTTATAATTTTGTGGGGCCCTTCGATTTTAAGATATTTTGGACAATATCTAGATATTTTATTTAAGTGGGGATTTCGACCAATGGGAGGGTGACATGTGTCACTCCTCCACTTGTCTTGCTAAAGGATATTTCTATATAGAGGAAGTGATTGAAGACTTAGCCACATTTCATTTCTCACATTTTATTTCATCTCTTCTAAAGCTCTCTTCTCTCTCCTCAAAAACCCTAGGCACGATTTTCTACAAGATAATTCCAAGAACACAAGTTGATTATTTTTCAAGATTAAGAACACTAATCTAGTCTTAAGACAAGTTAACTCTCCAAGAATCTTCAAAATCCATGATTGGGCCGAGAGTGGTCTATTGAAACCCTAGGCTTGTTCTTCAACTTTTTGGAAGTGAAACGTGAAGGGAAGTTGGTTATAAGCTTGTAGAGGATACATATGTGTGATTGGAACTTGAAGAAGTGGAGCGAAACGAAAATTGTGGGGTAATATCTTACGGACTATTTGAACGATTTTTTGGTTATTTTAAAGGTAAAAATTCTTATTTCTCTTGAGGTAATTTGATATTACTTATTGTTATAATGTATGGACGAGCTTGTGCTAAAAAAGAATGGAGGATAAAAAGTGTTTGGGGCAATATGGATGTTGGGGCCGAAACTAGGCAGTTTCGGCCATTGAAATTGTTGGCTATAATTGTTGTCGTTAACGTCACCTATTGCATGATATAATGAAGTAATCTTGTTGTTGATAAGTTGATATGATTTGTATAAAAGAATTAGAACTTGAATTGGATTAAAAAGGATTTATGAAAAGGGCAATTGTATTGGGGTTGTTTGACCGTGTATTGTATAAAACTATGGGGTATTATTGTGCAGTTTTAGGGACTGTTTTGTGGCTTTGTTATGCTGGAAATTCAGCCACTTATAAGTATGTTTAAATGTAGTAATTGATAATGAAAGTCCTAAGGGATTAAGGGTGTAGAAAAGTGTTAAAAGGTCTCACATTGTCCCCTTGTTATTGTCGGATTGTGGACTGATTTTTGTGGACTGTTTTATATGGATTAAGGGACTGAATTTTACACGTAAATTAGGCATGTAATACCCTTTGGTTAACTGTTGGTTGTGTCCTTAAGTGTGGCTTGGTTGTTGATGAAATTGGTCTTCTTGAAAGGTGGAAAAGTACATATAAATAAGGGAAGTGATGCCCAAATTTTTATAGGAAAAGAGAGCCCTTACTTGGTATATGTCCTACATTAGTAAGCACGTATTGATATACGTGTTATTGTTGTTATAGGTTGAAGTACATTGAGACGTATTCTAGATTGTCGAGTTGGTTAGTTCACCGATAAGGTATGTGAACTATCCCTTTTTCTTTTGGCATTATTTGAGTTTATAAAGTGAGTGGATTTTAATCCTTATTAATACTTGATTTGAGTTTATAAAGTGGGTGGATTTTAATCCTTATTGATACTTGATTTAATTTTATAAAGTGAGTGGATTTTAATCCTTATAGATACTTGATTTGATTTTATAAAGTGAGTGGATTTTAATCCTTATTGATACATGATTTGATTTTATAAAGTGAGTGGATTTTAATCCTTATTAATACATGATTTGATTTTATAAAGTGAGTGGATTTTAATCCTTATTGATACATGATTTGATTTTAGAAACTTAGTGGATCCTAATCCATAACGATCTTTATCACGCCGAACCGGGCGTGGTAGTGCCTACACAGGCACCATACTAAGCGACACAAGTAAACTGCGGAATTTAAATAACACATTTTTTTTTAAAACCAACGTACGTGCAAGGGCAAAGCCGACGAGGCTGCCATATAATATACATAATCAAAAGACACTACACTGTACATGAGTCCAATCCCACATATGAATACAGACCTCTAAGAGTTATACTAAACTATGACGGGACAAGGCTCGCCCGTACCATAAGCGTACAAAAGCACATCTTGAAGGATCTATACCAAAAGATAAATTCACGAGCGGATGGAGCTATCCAAAAACTACGGCGGTCTACACCTGCAGATCACCAAACTGCGTACCTAAACCTGCGGCATGAACGCAGCCCCCCGAAGGAGGTCAGTACGAAGAATGTACAAAGTATGTGAAACAGTAAGTACTGTAATGAAATCATAACAGTCTAAACAAAACAGGAGACATGTATGATAGTCAACCTACAGTACACAATACATAAGCAGTCATATCAAGTCAGGGACGCATGCCCTCAAAGTTATCACTAAAATAACCATGGGTCTCACGCCCATAATATCAATCATGCCCGTGGAATCCTTCCTCACTGCCGGCATGTTATACCCCGTATTTCCAGAGTATGTACGTGAGGGCGTACGTATATAATTTGAGCCTTAAAGTAGGCATAGGTTCGAAAATTGTGCACAAGTGCCAAAAAGAATCGTTTTTCGACGAAACGTTTTACTAAACTTGCGTAGGGAAAATTCCGGCTATGTCATTAATAATTTTTGCGGATTTTTCAGAGGCGAAACATTTTGGACCAGCGGGAGGGTGGCATGTGTCACCCTGCATTGGAAACTAGTGTGGGCGGTTTGGACGATTTGGGGTCAAGGGAGTAGGTAGGATATTTTGTGCTAGTTGTGTCTTAGATGGATAAGGTCCACATGGTTAAAATCTAGCCCTACACTTGCACCACACTTGTCTTCATCTTGGCCATTGGTTGGCCTTTGGTTAGGCTATAAATACCCATCTAAGTTGAAGACTTTCTTAAATCAAAACTTGAGAAATCTTTCTAAGTCTCTAAATACTCCCTCCTCTTGAGTGTTCTCGTCCAAAGCCTTCCCCTCCCCGAGGTGAGCCTTGGCGAGAGCCACCCCTCCTTTGTGGTGTCCAGTAGGGTACCCCACCAGCCTAGTTGTCTCGTATAAATACCCTTTTTTTGTGGTATAGAAATACTCTCCAAGTATTGTTATAATGCCCAAATACCTTGGCCCAAATACCTTGTAGTATTCCCAAGGTTACACTTATACAAAAGCCCAGAAAATACTATTATACTTTCCCTCAGTCACAAAATGAAACCCTAAGGAAAACCTTCATAGTCGGTTGAAGTGTTAAGTAGAAGTTGCGTAGAACTTCTAAGGGTTGTTTGGAGCGGGTTGGAGCGCACGGAGTAGGAGCTAAACCTTGCTCAGGATCGACATATAAACTTGGATAATTTTGGGCTCGTCGAGGTAAATACTACTGTCCTTCTAGTGTAATTGGAAATTACATACTGTAGTAGTATAGAAATGAATATAAGATTCATAGAAGAAATTTGAACTGTAATAGAAGGATATTCTGAGAAAAGTTGAGTGAAATCACTTGAGGAAGAATATAAGTAGAAGATTAAATTGTACTTACATAGAATTTGTATTCTGATGGTGATAACCTTTATTGGTTGAATGTTTTGCAAGTAGCATATGCTACTTAGAAGGTGACAAGGCTAGCGGGTTATGGCGTGGGCGTTTGCTTATAGTCGATAATCGTCGCGAGGTATGTGATTCTTCCTATACTCTTGAGCATGATATTTTAAAGGAAGATATATATAGTGCGGCAATGTCTTTTGACTTAAGCTGAATAATAATAGTACGGTGAGCGTCGTGTGCTAATTGAGCGTAGTTATGCGGAAATGTCTTTTGACTTAAGCCTGAATAACAAGAAACTTGAAGTATGTCACAAGAGTTAAGAAACCATTTTTGAAAGAAGAGTAACACTTGGTTTTAAAGGTTTTAAAAAAGAGTTATACTAGCTTTATGGGGAGTTAGGTATAACGTCTAAAGAGAGGTAAGGAAAATGGTTTACTGATTTTAGAAGTTAAGAGACTTGATCTTATAAGATAAGAGACTTAACTTAAGTGAATTAATATGAGTTTTGTGTGAAACCTCATTCATGAGTAATGAGTACGTGGTTTTTAAAAGGAATAATGTTTTACTGATTTCGAAAATCAGAATGTGTATCGACAAACCACTGCAGCATTAATAAAGGAAAATGTATTGAATAATGAAGTATTATTAAAACCAGTAGAAACCTCCATCTGCATAGAAGCTAAGATGAGACAAAATGATATTACATTTTCTAGATCATGGCTGCTTAATAAGATTGATTATGAACAAGAATAGCCTAATCGCCTATGGCATATGTTACTCAATTGTTTTAAAAAGAGATTAAGACATTGAACTATGAAACTTTTCTAAAAAGAGACTTGCGTAATTGAAATTAGGCAAACTGAAACTTTAGGGAAAAGAAGGGCATTGTGTTGTCTTAAAATGGTTTAAAACATAAAGTGTTATAACAGCTTTATGGGAAGTTGGTTATAACGACCTTATGAAAACAAAAGAAGGGTTTTTATCATTGGTTTTAATGTGGTAACTTGACTTTAAAAAGAGAAGTGTTTTGGTCTAAAAAGAAGGCATGGTATTGCCTTAATTGGTTTTAAAAAGGAAAGTATGGAAGTTGTTTTGGTTTACTTAAAAGATGTAAGTCACTCTATTTTTATACTACGGGTATCGGGTGACTTTTATAAAAGGAATGGATCCCTTTAAAAGGAATTTAACATACGTAGTACTTTAGGGTTAAAACCCGGACTTTGGCATAAAATGAAAGTACTTTGAGTTGTGTATAACTTGCCTATGCTTGTTGTTGTGAAACTTGCCTATGCTTGTTGTTGTGAAACTTGCCTATGCTTGTTGTGATAGCCTTTGTTGTGCAAGAATTGTGTTTCTATACTCTGGCGTCTCGATGGAGGGTCGGTTGACTTGTTGAGAACTTACTTGGGCGTCGGCGTGTGGAGAAATTCCGCAGTGCGTTCACTGTTGATAGTGCTACTTTTTCGCGCTTTGGACATGCGACACGATCGTAGCGCTGCAGGTATCTTCCATTTTGATTGCGCCTTGTTGCTTCCCTTTGGACATCTTGACACGATCGTAGCGCGCGGGTATCTTCCATTGGAATGTTGTCTTAGTGTTTCCCTTTGGACATCTTGACACGATCGTAAGCGCACGGGTATGCTCCCATTTGGATTGCTGTCTTGTTGCTATCATATCATAGACTGGCGGTGAGGAAGGAATTCCACGGGCACGAATGATGATTTGGAGGGCGTGAGTCCCTGACTTGATATGACTGGTTATATGTTGTGTCTTGTAGTTTGGTTATCATACATGTCTCTGCTTTATATAGCGCTATGATTTCATTCTGATATTTCTGATTCACATACTTGGTACTGTTATCTTGACCTCCCGGAGGCTGCGTTCATCTGCGAGTAGAAACATCGGTTGTGGATCCTCGCTCATAGGATCAAAGTTCGGCGTGTTAGGAAGCCCGTTTCTTGAGGCTTATCTTTTGGTATGTTACCACAGTGCAGCAGGTTCTTGTACATTCGAGGTATGGCGGGGCCCTATCCGTCATATTTGTTGTAAAAATCTTAAGTGCATGCTTTGGTGTGGCGGGGTTTGTAAAAAGGATAAGCTGTTCGGGTATTTATGTATATATCTTGAAGGCAGCTGTTTTGGTTGGCTTTGTTTATTTATCATGTCTCTTAATTCATGTTCATGTTTTTATTTCGCTGATTTTCTCGATGTTGTATCACTAGGGTGCAGGGTAAGGCACGATCCACGGGCAGGTTGGTCGTGACAAAAGTGGTATCGAGCGATTAATCCTCGAAAAGTGTCTCAGACCGTGTCTAGTAGAGTCTTGATTATCGGTGTGTCGTGCACCACGTCTATAATCGGAGGCTATAGGACATTTAGGATTGGTTTCCATTCTTCTCATTACGAGATCGTGCCTTAGAGGCGTGTGATAAGTCGAACCCTCGGCGTATTCCTTTCCTTTCCTTTACGATTATGCCTCGCGTAAAACCTTGACCCAGACGGGCAAGGCGGTAGGAGGCGCTAGTGGGATCTGAGAAATGCGAGCGCGAGCCGGTCGATGCACGAATAGTACTTGACGGCAAGTTTTGCGACACCGCCAGGCCGAGTTTAGAGCGCGGCGGTGGCTGCTGAGACTCTGATACACGAGCCTCGGTCCACGGCTGGAAGCGGATGAGATAAGTACAAGAGATGGCGATTCTTGGCGAGTCGTGGCGAATATGAGGATAAATTTGGATCACGGTTCCATCGAGTGGCACCGTAGATTCACCCAGCGAGCGATTTGAGGCTACGGGATTTTACGAGATGTAACGCGAGTTTTATGGGTGAGGCACGAGGATGATCCGCAGGAGTTCATCCGGCGATTCTGACGGATCATGAGTGATCGAGCATCGGAGACCGAGTCGGTGGTCCTAGTTCGCATCAATGCGTGATACGCATGATTGGTAGTTTTGATTCGTGGGAGCTGTCGGGAGAGAATGCACTTCGGCTATATGGGGCGAGTTCTCAAAGGCATTTCTTGCACACTTCTTGCCTCGCGGATGAGAGGGCTCGGTAAAGATTTTTGGTGTTGCGGCGAGCAGGCGTGCGGTTCGGGAGTACAATGTGAAGTTCAACTCATTGGCGACGTCCCAGCGTTGGTAGCTAGTATGGAGGATCGAGTGCGCGATATGTTCTGAGGCTCGATGATTACCTAGCGAGAGTTGTTGGTGTAGCTCTTGGTAGGGCATGGACATTGCCGCACGCAGCTTATGCACTTGGAGGTGAGGCGGAGAAATCGGCGGAATGACGAGTCGGCGAAGAAGGCGAGCAGCAGGTCCTGGTGACTTTCGAGGCGGACCGCCTCGTGGCGAACTAGTTATGCGCCTCGCGATCTGAGTGGTCCTCCACAATCTTCAAGGCATCGAGTATTCGGGAAGCGGTCGGGGCTCGAGGTTGATTTGGGAGAAGCGGGGTGTTAGCGGTGAAGCCACCTACCTCGTTGTGACCGCTGTGGTAGACTCCGCGGTGGGAGTGTCGTGCTAGTCAGGGAGTTTGTTTTACATGCGGCGGCGAGGCCATTTAGGGAGCTGTCCGACCGGGGTATTTGGTAGGATAGCACAGACTACGGGATCAGTTGCGGGTTCTTCACCTTCCATAGCCAGGCAGGATGTTCATACACCGGCAGGCCACGATAGAGGTCGCGGTGGAAGTTCCCAGTTTTAGCGGTCCTTTGAAACGCCTATTTTCAGGTATATCCTTAACCCTCTAGAGACTTGTATGTATTGATGTTATGATAATGTGTTAAGTGTTATGTTCGGATAGCTTTGTGCTAAAATGTGATTTAGAAACCTGGTTAGTGAAAAAGGGTAAGCCTGGGGGTGAGAAAATGATGAACCTTAGAATATTACAGTTGAGACCTTAGATGTAAGGCCGTCTTGAGTACCAGATTTTGTGATTGATCCTTGTCGAAGTGCATTTTATGCCTAGAATGTATTGTGTGATAAGTCCCTGGGTAGGGTGAAATGGAAGTGGTAGCTTTCATGACCTGTAGAGGTAAGATTGTTCCGGATCGGGAGCAGGGCGTGATCACGATAAGTGGGTCGGGTTGGGGCCATGTTGAGGGCCAACCCGCGGCTGTTCGAGGTTGGGTCAGCTCTGGGTGGTCCCGCGGTGGTAGGGTCACGAGGGTGTTAGGCCCAGTTTAGATGACCATCGTATGAGTTTGTGGATATGTTCGACCAGAATCGGTTCGTGAAGTCAGGAATGGCCTTAGAGGAAAGTGGAGCTAGTAAGATGACCAAGTTTGGAGGTGGTGACTCAAAGTTTTGAAACTAAGCGATGACTAGTGTGTACGTATGCTAAAGAGTTCAAGTGTTAGGAGAGGGCACGACGAGTAAGGAAAGAAGAACGTGTGTTATTTTGTGGCGGTGTGGCATTGGCAACTTGTTAAGAAGAACTTCATCGTTGTCAGTCTTGAGAAGGAACATTCGGGAATGAATGTTTCTAAGAGAGGAGAATGTTATACCGTATTTCCAGTATATGCGTGAGGCGTGCGTATATAATTTGAGCCTTAAAGTAGGCATAGGTTCGAAAATTGTGCACAAGTGCCAAAAGAATCGTTTTTGGCCGAAACGTTTTACTAAACTTGCGTAGGAAAATTCCGGCTATGTCATTAATATTTTTGCGGATTTTTCGAGAGGCGAAACATTTTGGACCAACGGGAGGGTGGCATGTGTCACCCTGCATTGGAAACTAGTGTGGGCGGTTTGGACGATTTGGGGTCAAGGGAGTAGGTAGGATATTTTGTGCAAGTTGTGTAGTAGATGGATAAGGTCCACATGGTTAAAATCTAGCCCTACACTTGCACCACACTTGTCTTCAGCTTGGCCATTGGTTGGCCTTTGGTTGCTATAAATACCCTACAAGTTGAAGACTTTCTTCATCCAAAACTTGAGCAATCTTTCTAAGTCTCTAAATACTCCCTCCCTCTTGAGTGTTCTCGTCCAAAGCCTTCCCCTCCCCTTGAGGTGAGCCTTGGCGAGAGCCACCCCCTCCTTTGTGGTGTCTAGCCAGTGGGTACCCCACTGCCTAGTTGTCTCGTATAAATACCCCCCTTTTTGTGGTATAGAAATACTCTCCAAGTATTGTTATAATGTCCAAATACCTTGGCCCAAATACCTTGTAGTATTCCCAAGGTTACACTTATACAAAAGCCCAGAAAATACTATTATACTTTCCCTCAGTCACAAAAACGAAACCCTAAGGAAAACCTTCATAGTCGGTTGAAGTGTTAAGTAGAAGTTGCGTAGAACTTCTAAGGGTTGTTTGGAGCGGGTTGGAGCGCACGGAGTAGGAGCTAAACCTTGCTCAGGATCGACATATAAACTTGGATAATTTTGGGCTCGTCGAGGTAAATACTACTGTCCTTCTAGTGTAATTGGAAATTACATACTGTAGTAGTATAGAAATGAATATAAGATTCATAGAAGAAATTTGAACTGTAATAGAAGGATATTACAGAAAAGGATTGAACTGAAATCACTTCAGAAGAATATAAGTAGAAGATTAAACTGTACTTACATAGGACTGTATTTACAGTAGACTGATAACCTTTATTGGTTGAATGTTTTGCAAGTAGCATATGCTACTTAGAAGGTGGACAAGGCTAGCCGGGTTATAGCCGTGGAGCGTTTTGCTTATAGTCGATAATCGTCGCGAGGTATGTGATTCTTCCTATACTCTTGAGCATGATATTTTAAAGGAAGATATATATAGTACGACAATGTCTTTTGACTTAAGCTGAATAATATATAGTGCGGTGAGCGTCGTGTGCTAATTGAGCGTGGTTATGCGGCAATGTCTTTTGACTTAAGCACGAATAACAAGAAACTTGAAGTATGTCACAAGAGTTAAGAAACCATTTTTGAAAGAAGAGTAACACTTGGTTTTAAAGGTTTTAAAAAGAGTTATACTAGCTTTATGGGAGTTAGGTATAACGTCTTAAGAGGTAAGAAAAATGGTTTCTTGATTTTAGAAGTTAAGAGACTTGATCTTATAAGATAAGAGACTTAACTTAAGTGAATTAATATGAGTTTTGTGTGAAACCTCATTCGTGAGTAATGAGTGCGTGGTTTTAAAAGGAATAATGTTTCTTGATTTGAAAATCAGAATGTGTATCGACAAACCCTTTGCGGCATTAATAAAGGAAAATGTATTGAATAATGAAGTATTATTAAAACCGGTAGAAACCTCCATCTGCATAGAAGCTAAGATGAGACAAAATGATATTACATTTTCTAGATCATGGCTTAATAATATTGATTATGAACAAGAATAACTGCTACTTTATGGCATATGTTACTCAATTGTTTTAAAAGAGATTAAGACATTGAACTATGAAACTTTTCTAAAAAGAGACTTGCGTAATTGAAATTAGGCAAACTGGAACTTTAGGGAAAAGAAGGGTATTGTGTTGTCTTAAAATGGTTTAAAACATAAAGTGTTATAACAACTTTATGGGAAGTTGGTTATAACGACCTTATGAAAACAAAAGAAGGGTTTTTATCATTGGTTTTAATGTGGTAACTTGACTTTAAAAAGAGAAGTGTTTTGGTCTAAAAAGAAGGCATGGTATTGCCTTAATTGGTTTTAAAAAGGAAAGTATGGAAGTTGTTTTGGTTTACTTAAAAGATGTAAGTCACTCTATTTTTATACTACGGGTATCAGGTGACTTTTATAAAAGGAATGGATCCATTTAAAAGAAATTTAACGTACGTAGTACTTTAGGGTTAAAACCCGGACTTTGGCATAAAATGAAAGTACTTTGAGTTGTGTATAACTTGTCTATGCTTGTTGTTGTGAAACTTGCCTATGCTTGTTGTTGTGAAACTTGTCTATGCTTGTTGTTGTGAAACTTGCCTATGCTTGTTGTGATAGACTTTGTTGTGCAAGAATTGTGTTTTTATACTACCGCGTCTCTCGATGGAGGGTCGGTTGACTTGTTGAGAACTTACTTGGACGTGCAGCGTGTGGCGGAGAAATTCCGCAGATGCGTTCTGTTGATAGTGCTACTTTTGCTAAACGCTTTGGACATCGCGACACGATCGTAAGCGCGCGGGTATGCTTCCATTTTGATTATCGCCTTGTTGCTTCCTTTGGACATCACGACACGATCGTAAGCGCGCGGGTATCTTCCATTTGGAATGTTGTCTTATTGTTTCCCTTTGGACATCTCGACCACGATCGTAGCGCGCGGGTATCTTCCATTTGGAATGTTGTCTTAGTGTTTCCTTTGGACATCCGACACGATGTCTAGCGCCGGGTATGCTCCCATTTGGATTCTTTGTCTTGTTGCTATCATATCATAAATGCGGCGGTGAGGAAGGAATTCCACGAACACGAATGATGATTTGGAGGCGTGAGTCACGACTTGATATATTGGTTATATGTTGTGTCTTGTAGTTTGGTTATCATACATGTCTCTGCTTTATATAGCTGCTATGATTTCATTCTGATATTTCTGATTCACATACTTGGTACTGTTGTCTTGACCTCCTTGAAGTGCGTTCATCTGCATGAGTAGAAATCATCGGTTGTGGATCCTCGCTCATGGGATCAAAGTTCAGCGTGTTAGGAAGCCGTTTCTTGGAGGCTTATCTTTTGGTATGTTACCACAGTGCAGCAGGTTCTTGTACATTGAGGTATGGCGGGGCCCTATCCGTCATAAATTTGTAAAAATCTTAAGTGCATGTTTGGTGTGGGCGGGGTTTGTAAAGGATAAGCTGTTCGGGTATTTATGTATATATCTTGAAAGCAATTGTTTTGGTTGGCTGTTTATTTATCATGTCTCTTAATTCATGTTCATGTTTTTATTTCCTGATTTTCTCGATGTTGTATCACTAGGGTGCGGGGTAAGGCACGATCCACGGGCCGAGTTGGTCGTGACAAAAGTATGATATAATATAATCCTCGAAAAGTGCATCTGAACACCGTGTCATCAGTAAAAGTCGATTATCGGTGTCGTAGGAAAGCGAACCACATCGGCTGTCATAAGGCTATAGGACATTTAAGAAGTTTCCATTCTTCTCGATCGTACCTTAGAGCGTGATAAAGTCGAACCTCTACGGATTCCTTTCGTCGACCACCGATTATGCCTCGCGTAACTGCAGCCTCGTCACTAGGCGTGGAGGCTAATCCATGGAATAACAATATCCTGAGTCGCGTGCGAAATCCCACATCGTATAAGCATGACCGTGATGATAAGTAAACTTTAATTGCTAAAACGACAAGATTTATACCTTTACAAGCCCTTAAAATTTCCAAGATTCAAAGTCGCTCCTTAGCAATTCTTAGCTCCTTTCCTTTACGCTCCAATCCACTATTTGAAGCCTCTAGAAGTTCACAACCAACTTCTCTTC
This sequence comes from Przewalskia tangutica, assembly GCA_029844215.1. Lineage (NCBI taxonomy): Eukaryota > Viridiplantae > Streptophyta > Magnoliopsida > Solanales > Solanaceae > Przewalskia > Przewalskia tangutica. Next base: position 36,580,052 of record CM056737.1, on the reverse strand, counting down.
AATTTCCAATCAAAACTTGTGAAAATGACTTAGGTTTTCGCCTTGCGACTAACGTGAAAACGTCGTTTTTCCGCAATATTTCTATTGAGATATCCTTACAATACCCTTAGGGACCTTGGGTTAAAGTCTTGTGAATAATGGATCAAAACTACAAAATTTTTGTGTGGGAATAGGACCAAACCCGAGAGCAAGTCTACAAGAACAAGAATGTTGTGATTTTTTCTAAGTGTTGGAAGACCTTGTCTTGCACTAGTGTGGTATATAAAACACAATGGAGGGTTTAGATTGCAACACTTGAGTGGCTAGGATGAAGAACACATGGATAATAGCCAAGTGGACAAGTTGACAAGTCAACAATCTCAAGCTTTGAAGACTTATCTTCCACAATGGTCAAAGACCATTTTACCCTTACTAAAAACGTCCAAGACCATATGTGGGGGGTGCCACGTGTCGCCCTCTCATTCGTCCATAAAATTCCGTAACCCTCGTGGGCCCCACAAAAATGTAAAATTCCTCGGGTGGGCCCCACATGACCAAATCCGTAAAAATAAATTTCCATAATATTAATAAGTTCCATACTCTTCAAATAATGCATTTTGAGAATCTAATTCTCCTCAACGAACATTTTTCCTTTCCGACGTTCGGAAGATTTTCCGTCGGAAAAAACAATTCTTCCTTTCGTACCAATTTCCAAGTCTTGTTTCCTTACGTACATTATCTTATACATGTCCTGGACTTACGGAGTGTAACAGATACTTGACTCGATCTTTATAGAGTTCTATTGGAACCTAACCCTTAGTGATATATCCTATTGATAGTACTTTGAGTTTCTAAAATGGAAGTTGTTTACCTATCCTATTGATAGTACTTTGAGTTTCTGAAATGGAAGTTGTTTACCTATTCTATTGATAGTACTTTGGGTTTTCTAAAATGGAAGTTCACTTTAATGATTTTAAAAGTGAAAGTGCCTTGATGCTACAAGTGCTAGTATCTTGGGTTTTATAAAATGAATGTACGGTGAACGTACATAGTACTTTTGGGTTCAATTCCCTAGTATTACAAGATGTGATAGTGCCTTGGTTTTTCTAAAAAGAAGGATGTGTTAATAATGCCTTGGTTTCTAAAATGAAGGTTCATTTTAGTGGTTCTAATGAGAGTCAAAGATGATTTAAATTGCACATAGTTGCTTGTGATCGCTATATGTGTACAGTCCTTTATAATTGGACCGCGTCCCATAATGGGCCAGTGATATTATATTTGCTCCATGGATGTGCTTCCATGATGCGGGTTCAACTCCCATGACAGTATTTGTGTATATTTGCTCCATGGATGTGCTTCCATGATGTGGGTTCAACTCCCATGACAGTATTTATGTATATTTGCTCCATGGATGTGCTTCCATGATGCGGGTTCAACTCACATGACAATATTTGTGTATATTTGCTCTATGGATGTGCTTCTATGATGCGGGTTCAACTCCCATGACGGTATTTGTGTATATTTGCTCCATAGATGTGCTTCCATGATGTGGGTTCAACTCTCATGACAGTATGTATGTATATTAGTCCATGGACTGAGTATCCATGATGCAGGTTCAACTCTCATGACAGTATTTGTGTATATAGACAGACTTTCATGATTTTGACATGGCTTTCATACTTTGAAAAAGTATAGTGGATTCTCATATTTTAAAAAGGCACAGTTGACTCTCATTTTCATAAAATACGGTGATCTAGTAGTACGATGAAATCTGATGATACAAGATCTGAATCTGATTGACTCTTATTTTATTTGGCATGGTAGGATCTGGTATTTGATTTCCATACTTGTCCCTGTCATTCTTTTGTACAGTTATGATCTTGTTTACTGTATTTCCTGGTTACATACTTAGTACTTGTTGTACTGACCCCCTTCGGGGGGCTGCATTCATGCCTGCAGGTATAGGTACTCAGTTGGGTGATTCGAGAGCTTAGGATCCTTGCCAGCTTGTTGAGATAGCTCCATTGTTCTGAAGCCTAGTCATTTTGGTACAAGTCTTCCATTATGACTCATGTATATTCAGGGGTACGACGGGGCCTTGTCCCGTCATAGTTGTTGTCTTACTCTTAGAGGTCCGTAGTCATGTGTGGGTTGGTCATGTACATTTGTAGTCCGTTTAGACAATTCTATGTAAATGGCGGCCTTGTCGGCTCGCCTGTTTTTATTTTTATGAGATTTTGAGTTTTCTTAAAGTTTCCGCTGGTTATATGTGATGTGTGGGTATAGGGGTGCCCAGGTAGGTCACCAGTCGCGGGCCCGGAGTTTGGGTCGTGACAATCATGTCATGGAATATGGTAGTCATAACTCTTATGTAAGTGGCACCGATGTACTTGAAGTCTATTTTATGTGTATCATTTTCGCTTATCAGGATTTGGTGGTAACCCGCAAAGCAATCCACGAGTGATTGTAACTCATGTTTTGCAAAATTATCGATGTTTATGTGGATGTTTGGGAATGGGAAAGTTTCCTTGGGAATAACTCTATTGAGGTCATGGTAGTCCATACAAATTCGGATTTTATCGTCCTTCTTCAGCACCGACATGATGTTGGCTACCATGTCGGGTATGGAGTTACTTCCACCACCCCGAATTTGATCTATTTTTCAACTTCAACCTTGATTCATATGCTTAAATCTGACTTGAATTGCTTAATTTTCTGCTTAATCGGGCAAAGTTTACATTGATTGGCAGTCTTAGGGCCACTATGTCGGTGCTTATCCCAGGCATATCTGTGTATGACCAGGCGAAGATGACCAGATACTCTCTCAATAATTCTATTAATTACTTCTTTTGAGTCGCTTACATGTGTGCTCTTATCCTTGTTTCCTTAACTGGCTCCTCATCTCCTAGATTAATTACTTCAGTTTCTTCTAGTTGGGTTTCTATTTATTCTCAAATTATTCTACTTCTTCGATGAGACCTTCATGCAACATGGTTTTTTCATCATATTCTTCGTATTCCTCTTCTTTGTGTCACTCAACTAACTCATTTTGCGACATGTCGTGACATTTAAGGTTGTTTTATTATTACTACTGAAAAAGCAAGGCATAACATGGTTAGAATAAAATCATGTGTATGTAAAGAAAAAATATTTTTCACATAAACTGAAGCTTCATTAATTTGATAAGTACAAGCGTGGTCAGGCTCGGATCAACATCGAGTCATTTTCACTTTTTAAAATATAACGAGGGTATTTAAAGTGCAAATGGGATAGTCGGGGTTGAGGTCCTGTTGGACAGTTGCTCACCCGAATCAGCATCGTGGATGGTGGGCGCTTCATTACATTCTTCTAGGATCACGAGATAGCCTTCATCTTAGAACAACATCCCTAAGCATTCTTTTGCATTTTCATCATCCAACATTGGCATTCAGACTGGAAATGCCTAGCATAGATTTAGAATTGGTTTGCGCAACTTCACGGGACCTTTCTTCTTTTGGTCTATTTCATAAGTTACTTCGGGGTTGGGGACATACACAAGGCCAAAACATAAACTATTTTCTGAAATTGATATTAGATCTACTATGCCATGCAAATATCTTCCCAAGCCACGCCTGGGTTCAAACTTATTCTGGGGTATAATAGATGCGATTATTTTGTATACAGCTGGCATGAGGGTCTGCACAAAGTTTTCTTTGTGAGGGACTCCTACCAGTTCCACTACGTGGAAGTCTGTACCCTTAGGAACTTCTTTAATCACTAGCACATAATTGTTTGGGTAGTTATGAATGCTACCCTCTCCGTGGATCACAACCTCATGATCTTCCCATACGAATTTTAGCGATTGATGCAGGATGATGGTATCACTCCAGCCATGTGGATTCATGGTCTCTCCAACAACATATTATAGTTGGCGGTAATTGAACTTGAAATTCAACAGTGAATTCAGCGGGCCTCATTTGGACATAGATCCACTTCTCCAACAGGATAACACTGGGCTCCATCGAAAGCTCTCAAATTTGTGCGAATTTAGGTCATTTTTTCAATATTGTAGTCCAATTGATTGAGCATGGTTCAGGACATATACTGGGACCAGCTTCGTTGTCTACTATAACTTGTGCCATAATCTTGTCTTTGCATTTAACAGTTATGCACAACTCTTTGTTATGCACCATTCCTTCTTTGTATAATTCCTCTTGCGTGAAGGAGAATGACGATCTCCTATGACATGGGCTACCATATCACCAGATTCTCATTGTTTGTGCCCGCAAGGACATGGGCTACCATATCAGCCAGATTATCACTGCTTGTGCCCGCATGGACATGGACTTTATCTAGTACCCTCATTAGAGCTTATCCATGTTGTGAAGAACTTAGCAGCAATGCCAACACTGATATCTGAGTTGGTGTTTTCATAAAATGTTCAATAATGAAATACTCCTTGGGTTACATTCTCTGCTACAAATCTTTGGCCTTTCCTTCTGTGATGGGCTTCTTTTGGTTTCCTTATTTTCTTGGTGCTCATTGTGCTAGTTCCTCGGGAGTGTAGCATCTCCCAGATTGGGTCATCCTATGGGAAACAATGGCTTGGATGACAAATTATTTCTTTAGGGCTAGCCCTATCTCTTGAGATACTTGTGCTATGAATGGTGCAAGGATCAACCTTGGATTGAGATCACTCTTGTATGATATGAGAAGCCACTGTTTGCTCAAGCATTTTGATAGGGTCCTGGACCAACAATTTTCACAAGGACCAATCCTTCTCTCTTTCGATCATATGGATGGTAGCATTTTCGGATTGGGTAGAGGATTGGTGTTCATATTTGGTGTAGCTTTTTGTAGGGTGATTTCTCTCTTGTTAATTAGATATTGTATCTTGTGCTTCAAGTTGATACATTATTCTGTAATATGCCTATTTGCGCCAAAATGATAGTCACGTGTTTGCTCAGCTCGAAAAAGGTAATTTTTTAGATTGGTAGGTTTAGGAGGGACAATCTGGATCAGACCAGTGACGCTTAACATTTCAAATAATCGAGTTCATGTTTCGATCAATGAGGTGAATACCTGAGGCAGTTTATTCTCAAAGTTAGGACGTGGCATATTAAATGCGATAAGGGGTAGATGATTTTGCTATTTTAGTTGGTGATTTTATGAATCTCAGTATATAGGTGCAAACATTTAATAATAGACTTAGTCCAGACCAAGCAAGGCCCATCCGAATACGGATGAAGAAAAGAAGCAAGGCCTCTTTTCGATTGACTATTGGTAGATCGAGATTGAAAGCCACTAGCAACGAAGTGCAATTATGTGGAGATTGGTAGTGGGGGCGGGTGTTTGGAAATTTAGTTGTGGAGCTTGGTAAGTAGGGACGGGTGTTTGGAAATTAGATTGTACATAGAAGACTGACACATGATCCTATGATGCTGGCAGGTAGTTACTAGGGGGTGGTGACTGGTAAATTTAGAGAGAGAGTGTCACACTCTCATTTTTTGGGTTTGGGGCTAGGTGTATAAGACACCTTTGCCACGTTCTCCTCCTTCTCCCTTGAGGGTATTGCGGCGCTTTGGTGAGCATAATTGTTAGACATAATGATGATTCTACCAGATTTGAGGCCATCCTTTATAGCCTCTCCCATATTGACCAACTTAGAAAATGGCATCCCGGCCATGAAAAGCATTGGATTGTAGAAGTTTGATTCTTGTGATCGGATGAAAATAGAGACCAGTTCTTTCTCGCTCATGGGCAGTTTTACACGGGCAGCTTCGGCCCTCCACATAGTTGCATACTCGCAATAATTTTTAGTGGATTTTTGCTTGACATTTTCTAGATAATATCGGCCAGGAATAGTTGTCACATTGAACCGAAACCTTTTCATGAAAGACTCTGCCATATCCTCTTGTGTGGCCCATCAACACATGTTTTGTGTGGTGAACCACTCAGAAGCTTCTCCTGTTAGACTTTGGCTAAATAGCCTCATGATCAGTGCCTTGTTTCTCTTCACTCTGATTAATTGGTTGTAGTAAGATCGTAACTGAACTTTGAGGTTCCCTGACCTATTGAACATTTTGAAGTCCTCGGGCCAATCCAAGTCAAGGTGCATATAAAGGTTATCATAACTTAACCTAATTACTTTTCTTTTTCTGGTGGCTCACATAGAATTTTCAAGCACCTCTATCATCTTCTATTCCATCTCCTTATCACATTTTCTTGCTCGACCCTTCAAGCCTTATATATCTCCTCGTAGTAGTCTAATTCCACGGAGAAGTCATTGGGAGTGACATGGATGTGAAAGTACACAGCTGGATGTGTGGGGCGATTTTTTGGGGTATTGGTGGTTCGCGAGGTAAGTAAGGTAATAGTGCTTGGACGAATGATGGGATTAGTGTGAGTAAGCAATGACATTTAGCAAGAAGGTACCGAATAGTAGTTCCAGGGATTTGGGTTGTATTGGCGGGTGGTAGTGTGGTAAGAGATGCTAATGTGGGAAATTTAGTAGTAAGAGGATTTTGGGTAGGTGGGATGATTCCAGTGGAGAAGGTGGGAAAGTTGTCAGGTAAAGGAGAACTCAGATATGGAAATGGTGGAGGAGGCCTCCTTGTCTCGGAAGGTGTTTCTTTGACATCATTGGCCATTTCAGCCTTCATGATCTTCTCTTGAAGATCAACAACTTTCTCAAATAGCATGTTGATCACATCCTCAAGATGTGACGCCTCATCTAGTTCAATGGATACTAGGTCCCCTATGACGAGTGCACTTTTGTTATGCTCATTGTCCAAAGTACCAGTCATTTTGTCTTTGTCTTTCTCGAAAAAGGATGTTGTCGCGACATTATAACTTGTGAAGTATGTCAATGTGACACTACACGAGTCGAACCCCTCTTTAAGATAAGAAAAACTCAAAGGCAAATGATGATAGTATGTTAGTGATAAGTAAGTAATGAAAAATATCACAGACAGTTTGCATGTACATAAAGCACATAAATTAATGCATTCAATCCAAACACTTGATTGATCCTCCATTCCGGGGCTTTGAGTATTTGGGAATTTTGAGTTTTTTGTGGATTTTAGTTTGGGAGTCTATGGTTGACTTGCTTCCATAATGTCGTCGGGATTGACCCCAAGGTGAATCCTTGTAGTTCTGTCATTCTTGAATGGGGAATATATAATTTATATATTAAAGGAAACGAGTCCTACGTAGATTTCCTTTGTATCCCTTCATGGAAAGTCAGGTCCTTCCGTAGTTCGATTTACATAGAAAATATCCCTTGATTTTATTCTACCCAGAAGTTTTCAAACCAGGACTGATAAGGTCTTCCAACGTATCCCCCTTGGGACATCAAGTCAGATGTAGTTTTTTTACATATAATTAGGAAAAGATAATATTTGATTTAAAAAAGGAACACTTAAATCTATCCAAAAATGGCTTCTCCTCGAAGCCATGGCGGGTTATCGCCCTTACAACCACGCATTTGTCCAATGGCCTTGCTTCATAGTAACGGCGGGGTACTACCACCCAAATTTCTCCAGTGTTGACCAAATGTTCCAATTCGAACTTGAAGCTTCATATTCCTTGATGTCATGTCGGTGCTATAATGAAACAAATAGATTCCTCTTCTGTTTGGCTTGTTGGGTGATGGTTTCCAAGCATCCTCAACAGGATGGATCTTTTCGGTACTTGTTAGTTTTTGGAAGATGTGGGCATATGATTCTTCAAAGATAGTAAAGTCATAGCGCCAAATCTGCGTATCTAGAGTGATTCCTTCACTGGGGTGATTGGGTCATGAACCAACTGTCACGACCCATTCCGGGGCCCGTGACTGGTGCCTTACCCGGGCACCCAAGTAGTCATACATCATAGAAATCAGCGGAATATAAAACAAGACATGAAATGAAAAACAGTTGCCTTTCGGCATATATATATAAAAATTTGAACACGAACAGTTACATCCCTTTTACAAACTACGCCTACAGCGATTACGGACTCTAAGAATGTTAGAATAACAACGGACAGGCCCCGCCATACCACGAATGTAGCACCTACAACAACAGAGGACTATACCAAAGATAAGCCTCGGAAGCGAGCTTCCCAGGCTGAGCGTGATCCTAGGCGAGGATCGACGGCGGTGTACCTCTACTGCGGCGTGAGCGCGGCCCGAAGGAGGTCGATAACGGTACCAAGTATGTGGCGAAAATCGTAAATGAAATCATAATAGTCTATAAAAACAGAAGACATATATGATAACCAATTTACGATACACAATATGTAAGCAGTCATGTCAAGTCAGGGACTCACGCCCTTAAAGTCATCACTCAAATATAACCATGGGTCTCATGCCCACAATATCAATCATGCCCGTGGAATTCCTTCCTCACTGCCGGCAGTCCGTGATATAAAAACACCAAGGAATACACATGAACACCAGGTCCCACCTGTGTCATAATAAAATTGTACGGGGTAAGTACGAAGGCATAGCCGACTACTAAAACCCACAGTACCAACAATGCCATAAACTGTATCACGAGGTCTTTCTAGACCGCCATATGATCGAAGCTGGCCACTCGCCCGCAGTATCAATGTGCGCGTCTAATCCTGGAACTTCCCTCAGCTCCGCATAGGCCACACACATAGGCCCGCATGAGGTATTCCCCGCATCGAGGGTAGCTACTCCTCGGCATCGTCCTGGACTCGTAGTCCGCATGGCCACATAGACCGCATGGCCACATAGACCGCACTAACATGGAACTCGTAGCTCGCATAGGTCCCTGGACCCGCGTAGGTATTCTCGAATCATAGTCACACAGACTGCCTGAGGTGTACCTCGCATCGGGGGGCAGCTTAACCCCCGGTATATCATGTCAAGAGGTGAGTGATATAATACTAACATAACGGCTTATCGTTAAACAACATAAGCACAACAAGGGAAACCCCCCTTACACAACCATCACAAGACACTAACACACGTAGCATCCTAACATGTTTACTTATCAAATCAACAAGAAAGTATTACAAGGCTATCACAAACCAACATAGTCAAGTTATTCACACAAGGTACTTTCTATTTTATGCCAACAAGTTCGGGTTTTTATCCCCAAAGTACTTCATACATTATCTCTTTAAAAAGATCATGTTTCTTTCACAAGAGTCACACGATACCCGTAGTATAAAAGAATAGAGTGACTATCTTTTTAAGTAAATCAAAACAATTTCCCTTTTTAAAGACAAGTAACAACCTTCTTTTCCAAAAGTTCAAGTTTGCCTAAGTTCAATTACTCGAGTCTCTTATTTTCGAAAGGTTTCGTAGTTCATAGTCTTAATCACTTAATAATATAATTCATGTTTAAAACAATTTGAGAAACATATGCATTATGTGTGAGTAGGTTATTCTTGTTCATAACAATCTTATTAAAGCAGTCATGATCTAGGAAATGTAATATCATTTTGTCTCATCTTAGCTTCTATGCAGATGGAGGTTTTTACTGGTTTTAATAATACTTAATTAGTCAATACATTTCCCTTTATTAGCGCTGCAGTGGTTTGTTCGATACTTATTCTCATTTCCGAAATCAATATAAGGCGTTCATAAACAATTAAGTAAACCGTGCCTTTTATCTCTCTTAAGTCGTTATACCTAACTTCCCATAAAGCTAGTATAACTCTTAAGCTTTTAAAACCATGTATTACTCTTCTTTCAAAAACGATTCTTAATTCTTTTGAAATACTTCAAGATTCTTATTATTTAGACTCAAGTCAAAAGACATCGTGAAGAAACCACGTTCGATTAACACACGCGTCGTCAGTACTATATATATTCTTTTAAAATATCATGCTCAAGAGGATAGGAAGAATCACATACCTCGCGACGATTATCGACAAATAGCAAAACGCTCCACCGCTAAAACCCGGCTAGCCTTGTCCACCTTTCAAGTAGAACATGCTACTCGTGAACTTTCAACCTATAAAGGCCATATCGTCTATCAACGTCTAGACTACTCTGTAGAATATTCTAAGCGAGAGGGTTCTCTATTCTACGGAAAATCGGCAAGACTTCCCTACAGTTAAACTACACAAGTCTCAGTAAATCTGATCTATGTAAATCTGATTCAATCATCTTCTTTAATATTCTTCTGATGTGATTTCAGTTCAATTCTCTTCTTTAATATCCTTCTATATATCTTATACTCACTTCTATACTACTACAGTATGTAATTTCCAATTACAATAGAAGGACAAGAGTATTTACCTCGATAAGCCCAAAATTATCCAAGATTTAATGTCGATCCTGAGCAACGTTTAGCTCCTACTCTGGGCGCTCCAACCCGCTCCAAACAACCCTTAGAAGTTCCCAAACCACTTCTACTAATACTTCAACCAACTATGAAGTTTTTCCTTAGGGTTTTGTTTTGTAGTGAAGGAAGTATAGTAGTATTTCTGGGCTTTTAGTATAGGGGTAACCTTGGAATACTACAAGGTATTTGGGCCAAGGTATTTTGGAATAGTAACAATACTTGGAGAATACTTTTCTACCAAGGGGGGGGGGGGGTATCTCACGAGAACAACTAGGAAAAGGGGGTGGGGATGTTTCAGCCAAAGCTTCACAAAGGGGGAGGAGGCTTGGACGAAAACTACAACTAAGAGGGGGAGGATTTTTAAGACTTGGAAAAAATGTTTGTGGAGGGCAAGTGGAGGGTGGGGATTTGGGCAAGTGTACCTTATCCATATACCACAAAAATATCACAAAAATATCCTACCTAATCCTTGACCAAAAACGTGCCAAGAATGCCCAAAATGCCATCCACTTGAGGGTGACACTTGTCACCCTCTCGTTGGTCTAAAATATTTCATCTCTCGGAAAAATCCGCAAAAATAATAAATGTCGCAACCGTAATTTTCCCTTCGCAAGGTTCGGAAAACTTTTCGTCGGAAAACAATTCTTTTCGGGGGTTGTGCACAAATTTTTCGTCCCTTGCCTAACTTAAGGCTTAAACTTTTGTACGTACGCCCTCACGTACATACTCTGGAAATACGGGGTATAACATTCTCCCCTCCTTAGAAACATTCGTCCCGAATATTCCTTCTCAAGACAGATAACGATAAAGTTCCTCATAGCTTAATCGGTTTGCAAATGCCACACATGGCCATAATACAACACGCGCAAATACTTAAATCCAAGTCCACAAGGAACCACCTCTAGCATCACAAAAGCTCCCACTTCAAGGGCTAAAAGATACTCTCTTCGCACCTTTACTTCACATAAGAAATGATCACTTCTATTCTCTTAACCTACGCTCGCTTCTCCCCTTTCTTGTCGTACCCTCGGACTCTTCCTACTATACGTACCACCTTTCCGTTATTGCTTCAGTTTCCAAAATCTCGGGGTTACTATCTCCAACTTGGTCATCATTAACTGGGAACACTCTGGATGGATCTCCGATATTTTTCCGAATATAGCAATAAGAAAGACCGGACGCACTGCCTCCCACGTCGGACGGCAAAGCTAACTTATAGGCAACCTGGCCTATCCTCCAAAGGATCTGAAAACGTTCCAAGTACCTCAGGCTAAGTTTCCTCTGTTTTCCAAAACTCGTCACACCCTTTCCGGGGTGGTACCTTCAAGAAGACCCACCGTCAACCTGAACTCCAAGCGTCGTCGCCGATTATCCGCATGACTTTTGTTGACTCTGAGCTGCCAATAACCTCTTCTGGATAAGCTTCACCCTATCCACATCCTGCTGAAACAAGTATGAACCAACTATCTGAACCTTGCCAACATCGAACCAATCGACCGGCAACTTACACTACCGCCCATACAAGGCTTCATAAGCCGGGTTATAGCCGTGGAGCGTTTTGCTAATAGTCGATAATCGTCGCGAGGTATGTGATTCTTCCTATCCTCTTGAGCATGATATTTTAAAAGAATATATATATAGTACGGTAGACGTACGTGTGGTAACTGAATAATAATTACGGCAATGTCTTTTGACTTAAGCCTGAATAATAAGAATCTTGAAGTATTTCAAGAGGATTAAGAAACCTTTTTGAAGGAAGAGTAATACTTGGTTTTAAAACTTTGAAGTTATACTAGCTTTATGGGAAGTTAGGTATAACGACTTAAGGAAGGTAAAAAGAATGGTTTATTGATTTAAGAAGTTAAGAGACTTGATCTTAAAAGATAAGAGACTTGACTTAAATTGAATTAATCTGAATTTTGTTAAGAAGTGTGAAACCTCATTCGTGAGTAATGAGTACTTGGTTTTTTTTTAAAGGAATAATGTTTTACTGATTTCGGAAATCAGAAGAAGTATCGAACAAACCACTGCAGCGTTAATAAGGGAAATGTATTGACTAATTAAGTATTATTAAAACCAGTAGAAACCTCCATCTGCATAGAAGCTAAGATGAGACAAAATGATATTACATTTCCTAGATCATGGCTGCTTAAATAAGATTGATTATGAACAAGAATAACCTACTCACATATAAGGCATATGTATCTCAAATTGTTTTAAAGGAGAACTATATCATTAAGTGATTAAAACTATGAACTACGAAACCTTTCGAAAATGAGAAACTTAAGCATTTGGAATTAGGCAAACTTGAACGTTTGGAAAATAATGTTGTTACTTGATTTACAAAGGGAAGTGTTTTGGTTTACTTAAAAGGATAGTCACTCTATTTTTATACTACGGGTATTGTGTGACTTTTTGAAGAAAGCGGATCTTTTAAAAGAGTTAAGGTATGAAGTACTTTGGGGATAAAAACCCGAAATTGTTAACATAAAGTAGAAAGTACCTTGTGTGAATAACTTGATTGTGTTGGTTTGTGATAGCCTTGTAAATACTTTATTGTTGATTTGATAAGTAAACATGTTAGGATGCTACGTGTGTTAGTATCTGGTGATATTTGTGTAAAGGGGTTTCCCTTGTTGTGCTTATGTTGTTTAACGATAAGTTGTTATGTTATTATATCACATACCCCCTTGACTTGTTATACCGAGGGCTTGCCACCCTTGATGCGGGTCTATACGGCCTATGCGGTCTGCGTGACTATGCGGAGCTGCGGGAGTTCGGGGTTGATCATGCAGGTGTTTTATCCGTCACGGGGATGCCCTATGCGATGCAGTGTGACTATGCGGTCTATTGAGACTATGCGGTGCGGGAGTCGAGAAGTGCAGGGGTTAGCTACCCCGTCGAGAATACCTCATGCGGGTCTATGTGTGACTATGCGGTGCGGGAGTCGAGGTTAGGCATGCATAATGATACTATGGGCGATTGGCCTTGCTTGATCATTCGCGACCTAGGAAAGACATTCAGATTTACCTATTATTGCTCTTGTTTGTGATATGGCACTATGTGCAAATTGAACTAATTGTATTTGCAAATGGTTTTAAATACTTGATTTCATTGAAAGTACTTTCTGATTTCACATACTTGGTACTGTTATCTTGACCTCCTTGGCTGCGTTCAATGCGCGGTAGAGTACACGATCGTCGATCCTAGCTCTCGAGTCGCGATTCGGCGTTAGGAAGCTCCGTTTCTCAGGAGGCTTATCGGTGGTATAGTCCTGTCGTTGTAGGTGCTTACATTCGGGTATGGCGGGGCCTGTCTCGTCATTGTTGTCATATCATTCTTAAGTGCATGAAATCTTTGTTGTGGCGAGTTGTAAAGGGATGTAGCATTCTAGTTATATATATATGCCATGGCAAGTTTTCTCAGATGAACTATTTTTATTTCATGTCTTGTTTTATATTCAGTGATTACTCGATGTATGTCTACTTGGGTGCGGGTAAGGCACGATCCACGCCCGGTTCGGTCGTGACAAAAGTGGTATCGAGCGATTAATCCTTGGAAAGTGTCTGAGACCGTATCTAGTAAGTCTTGATTATCGGTGTGTTGTGCACGCAATAATCAGGAGGCTATAGGATATTTAGGATTGGTTTCCATTCTTCTCACTCTGAGATCGTGCTTAGAGTCGTGTTATAAGTTAGACCCCTCTAACGTATTCCTTTCCGTGCAGATTATGCCTCGCGTAAAGCAACCGGGCCCGAGAAGGCAAAGCGGTGAGGAGGCTGCGAGTATAACAGAGGTTACTAGGGCCTGAGCCCAATCATCACTGAGGTGGTGCTTCATTTGGGGAGTTCTGCGGCGTCGCGGCCCAGTGAGTTTAGCACGGCGGCGATTCCTCTGCGACCATGACATTTACACCTTGGTTCCACGACCGAAGCGAGAGGATATAGGCGCAAAGAGACGACCACATTACTAGCTAGGATTTAAGCTACGGAGGGTATATGATGTACCAATTTATCGCGGGCCTTGATGAATATCTAAGAGAAGGTTGTGTAAGAATAGCTCTTGATCGAGCATGAGCATGGCTGCGTGCGGGCTTATCGCGCGGCCGAAAGCGTAGGATCGGCGGGTTAATCAAGATCGTGAGAAGAGGCGAGCAGCGAGTCCTTTGGTAACTTTAGGCGAACGCCTCGGCCAGATAGATATGCACCTCCGCGGTCTGAGTGGTCCTCCACAAGGTTTAGGACGTTTAGAGTATTCCGGAGTTGGTCGAGCTCGGGCTTAGTTCACGAATACACGTAGGTTCGGCCGGATTGATTGTCTCGCCGGTATTCACGGTGTGGCGGCGTCATCGGGAATGTCATCTTTGTTGATGTTTGTTTTACCTGCGGCCGTCAGGGCCATATGTCGAAAGGATGTCCTAGTAGGAGGACTCACCTACCGATCGATTGCGATTGATAGTTCGGAGAAGAAGCGGCGTTAGCGAGAGAGCCACCCGCTCGGTGTGGCGTTGTGGTAAGTGTCATTATGGAAGTGTCATATTTCTTCAACAACTTGTTATGCTTGCGCCCGAGCGAGGATTGATTGGAGCAGCGAGAGGGTAGTGAAGCGATAGATCTGGTAGATCCTTAACCTACAGAGATTAGTACGTATGATAAGATGAGTATACCTTAAATGTTATGTTCACATAGCATTGTGGTAATTTTGATTACAAATCATGGTTAGATACCCGGGTAAGATTGGGGGATAGAGAAAGTTGGAGCCTTAGAGTTGTATACGTGGAGACCTTAGAGGCAAGGCCATCTCTAGTAAATGATTCAGTGTATGTTTGACCCTTATCGGAGTGCATAGTGCGTGAGATATATTTGTGTGATAAGTCACGAGTAGTGTGAAATGAATGAGGGTAGTTGAGCTAAGAAGACCACTAGGTTTTCGTGACTTGATTAGTGAGATTGTTAGGATCGGGAACAAGAGTCTTTCAGCGATAAGTCGGGTTGGGGACCGATTGCGGGTCAACCGTGGCGGTAATGTGGTGGGGTCGATTCGAGGTGGTCCCGGTGGTAGAATCCTGAGGCGCTAGGCCCAAGTTTAGTTAACCATCGTGACGAGTTCGTAGGCGTTCGACTAGTAGTCGGGCGGCGAGGTCAGCCCATCTTGTCCTTGATCGGGGTATTTACTCGTAGAGTTATGCGAGATGTTTTTATCAGGAAGGTTGTAAGGCTACACGGGGTGCCTACTTTCACCTTATGACAGACAGTGAAGCCCAGGTGGTGGCTATTTCGTTTTCTGGAAGTTTTACCAGGAAGGGTTAGGAACTCAGGTGAGTCTCAGTAGCGCATTCGCCCTCGGGCCAGTGTTTGGATTTCAGGGGTAGCGGTGAGTATTGTTGCCTCCTGTTGAGGGAGTGTTTTTTATAACTACCATTTCAGTATTCGGATGTCGCCTTACGAAGCCTTGTAGGGGCGGAAGTGCAAGTTGCCGGTCGATTGGTTCGATGTTGGCAAAGTTCAGATAGTTGGTTCATACTTGTCTCGGCAGGATATGGAGAGGGTGAAGCTTATCCAGAAGAGGTTATTGGCAGCTCAGAGTCAACAGAAGTCGTGCGGATAATCGGCGACGACGCTTGGAGTTGAGTTGTGGAGGGTCTTCTTGAAGGTACCACCGGAAGGTGTGACGAGTTTCGGAAAACAGAGGAAACTTAGCCCGAGTTACTTGGGGCCTTTTCAGGTCATGTGAAGAATAGGCCAAGTTGCCTATGGTTAGCATTGCCGTCCGACGTAGGAGGCAGTACGTCCGGTCTTTCATGTTGTTATGATCAGAAAATATCGGAGATCCATCTAAAGTGTTCCCAGTTAATGATGACCAAGTTGGAGGTAGTAACCCAGAGATTTGGAAACTGAAGCAGTAACAGAAATATGGTAAGTTATGAGAAAGAGTTCGAGTGTACGAGAAGGGTACGACGAGTAAGAGAAGAAGCGAGCATGTATTACGAGCATGGTTGTGATCATTTCGCTTGTAAAGAGAAGGTGCGAAGGGAGTATCTTTTAGCCCTTGGGTGGGAGTTTTTGTAGTGATGGAGGTGATTCCTCGTGGACTTGGATGTAAGTATTTGCGCGTGTTGTATTGTGGCCAGGTGTGGCATGATTGTTTTCGTAAGTATAGCAGTGAAGACTATACTGGCGCATGTTTGTTTTGAGGCTTAGAAGGAACATTCGGGATGAATGTTTCTAAGGAGGGGAGAATGTTATACCCCGTATTTCGAGTATGCGTGGGGCGTACGTAGAAAAGTTTGAGCCTTAAAGTTAGGCAAGGACGAAATTTTGTGCACAACCCCCGTAAAGAGTCATTTTTCGACGAAACGTTTTCCGAACTTTGCGAAGGGAAAATTCCGGCTATGTCAATTATAATTTTTGCGGATTTTTCCGAGAGATGAAATATTTTGGACCAACGAGAGGGCGACACTTGGCCCTCAAGTGGACGGCAATCCATGGGCTCCATTGGCACGTTTTTTTAATGTTTCATGCCTTAAACATTTGGTCAATGTTTGGCTAGATATTTTGTGTAGTAGATGAGCAAGTGGGGCCTGAACACATGTCCAAATCTTCACCTTACACTTGCCTACCACTTGGCTTGATCTTGACCATTGGTGGTCCTATAAATACCCCCCTTGCTTGAAGGTTTTCTTCATCCCTCAAATCTTTCTAAGTCTTGAAAAACCTCTCCTCCTTTGAGTGTGGTTCTCGTCCAAAGCCACCCCCCTCCCCCTTGAAAAGGCCCTTGGCCGAAACCCCTCTCCCTTTGTAGTGTTCTAGCCGAGAATATACCCCCCCTACCTAAAGTTGTTCTCGTAAAAATACCCTTCCCTTGGTAGAGAAATACTTCTCCAAGTATTGTTTTGATTCCAAAATACCTTGGCCCAAATACCTTGTAGTATTCCAAGGTTACCCCTATACGAAAAGCCCAGAAATACTATTATACTTCCCTTCAGTCACTAAACGAAACCCTAAGGAAAATATTCACGGTTGGTTGAAGTATTAGGAAGAAGTTTCGTAGAACTTCTAAGGGTTGTTTGGAGCGGGTTGGAGCACCCGGAGTAGGAGCTAAACGTTGCTCAGGATCGACATTAAACTTGGATAATTTTGGGCTTACCGAGGTAAATAATCCTATCCTTCTATTGTAATTGAAAATTACATACTGTATTTGTATAGAAATGAATATAAGATTCATAGAAGAGAATTGAACTGTAATAGAAGGATATTACAGAATAAACTTGAACTGGAATCACATCAGAAGAATATTCTACAAGAATAGTCTAGGCATTGATAGACTTGTATAACCCTTGTAGGTTGATTGATCTGCGAGTAGCATGTACTACTTGAAAGGTGGACGAGGCTAGCCGGGTTATAGCCGTGGAGCGTTTTGCTAATAGTCGATAATCGTCGCGAGGTATGTGATTCTTCCTATCCTCTTGAGCATGATATTTTAAAAGAATATATATATAGTACGGTAGACGTACGTGTGGTAACTGAATAATAATTACGGCAATGTCTTTTGACTTAAGCCTGAATAATAAGAATCTTGAAGTATTTCAAGAGGATTAAGAAACCTTTTTGAAGGAAGAGTAATACTTGGTTTTAAAACTTTGAAGTTATACTAGCTTTATGGGAAGTTAGGTATAACGACTTAAGGAAGGTAAAAAGAATGGTTTATTGATTTAAGAAGTTAAGAGACTTGATCTTAAAAGATAAGAGACTTGACTTAAATTGAATTAATCTGAATTTTGTTAAGAAGTGTGAAACCTCATTCGTGAGTAATGAGTACTTGGTTTTTAAAAGGAATAATGTTTCTTGATTTGGAAATCGGAAGAAGTATCGAACAAACCCTGCGGCGTTTATAAGTGAAATTTATTGACTAATTAAGTATTATTAAAACCAGTAGAAACCTCCATCTGCATAGAAGCTAAGATGAGACAAAATGATATTACATTTCCTAGATCATGGCTGCTTAAATAAGATTGATTATGAACAAGAATAACCTACTCACATATAAGGCATATGTATCTCAAATTGTTTTAAAGGAGAACTATATCATTAAGTGATTAAAACTATGAACTCTGAAACCTTTGAAAATGAGAAACTTAAGCATTTGGAATTAGGCAAACTTGAGCGTTTGGAAAATAATGTTGTTACTTGATTTACAAAGGAAGTGTTTTGGTTTACTTAAAGGATAGTCACTCTATTTTTATACTACGGGTATTGTGTGACTTTTTGAAGAAAGCAGATCTTTTAAAAAGAGTTAAGGTATGAAGTACTTTGGGGATAAAAACCCGAAATTGTTAACATAAAGTAGAAAGTACCTTGTGTGAATAACTTGATTGTGTTGGTTTGTGATAGCCTTGTAAATACTTTCTTGTTGATTTGATAAGTAAACATGTTAGGATGCTACGTGTGTTAGTATCTGGTGATATTTGTGTAAAGGGGTTTCCCTTGTTGTGATTATGTTGTTTAACGATAAGTTGTTATGTTATTATATCACATACCCCTTGACTTGTTATACAGGGCTTGCCACCCTTGATGCGGTCTATCGGCCTATGCGGTCTGCGTGACTATGCGAGCTGCGGGAGTTCGAGGTTGATCATTCGGGTGTTTTATCCGTCACGGGGATGCCTATGCGATGCATGTGACTATGCGGTCTATTGAGACTATGCGGATGCGGGAGTCGGGGAGAGTGCAGGGGTTAGCTACCGTCGAGGAATACCTCATGCGGGTCTATGTGTGACTTATGCGGACTGCGGGAGTCCAGGGTTAGGCATGCATAATGATACTATGGGCGATTGGCCTTGCTTCGATCATTCGCGGCCTAGGAAAGACACATTCTGATTTACCTATTATTGCTCTTGTTTGTGATATGGCACTATGTGCAAATTGAACTAATTGTATTTGCAAATGGTTTTAAATACTTGATTTCATTGAAAGTACTTTCTGATTTCACATACTTGGTACTGTTATCGACCTCCTTTGGGGGCTGCGTTCATGCCGCGGTAGAGGTACGCGATCGTCGATCCTAGCTCTCGAGTCACGATTCGGCGTTAGGAAGCTCCGTTTCTCGGAGGCTTATCGATGGTATAGTCCACTGTCGTTGTAGGTGCTTACATTCGAGGGTATGGCGGGGCCTGTCCGTCATTGTTGTCATATCATTCTTAGAAGTGCATGTAATGCTTGTTGTGGCGAGTTGTAAAGGGATGTAATCGTTCTAGTTGTTATATATATATGCAGGCAAGTTTTCTCAGATACTGTTTTTATTTCATGTCTTGTTTTATATTCCGTGATTACTCGATGTATGTCTACTTGGGAGCGGGTAAGGCACGATCCACGGGCAGGTTCGGTCGTGACACGCAGTTAAACAAGCACCAAAAAAGCGACATTCCGGGATGGCGCGCCCAGCGCGAACACCGAGGAAAAGCGAATCGGTGGTGGAACCTACGTGTATCTGTGAACGAAGCCACGGAGCTCGACCAACTCCTGCATACCGAACATCACGAACCACATGGAGGACCACTCTGCCTTTGGCGGGCGCGTATCGATCTGCTGGTGAGGCGATTCGCCTCGAAAGTTACCAAAGGACCCTGCTATTCTGGCCCTCTTCTGCTGATCTTGGTTAACCCGTCGATCCTTACGTTTCTCGGCACATTGCGCGTAAGCCGCCGCGAGCCATGCTCATCTTTGAAGAGCTACTCTTGCACAACCCTCTCTTAGATAGTCATCAAGACCCGTGATAAATCGGTACATAATATACACTCGGGTTGTTAAATCCATAGCTAGTAACAGGATCGTCTCTTTGCAATTCATACTTTCTGCTACTGGTCGAGGAACTGAAGGTTCAAATATCATGGCGCGATGAGGCTGTTGTCGTGCTAGACTCTGCTGAAATGGCGATGTCGAGAACTCCCGAATGAAGCACCACGCCGGTGATGATTGGGCTTGTGCCTTCGTAACCCTCTGCTCTACTCGCGGCTCCTCACTGCCTTGCCCTACGGTCGGGTTGCCTTGCGCGGAGGCATAGCGGTAAGAAATAATTACGTTAGAGGTCCAACTTATAATCACGGCTCTGAGCACGATCTCAGCGTGAGAAGACTGGAAACCACTCCTCAATCTCCTATAGCCTCACGATTATTGGTGTGGTGCACAACACACCGATAATCAAACTACTAGATACGGTCTATAGACACTTTCAGGATTAAGCGCTCGATACCACTTTTGTCACGGCCAGGTTCGGGGCGTGGTAGTGCCTTACCCGGGCACCCAAGTAGTCATACATCAGAGAAATCAGCGGAATATAAAACAAGACATGAAATGAGAAACAGTTGCCTTTCGGCATATATATATAAAAATTTGAACACGAACAGTTACATCCCTTTTACAAACTCTGCCCACAACAGTACTACAGACCTCTAAGAATGTTAGAATAACAACGACGGGACAGGGCCCCGCCATACCCCTGAATGTAAGCACCTACAACAACAGGGGACTATACCAAAGATAAGCCTCCGGAGAAACGGAGCTTCCCAAAACGCTGAACTGTGATCCTAAGAGCGAGGATCGACGGTGGTGTACCTCTACTGCGGCATGAGCGCGGCCCGAAGGAGTCGATCTGCGGTACCAAGTATGCGGCCCGAAAATCGTAAATGAAATCATAATAGTCTATATAAAACAGAAGACATATATGATAACCAATTTACGATACACAATATGTAAGCAGTCATGTCAAGTCAGGGACTCACGCCCTTAAAGTCATCACTCAAATATAACCATGGGTCTCATGCCCACAATATCAATCATGCCCGTGGAATTCCTTCCTCACTGCCGGCAGTCCGTGATATAAAAACACCAAGGAATACACATAAACATCAGGTCCCACCTGTGTCATAATAAAATCGTACGGGGTAAGTACGAAGGCATAGCCGACTACTAAAACCCACAGTACCAACAATGCCATAAACTGTATCACGAGGTCTTTCTAGACCGCCACATGATCGAAGCTGGCCACTCGCCCGCAGTATCAATGTGCGCGTCTAATCCTGGAACTTCCCGCAGCTCCGCATAGGCCACACACATAGGCCCACATGAGGTATTCCCGCGTCGGTAGCTACTCCTCGGCATCGCCCTGGACTCGTAGTCCGCGTGGCCACATGAACCGCGCGTGGCCACATAGACCGCACACTAACCTGGAACTCTCATAGCTCCGCATAGGTCCCCTGGACCCGCATGAGGTATTCTCGAATCATAGTCACCATTTGCACGAGGTGTACCTCGCGTCGAGCGACTTAACCCCCGGTATATCATGTCAAGAGGTGAGTGATATAATACTAACATAACGGCTTATCGTTAAACAACATAAGCACAACAAGGGAAACCCCCTTACACAACCATCACAAGACACTAACACACGTAGCATCCTAACATGTTTACTTATCAAATCAACAAGAAAGTATTACAAGGCTATCACAAACCAACATAGTCAAGTTATTCACACAAGGTACTTTCTATTTTATGCCAACAAGTTCGGGTTTTTATCCCCAAAGTACTTCATACATTATCTCTTTAAAAAGATCATGTTTCTTTCACAAAAGTCACACGATACCCGTAGTATAAAAGAATAGAGTGACTATCTTTTTAAGTAAACCAAAACAATTTCCCTTTTTAAAGACAAGTAACAACCTTCTTTTCCAAAAGTTCAAGTTTGCCTAAGTTCAATTACTCGAGTCTCTTATTTTCGAAAGGTTTCGTAGTTCATAGTCTTAATCACTTAATAATATAATTCATGTTTAAAACAATTTGAGAAACATATGCCTTATGTGTGAGTAGGTTATTCTTGTTCATAACAATCTTATTAAAGCAGTCATGATCTAGGAAATGTAATATCATTTTGTCTCATCTTAGCTTCTATGCAGATGGAGGTTTTTACTGGTTTTAATAATACTTAATTAGTCAATACATTTCCCTTTATTAGCGCTGCAGTGGTTTGTTCGATACTTATTCTCATTTCCGAAATCAATATAAGGCGTTCATAAACAATTAAGTAAACCGTTCCTTTTATCTCTCTTAAGTCGTTATACCTAACTTCCCATAAAGCTAGTATAACTCTTAAGCTTTTAAAACCAAGTATTACTCTTCTTTCAAAAACGATTCTTAATTCTTTTGAAATACTTCAAGATTCTTATTATTTAGACTCAAGTCAAAAGACATCGTGATAAAACCACGTTGATTAACACCGCGTCGTCTACCGTACTATATATATTCTTTTAAAATATCATGCTCAAGAGGATAGGAAGAATCACATACCTCGCGACGATTATCGACAAATAGCAAAGCGCTCACCGCTAAAACCAGGCTAGACGTGTCCACCTTTCAAGTATAACATGCTACTCGCTGAACTTTATATCTATAAAGGCCATATACTTCTATCAACGTCTAGACTACTCTGTAGAATATTCTAAGCGAGAGGTTCTCTATGTACGGAAAATCGGCGACTTCCTACAGTTAAACTACACAAGTCTACTGTAAATACAGTCCTATGTAAGTACAGTTCAATCTTCTTCTTTAATATTCTTCTGATGTGATTTCAGTTCAATTCTCTTCTTTAATATCCTTTTATATATCTTATACTCACTGCTATACTACTACAGTATGTAATTTCCAATTACAATAGAAGGACAAGAGTATTTACCTCGATAAGCCCAAAATTATCCAAGATTTAATGTCGATCCTGAGCAACGTTTAGCTCCTACTCTGGGCGCTCCAACCCGCTCCAAACAACCCTTAGAAGTTCCTAAACCACTTCTACTAATACTTCAACCAACTATGAAGTTTTTCCTTAGGGTTTCGTTTTGTGACTGAAGGGAAGTATAGTAGTATTTCTGGGCTTTTAGTATAGGGGTAACCTTGGAATACTACAAGGTATTTGGGCCAAGGTATTTTGGAATAGTATCAATACTTGGAGAATACTTTTCTACCAAGGGGGGAGGGGGGGGTATCTCACGAGAACAACTAGGAAAGGGGGGGGGGATGTTTCGGCCAAGGCTTCACAAAGGGGGAGGAGGCTTGGACGAAAACTACAACTAAGAGGGGGAGGATTTTTAAGACTTGGAAAAAATGTTTGTGGATGAAGAAGTCTTCAACTAAGGGGGGGGGGGTATTTATAGGCCAATCAATGGCCAAGATTAAGGCAAGTGGAGGGCAAGTGGAGGGTGGGGATTTGGGCAAGTGTACCTTATCCATCTACCACAAAAATATCACAAAAATATCCTACCTAATCCTTGACCAAAAACGTGCCAAGAATGCCCACAATGTCGTCCACTTGAGGGTGACACTTGTCACCCTCTCGTTGGTCCAAAATATTTCATCTCTCGGAAAAATCCGCAAAAATAATAAATGTCGCAACCGTAATTTTCCCTTCGCAAGGTTCGGAAAACTTTTCGTCGGAAAACAATTCTTTTCGGGGGTTGTGCACAATTTTTTCGTCCCTTGCCTAACTTAAGGCTTAAACTTTTGTACGTACGCCTTCACGTACATACTTTGGAAATACGGGGTATAACACCAACAGGAAGTGTGGTCCCCAAAGGTTTCAGAGTTTTTTGTCATTAATCAACTTCATAATCCACCTTTTGAGATCCAAGCATTTATCGATGGTGTGGCCGAGTTGATTCTTATGGAATGGGCACCTCTTATGAGCATAGATTGGGGCACACAGTGGGATTCTCTCATAACTGGAGCATGATGCCTCTACAACCCTAATTTCTTTATAGATTTTCGCACATCACATGGGCTTTTATATGAATCAAAAGGGAGAATCAGGGATTTGAGGGCAATCGCCCACTAGGTTGGTGATGGTACACGAGTCGATCCTTGAGTGGTCTCTGAGTTCTCAGTGACAACAACAGAAATTACGATTATATCCTTCTTAGAGAGCCTACTTGATTTTTCCTTATAAGGTTTGGGCTCATCCTCGGGTGCCTTAGTCTCTTGCTTGGGTGTCTTTAACTTTCCAAAAAGAGGTATATAGTCTCTCACCATCCCCTTGACCTCGTCTGAGAGGTTTCCGTTGTAGTGTTCATTTTCTGTAGTTCCTTTTAGTGGATTTCCTACTAGGTTCAAGATTTGGTCTTCTTATTTGATCTTTGCCTTGACCAAGTTGATCTTCTCCTCCAGCCTATTGATTTTTTCATGAAGAGAGTCTTCGCTTTCCTCTTAGCTGATCAAGTCAACCTTTAAAACGGTGCAAATAGGTTAGACATTTGGTGATTTGGTATTCTTTTATGTGTTTCTTTGGTTTAGTGTCGGGAATGTTGAATCAATCAATAATTTGGACCGAAAGCATATAAGCATATAGTCACATAACCACATAATTGCAATAAATTATATATGTGTGTTCTTAAGGCCTTTTTGAACCAAAACCTTTCTAATCGTTTTGAAACATGATTGTGCCAATTGTCAACTCAAACCATTGCCCCCATAAATCATAATTTCATTAATAATAATAATATTATTTCCCCAAAGAGGTTACAAAATAAGATAAAGCCAACATGGTTAAAAATAAGCAAGTAAATAGAATCAGTAGAAGTGGCATCTAGTGGAGGATGATGAGGCTCTGTCTGTCCGAGCTTTCTTGGTCGTTCGAAGGGCGGTCTAAATCCAGAGGTAAGTTGATGTCAACAATGAACCTACCCAGAACCCCTTCTATGTGAAATTTAGTAGAGCAGTCTCAGCCATCGCTCTCTTCATTTGAGCATCGAGATCCTCCAAGCACTCGTGTGTGAACTTCAACTCATGTGTCAATCTAGCTATGGTGGCTTGATCATGCTCTATCTTCTCCAAGTATTTGGCATCCCGATCATCAGCTCACCTTTGGGTCAGGCACATTTTGATTTTGGCTTTGGAAGCCTTGTCTTAGACACAGTGGTAAAAGATTTGGTCTGGGAGTAAGGGTGTCTTACAAATGTGCCCTCAACTAATGTTTATAGTATTCATCACAGCCGGGGTGAAACCTACATTGAGTGAAAGTCTCGGGACCCAAATTACTAGACTGTTCCACTCCCGTATGAGATCTACAACCTCTCTGATCCTATCCTCCTCATAATCGATCACATACTGCCCCATGTTTCCTACTTGGGGTACCACTTGTATTGTACCAAACTATCTCAAACTCTAGCAGGTGCATAAGGACGGATTCCACGGATCTCCATGAAGGGTAATAATGGGCATTTTCTACCTCTAACCACAACTCACTCGGATATGAAGTCAGAAAATATTGTATGTTGTCCTCCCTGAGTCATGAAAGATAAATGCTATCACACCCCATTTTAACCGAAGTCGAAAATGATGTACGACATGTAGGTGATTCCTAAATTAATTTAAGGAGTCGTCACCTAATTATTTTTGGTGAATTAAGACACCTAAATATTTAACTAAAATGTTGCAAATGTATACTCCATTTTAAAAGGTCTGCAAAATTTATGAGATTTTGGGTAAGGGTTCTTTATTATCCTAAAGGAAAGGGATTAGACATCCTTCAGGATCCGCTAACTTGCGGTTGTCCGATCAAACCGAGCAAAATTATTGTTTTATGCTATTTTTATACTCGGTTAAGAAGCATACTAGTCATGAACTGACATAAAATAATTCAAATAAATCAATGGACACAAAACAGATACATAGCAGGCTGAATTTAAAAAAATGAAACAAGAGGTATTTGCGTAACTTTTTGGAGTGCAGCGAACTGAGGCAGAGGTCCTTCAGATTCAAACGGACTTAGAATTCACTGAACCAGTAAAGTATTTTTTTAAGCTTGTATTTAACAAGATTGAGCAGAATATGGGAAAATATTTGAGTGTATCGAAGAGGGTCCAGTTGTGGTCGTTCAAGATTGTTTTCGAATCTTGCCCAACTCGAATAAAAACAGAGTTTTCTTTAAAAACATGTCGCAAAATTTTAATAAGAAATGCAAAGTATTTTAGGGTTTTTGAAAAGAGGTAACGCGGCGGCTCTCGAAGGTGTTTTTGAGAGTTTGAGTAAAGAAATATTTTAGTGTTTGAGAAGGGAGTAAGGCGGCGGCTCGAAAGGTGTCCGAAAATGGACTTCATAGCTTAGTATTTATAGGATGAAACTAGGGTCGTTAGGGCTCAACAATTTGAGCGGGATTTGTTGTTTCAGATTATTGAACTTGGTCAAACAAATCCGTTAAAAATCGAACGTTTGGACAGTTTTCAATGCTTAATATGATATCGCACGAAAATGGAGTGACAAATTCTGTGTATTATGGAAAGAGCTGTGTCTTTTTCGAATTTGGAAGAGAGAAAGGGACGGAAGCTGCGGCGGATCTACCTGGGGCAGCTGCGGCGGATCTCCCTGGGGCAACTGCTTTGGGCGATTTACGTTTAGGGGGTATTTGGGGAATGTGATTTAGGTTTTATTTTTATGTTTTGGGGCTTTTATGGGAGGTGGGCGAAAATTGGGTTGTGGGGTATTTAGGCCAGCTGAAGAGTTTGGGAAATTAATATTTGCGCTTCAGATTTAGGGGAAAACGATTTAGGCATTGGGAATATGGGTTGGGTTTTAAAATTTCAGGGGAAAAATAATGGGCTACGGGTTTTTGGACAGCAAATTGTATTTTGTTTGGGTGTTAAAAAATAGTTTAATTTTATGATAAATAATCGGAAGAGATGGACAAAATTAGGTGTCAACAGTTTGTCCCTCTTTGTATGGAGAGGATAAATGGTTTTCAGACAAAGACGTTTACTTATAGCCAATTTTGTCCTGATTAGGATAGAGATTAGGGAATGCATGGGCGAACGAAGTTTTAAAAAGAAATGGGGATTTCTGATGCCAGAAATTTGAAAGCATAGCTATGTCGATTCAAAACTTGTTCTTGTGTCGAATTATTATGACACTGGATTACGGCGATGCTAAATTAAGGTACGGTTGACACAGATTCAAAATTTTGTCATAGTGTCGAATTATGATGACACTGGATTGTTGTGATGCTAGAAAATTAAAGATGGTGCTGACACGGATCCCAAAATATATCCTAGTGTCGAATTATGATGATAATGGGTTCCTGTGGCGATAGAAAAAAAAAAGGCAGAGTGGATGCAGATTCAAAATTTGTCCAGTCGAATTATGATAACACTGGGTTACGGTGAAGCTAGAGAATTAAAGGACGGCTGATGCGGATTCCAAAATTTGTCTCAGTGTCGAATTATGATGACACTGGGTTCTTGTGGCAAAATCTTGGAAAAGAGCAGAACGATGTTCGAAGTAAGTCACAGATGATGTCGTTGAATAGACGTATAAGAGAAGCGTCGCTGATAGACGTAATTGAGCTGACGTTATTGTGCGGACATAATAAAAAGACATTGTTGATAGACGTAAAATGATTTCGACCCGGTGGGCCAAGCTACTATGATGAAATTACCTGCAGAATATAAACCTAATAAAATAGTTAGAGTCGTAAAGTGATTGAGAAATGAGGATTAGAATGTGGCCCTGTGAGCCAAATGACGTCTTGATAGACGTTTGTGATTGTGATCTTGCGGGCTGAGCTGTTATGCGAAACTTTCTACAAAACCAAAGATAGATGAAATAGTTAGTGCAGTGATATATAGATATGCGAAATGAATGAGGATAAGAATGTGGCCCTGTGAGCCGAAATATCATCTTTGTGCAAACATAATGTCGTTGGACCATGTAGGTCAAATTTTCGTAGCCGCCTAATAGGAGCGTGATCCCTTTGGGCTGAATTGCGATGCAAAAATTCCTCAGAATTACACATCAGTGTTTCGGTTTCGATGCTTTTGTTAACCTAAAAATCTGCACTCAAAGAAAACTTGTGAGTTTAGGAACCGCCTGAGGTTGAAATGTCATCGTTGTCTAGACGTTATGCGTTTGTGAACCGCATGAGTTGAAATGATGTTGTTGTCTGGATGTTATTGCGGAATTTGAATTTTGATTGTTGTTGTCTTTTCCGCTTCTGCTAATGAAAACCCGCGCTCAAAGAAAAATTGTGAGTTTGAGGGGACGTTTGATTCGTATTGACTTTGTAGCTTTGACCGTTTATATTTGTGCGCCCGACCGGCCTATTTGGACCTGTAACCCCTGTCTAGTTTTACTGTCTTGGCAAGAAGGTTTATTTATTTATTAAAAAAATGCTTATGAAAAGTTCTTGTCGAATTTTCAAGATCAACGTTTCTGTGTTTATTGGCGTCTTTTTGCTGCGAAACCTCAAAAATTGTCCCAGTTTCACATATGTGAATTTCGCCATATCCAAATAAAGGGAGAAAAATATTTTAATGGTGTGATCGAAGCCGATATAAGCCGCCTATGTATCCCGCCGAGGAAATCAGGTCATAACGTAGTTCGTTGCAAAAAGAAGGGAATTGTGATATTTTCTAAAAAATGGGACCGAAGTCGCCGCCTATGTATCCCGCTGAGGGAATCAGGTCATAACGTAGTTCCAATCATATGTCGTTGCTCCGATACAAGTCCTGATTGTAGTGCGATATGTCAATGCTCTTAATTAAGTCGCTTGGACTTTGTTTGCTTGTTTTATTACATGTCACATTCTTATAATCGACAGATTTATTAGTATGCATGTTGAGAGAGAATTGATTTAAACAAAACGAATTCTGAAATTGCAAAAAGCAGTTTAAATTTTAAGTTTTCAAAAGACGGAGGAAAAACACATTGAATGCACAAATGTTATTAAGGCTTCAATTTGAAATTTAACAAGCTTTGCAGGAGAAACCGGTCCGGGATACATGTCTAATTGTCATAACATTTCCACATTTCGCATCCCGAACAATTGGGTGCCTTTAAATCAATCATTCTGCTGGATGACTATGCCTTTGATTTTGTGAAGGAGAGATGTTCTGTTAGTCAACGCAAATCAACCTTTTAGGGAAATAAGCTAGGCAAAAATAATCCTTTCTAAAAATGAAGCAAACCAAGTTAGTATAACATGAGTAAATATTGCTTTAGATAATATGTATAGAGTTGCAAGCGACAATCAATAATAAGAAAATTGCATGCAAATTAAGTGTGCGCTCTATCATGTTGTGGACCCCTTTTATGCCAAAGGTGGGCCTTACGTCAGATATGCGAGATTATGATCTACTGGTCCAAGTTGTTAAACTGCAATGCTTCGGAAATGGCGACAACTGAATGTGCATTTTCCAATTTCGGCACATCATGTTTAGGCTTGGATTTGTCTATCATTGTCACGCTACACATGGTATGCTGGTTGGTCGTTGGGTTGTGAAACCCGTCGACAAGTTTTGAAGTTTTCCTAATTGTGGTGTCGATACCAAGGACCGACTCACCTAAGGTGTATGCATGCATGACTTAAAAATAAAGGGTGCTATATCTCTATCTTAAGTTTCTAAGATTTGACTTACTAGACGCAAGGTTCTCGAGCGGACTACTTGAGTGAGAAGGCTACGCGGCCACCGGATGGTTTGGACGATCCGCGCAAAATGCCAACTCTCTTAAATTTGGGTATTTGAAAGAAATTTGCGGGTGCGCAAAGCACACCTCGCGTGTAGTGTCTGATAGTGTGATTTTTCCGTAAAAGAAGAAATATGAACGGAATGACAGTTTAAGGAAAGCAGTAAACGAAGATTGAAATTGCAACACTTAAGCATACAAAATTAAAGCAAGCAATTTAATGCATTTAAAAAAAACAAATAAAGACAAACAATAATAAACCTAGGCTTGCTATAGTTAAGAACCTGAGTCCCCAGTGGAGTCACCATGCTGTCACACCCCATTTTAACCGGAGTCGAAAATGATGTGCGACATGTAGGTGATTCCTAAATTTATTTAAGGAGTCGCCACCTAATTATTTTTGGTGAATTAGGACACCTAAATATTTAACTAAAATGCTGCAAATGTAAACTCCATTTTAAAAGGTCTGCAAAATTTAAGAAATTTTGGGTAAGTGTTCTTTATTATCCTAAAGGGAAGGGATTAGGCATCCTTCAGGATCCTCTAACTTGCGGTTGTCCGATCAAACCTATGTTAATTATTGTATTTAAAAATGCACGTTTTTTAAAGTATAAAGTTAAGAAGAGATGTTGCAAATAATCACTTGGAAGATGTATATTTTTTGAGAAATTTGCATGAGGTTTACCTTAAAAATGTATGGAAAATAGTTGTTTGAAAATTATATGTTATGTATAAAATTAAAGTTTTATGAAAATATGCACTTGTAAGACATTATTAAAAATGCATGTTTTAGAGATATGAAAAAATAAATTTATTTTAAGCTATCCTCCCATTTAATTTATTGGTCTTAACTCTAATTATTCTAAATATCCTAAGTCTATCTAATCTACGCATTTCAATATTTATGCAAGATTACATATCTAAAATTAAAACAAAAGTAAAGACGGAATTAAAGAGTAAAGATAAGAGAGTGACATATGGCGGATGACATTGTCATTCGGCTCATTTGGTTTTGGAATTCCGAAGTCGGGGAATGCAAAGGACATGAATACGGATCTTCGTTTCGTCGTGGTTGCATTGAGTCTCACAATGAGACTCTTCACATGCTCCCGATGCATTTCATGTAAAATAAAGAAAAGAAAAGGATTAGTATAGGTGCAAACCGTATACAATAATGCAAATAAATAAAGTGTAAACTTAAACACATATGTTTTATCACTTAATTATATTAGTCCAAAATTAATGGATCTAATAAGTAAGGCCCAAATATTGCCCAGCCCAAACTGGGCCTCGGCAGCAACACAGCAGGCCCGATATTATTTATTTAAGATTCGTGGAGCAAAACAGAGAAAGTAGTCCCAAACATGAAATAAGTCCAATTCTTAAAAATTAAGCAAACCTGCCCGTCTATTATCTCTCACGGATGAAGTCAACATGTAAGGATTATTTATGATATGCATAATACTAAACAAAATACCATTTGAATAAATAAATACAGACACATCTATATATATATATATATGCCTCGTGGTAATGTCATTTCCAGATTTAATTTTATATTTTAGACATGACATGACAATATGACTCAAACAAACTCAGCTCATAATCATATAGTGACTCAAAAGAAGAAATCTCATGAACTCAGATATTCAGGAAAAGGGCTGAAGCCACAACAGGCCATAGACGTCACTTCTAACTTATGATTTTTCTATATCGGACAATAAAATAGACATGGTGTGCATGAATTTAAACCCATTGAAGGATACCCGACTTTTGAATTAAAAACTACCACATGACAAAGTCTAAAATGGATGTCAACATGCTTACAAGTCTCATACCAAGCTTAAATTTAACTAAGATAAATAAAAGGCATAATATAAATCAAACCCACCATACAAATAGGTAGCAAACCTTATTTTCAATCCACGTTAAATTTAAATAGTCATAATCAACCAAATCATGGAATCAGATTTACACAAGATTGCACTACCTAAATATACATGATGGTTTTATGCGATTTTTATACTCGGTTAAGCAGCATAATAGTCATGAACTGACATAAAATTATTCAAATAAATCAATGGACACAAAACAGATACATAGCAGGCTGAATTTAAAAAAATGAAAGAAGAGGTATTTACGGATCTTTTTGGGGTGCAGCGAACTGAGACAGAGGTCCTTCAGATTCACACAGACTTAGAATTCACTGAACCAGTAAAGTATTTTTTTTAAGCTTGTATTTAAGAATATTGAGTATAATATGGGAAAATATTTGAGTGTATCGAAGAGGGTCCAGCGGCGGCTGTTCAAGATTGTTTTCGAATCTTGCCCAACTCGAATCAAAACAGAGTTTTCTTTAAAAACTTGTCTTAAAGTTTTAATAAGAAATGCAAAGTATTTTAGGGTTTTTGAAAAGAGGTAAAGCGGCAGCTCGAAAGGTGTCCAAAAATGGACTTCATAGCTTAGTATGTATAGGATGAAACTAGGGTCGTTAGGGCTCAACAATTTCAGCGGGATTTGTTGTTTCAGATTTTGGAATTTGGTCAAACAAATACGTTCAAAAATCAAACGTTTGGACAGTTTTCAATGCTTCACGTGATATAGCACGAAAATGGAGTCACAAATTCTGTGTATTGTAGAAAGAGCTGTTGTTTTGTTTTTCAAATTTGGAAGAGAGAAATGGACGGGAGCTGCGGCGGATCTCCCTAAGGCAGTTGCTTTGGGTGATTTACGTTTAGGGGGTATTTGGGGAATGCGATTTAGGTTTTGATTTTATGTTTTGGGGCTTTTGTGGGAGGTGGGCGAAAATTGGGTTGTGGGGTATTTGGGCCAGCTGAAGAGTTTAGGAAATTAATGTTTGGGCTTCAGATTTAGGGGAAAATGATTTAGACATTGGGAATATGGGCTGGGTTTTAAAATTTCAGGGGAAAAGTAATGGGCTACGGGTTTTTGGGTTGTAAATTGTATTTTGTTTGGATAGAGTTTGGTTGTTAAAAAATAGTTTAATTTTACGATAAATAATCGGAAGAGAGGAACAAAATTGGGTGTCAACAGTTTGTCCCTCTTTGTATGGAGAGGATAAAATGTTTTCAGACAAAGACGTTGACTTATAGCCAATTTTGTCCTGATTAGGATAGAGATTAGGGAATGCATGGGCAAACGAAGTTTTAAAAAGAAATGGGGATTTCTGATGCCAGAAATTTGAAAGCATAGCTATGCCGATTCAAAACTTGTTCCAGTGTCGAATTATTATGACACTGGATTACGGCGATGCTAAATTAAGGTACGGTTGACACAGATTCAAAATTTTGTCATAGTGTCGAATTATGATGACACTGGATTGCTGTGATGTTAGAAAATTAAAGATGGTGATGACACGGATCCCAAAATATATCCTAGTGTCGAATTATGATGATAATGGGTTCCTGTGGCGATAGAAAATTAAAGGCAGAGTGGATGCAGATTCAAAATTTATCCCAGCGTCGAATTATGATGACACTAGGTTACAGTGATGTTAGGGAATTAAAGGACGGCTAACGCGGATCCCAAAATTTGTTCCAGTGTCGAATTATGATGACACTGGGTTCTTGTAACAAAATCTTGGGAAAGAGCAGAACGATGTTCGAAGTAAGACGCTGACTTTTGTCAGGAGGTCCAGCCTTCCAACAAATTGCCTCTGTTCACTGCAAAAGATGGTTCCACGTTGCGCTCCTGCTCCTGTAAATTAAGGTTCCTGCAGGCTAAAACTTAATAAAAATTAGTGCATAACTGTTGAATAAAATATATATATATATGAGAATATGATCCTGTGAATTGAAATGACAAACGTCATTTTCGGATGCAGATGACGTTATTGTGTTGACGTGATAATTGTGTCATTGTGTTGACGCGATGCAGATGATGTCATTGTGATAATGTGATGATGGTGTCATTATGTTGACACGATGCAGATGACGTCATTGTGTTGACGTAATGATGGTGTCATTGTGTTGACACGATGTAGATGATGTCATTGTGTTGACAATATGATGGTGTCATTGTGTTGACACGATGCAAATGACGCCATTGTGTTGACACGATGCAAATGACGTCATTGTGTTGACGTGTTGATTTGTCATTGTGTTGACATGATGCAGATGATGTCATTGTATTGACAATATGATGGTGTCATTGTGTTGACACGATGCAGATGGCGTCATTGTGTTGATGATTTTTTTGGCGTCATTGTGTTGACGATGTTATTGACGTCATTGTGTTGACGATACTTTTGGTGTCATTGTGTTGACGATTTTTTGGCGTCATTGTGTTAACGATGTTTTTGGCGTCATTTTGTTGACGATATTTTAGCGTCAATGAGTAGACGTGATGTAGAGGTTATCGTTGCATAGACGAAATATAGATGAGGTTGTTGCATGGACATAATAAAATAATATCGTTGAGTAGACGTGATATAGATGTCGTCGTTGCAAGACAATATAGATAGAACCGTTGCATGGGCATAATAAAATAACGTCATTGAGTAGACGCGATATAGATGTCGTCGTTGCAAGACAATATAGATGGAGTTGTTGCATGAGCATAATAAAATAACATCATTGAGTAGAAGCGATGTAGATATCGTCATTACAAGACGAAATATAGATGAGGTCGTCACATGGGCATAATAAAATAACGTCATTGAGTAGACACGATATAGATGTCGTCGTTGTAAGACAATATAGATGAAGTCGTTGCATGGGTATAATAAAATAACGTCATTGAGTAGACGCGATATAGATATCGTCATTGCAAGACGAAATATGGATGAGGCAGTTGCATAGACATAATAAAATAACGTCATTGAGTAGACGCGATGTAGATGTCATCATTGCAAGACAAAATGTAGATGAGGTCATCGCATGTGCATAATACAATAATGTCGTTGAGTACACGCGATATAGATGTCGTCGTTGCAAGACAATATCGATGGAGCCGTTGCATGGGCATAATAAAGTCATTGAGTAGACGCGATGTAGATGTCGTCGTTGCAAGATGAATTATGAATGAGGTCGTTGTATAGGCATAATAAAGTGACGTCGTTGGGTAGACGTGTTGTAGATATCGTCGGTGAGTAGACAGAATATAGATAATGTTGTTGCACATGCATAATAAAATGACGTCATTGGGTAGATGTGTTGTTGATATCGTCATTGAGTAGATGAAATATATATAATGTTGTTTTTTTCAAACGTAATAAAATGATGTCGTTAGGTAGACGTGATAATGATAATGTCGTTGAATAGACATATAAGAGGACATTATTGATAACTGTAATAGGCGAAACGTTATTGTGCGGACATAATAAGATGAACGTCGTTGAATAGATGTAATAAAAAGACGTCATTGATAGTCGTAATAGGAGGACGTCGTAGAAAAGACATAATAAGAGAACGTCATTGATATATGTAATAGGACGTCGTTGAATAGACGTAATAAGAGAAACACCATTGATAGACGATAAGTGACGTCGTTTGATAGACGTAATAAAAGAAGTGTCGCTGATAGATGTAATTGAGCCGACGTCGTTGAATAGACGTAATAAGAGAAGCATCACTGATAGACGTAATTGAGCTGACGTTGCTGTGCGGACAATAAGAAGACGTCGTTGATAGACGTAAAATGATTTCGACCCGGTGGGCCAGGCTACTATGATGAAATTACCTGCAAATATAAATTGAATAAAATAGTTAGAGTCGTAAAGTGATTGAGAAATGAGGATCAAAGTGTGACCCTGTGTGCCAAATGACTTCTTGATAGACGCGTGCGATTGTGGCCTTGCGGGCTGAGCTGCTATGCAAAACTTTCTACAAAACCAAAGATAGATGAAATAGTTAGTGCAGAGA
The DNA here is from genome assembly GCA_029844215.1 of Przewalskia tangutica. Taxonomy (NCBI): domain Eukaryota; kingdom Viridiplantae; phylum Streptophyta; class Magnoliopsida; order Solanales; family Solanaceae; genus Przewalskia; species Przewalskia tangutica. The sequence continues at coordinate 36,544,415 of CM056737.1, read as the reverse complement.
TATATAGATATGCAAAATGAATGAATAAGGATAAGAATGTGGCCCTGTGAGCCGAAATATCATCTTTGTGCAAACATAATGTCGTTGGACCATGTAGGTCAAATTTGCGTAGCCGCCTAATAGGAGCTTGATCCCTTTGGGCTGAATTGCGATGCAAAAATTCCTCGAAATTACACATCAGTGTTGAGATTTCGATGCTTCTGTTAACCTAAAATCTGCACTCAAAGAAAACTTGTGAGTTTAGGAACCGCCTGAGGTTGAAATGACGTCGTTGTCTAGACGTTATGTGTTTGTGAACCGCATGAGTTGAAATGACGTTGTTGTCTGGATGTTATTGCGGAATTTGAATTTTGATTGTTGTTGTCTTTTCCGCTTCTTCTAATGAAAACCCGCGCTCAAAGAAAAATTGTGAGTTTGGGGGGGGGGGGGGGGCGGTCGATTCGAATTGACTTTGTAGCTTTGACCCTTTATATTTGTGCGCCCGACCTATTTGGACATGTAACCCCTGTCTGGTTTCCTGTCTTGGCGAGAAGGTTTATTTATTTATTGAAAAAATGCTTATGAAAAGTTCTTGTCGGATTTTCAAGAACAACGTTCTGTGTTTATTGGCGTTTTTTGCGGCGAAACCTAAAAAATTGTCCCAGTTTCACATATGTGAATTTCGCTATATCCAAAGCAAGGGAGAAAAAGTTTTTAATGGTGTGACCGAAGTCGATATAGGCCGCCTACGTATCCCGCCGAGGGAATCAGGTCATAACGTAGTTCGTTGCAAAAAGAAGTGAATTGTGATATTTTCTAAAAATGGGACCGAAGACGAAGTGGTCGCCTACGTATCCCGCCGAGGAAATCAGGTCATAACGTAGTTCCAATCACATGACGTTGCCCCGGTAGAAGTCCTGATTGTAGTGCGATATGTCAATGCTTTTAATTAAGTCGCTTGGACTTTGTTTGCTTATTTTATTACATGTCACATTCTTATTATCATCAGATTTATTAGTATGCATGTTGAAAGAGAATTGATTTAAACAGAACGAATTCTGAAATTGCAAAAAGCAGTTTAAATTTAAGTTTTCAAAACACGGAGGAAAAACACATTGAATGCACAAATGTGATTAAAGCCTCAATTTGAATTTTAACAAGCTTTGTAGGAGAAACCGGGCCGGGGTACATATCTAATTTTCATAACATTTCCATTTTTTGCATCTCGAACAATTGGGTGCCTTTGATTCAATCATTCTACTGGATAACTATGCATTTGATTTTGTGAAGGAGAGATGTTCTGTCAGTCAACGCGAATCAACCTTTTGGGGAAATAAGCTAGGCAAAAATAATCATTTCTAAAAATGAAGCAAACCAAATTAGTATAATATGGGTAAATATTACTTTAGATAATATGTATAGAGTTGCAAGCGACAATCAATAATAAGCAAATTACATGCAAATTAAGTGTGCACTCTAACATGCTTTAGACCTCTTTTATGCTAGAGGTGGGCTGTCACGACCCGAACCCGGGCCCGTGACTGGTGCCTTACCCCGGGCACCCAAGTATCCATACATCAGAGTAATCAGCGGAATATAAAACAAGACATGAATAAAGTGAAGTGAAAAACAGTTATCTGAGAAAATTTGCCTTTCGGCATAATATATAAAACTTAAATCCGAACAGTTACATCCCTTTACCGCCACAACAAAGATTACATGCACTCTAAGAGTAACATGACAACAATGGCGATGGGGCCCCGCCATACCTGAATGTAAGCACTTACTACGACGAGGACTATACCACCGATAAGCCTCCGAGAAAGCGGAGCTTCCCAAACGCAATCGTGACCACGAGAGCTAGGATCAACGAATGTTGTACCTCAAACTGCGGCATGAACGCAGCCCGGCGAGGTCGATAACAGTACCAAGTATGTGAATCAAAAATATCGTAATTGAAATCATAGTAGTCTATATAAAGCGGAGACATGTATGATAACCAAACTACGTTCACAATAAATAAGCGATCATGTCAAGTCGTGGACTCACGCCTCAAAGTCATCACTCAAATATAACAATGGGTCTCACGCCCACAACATCAATCATGCGTGGAATACCTTCCTCACCGCCAGCCTATGATATAACGACCAAGGAATACACATGAACACCGGTCCCACTGTGTCATCATAAAACCGCACGGTAAGTGCGAAGGCATAGCCGACTACTAAAACCCATAGTACAAACAAGGTCATAAAGCGTATCATGAGATCTGTCTGCATCACATGATCAAAGCCGCCACTCGCGCAAAGATCTAATGCGCGCGTCTAGCCACGAACTTCCCGCGACTCGCATAGGCCACTCCAATAGCCCGCATGAGGTATTCCCGCATCGAGGTAGCTACTCCCCGCCATCCGCTGGACTCGCGATCCGCATGGCCACATAGACCGCATGACCATAAAGGCCGCACACTAACCTGGAGCTCCCGCAGCTCCGCATAGGCCCCCGGGACCCGCATGAGGTATTCTCGAATCATAGGTCACACAGACCCGCCTGAGTCTACCCCGCATCAGAGGGCAGCTTAACCTCCGGGATGATGTCAAGGTGAGTGGTACAATACCAACATAACGGCTGATAGTTAAACAACTTAAGCGCAATCGAGGGAAAACCCCTTTACACAAACATCACAAGATAATAACACACGTAGCATCCTAGCATGTTTACTTATCAAATCAACAAGAAAGTATTACAAGGCTATCACAAACCAACACAATCAAGTTATTCACACAAGGTAATTTCTACTATATGATTAACAAGATCGGGTTTTTATCCCCAAAGTATTTCATACAATAACTCTTTAAGAGATCTGTTCTTTCACAAATAGTCACACAATACTCGTAGTATATAAAAATAGGGTGACTATCTTTTGAAGTAAACCAAAACACTTCTCTTTGTAAAAATCAAGTAACAACATTATTTTCCAAACGTTCAAGTTTGCCTAATTTCAAATGTTCAAGTTTCTCATTTTTCGAAAGGTTTCGTAGTTCATAGTTTTAATCACTTAATGATATAATTCTCCTTTAAAACGATTTGAGAAACATATGCCTTATATGTGAGTGGGTTATTCTTGTTTATAACAATCTTATTAAAGCAGCCATGATCTAGGAAATGTAATATCATTTTGTCTCATCTTAGCTTCATGCGGATGGAGGTTTCTCTGTTTTAATAATACTTAATTATTCAAGACATTTCCTTTTATTAGCTACCGCAATGGTTTGTTCGATACTTATTCGATTTCGAAATCGAAACATTAACCCATTTTAAAACCACGTACTCACTACTCATGAATGAGGTTTCACACTTATTAACAAAATTCATATTAATTCCTTTAAGTCAAGTCTCTTATCTTTTAAGATCAAGTCTCTTAACTTCTAAAATTAATAAACCATTCTTTTATCTTTCTTAAGCCGTTATACCTAACTTCCCATAAAGATAGTATAACTCTTAAGTTTTAAAAACAAGTATTACTCTTACATTAAAAATGATTCAAGATTCTTTTGAAATACTTCAAGATTATTCAGCTTAAGTCAAAGACATTGCCATAATTATTATTAGGGCTTAAGTCAAAAGACATTGCCGTACTTATTATTCGATTAACACACGACGTCACCGTACTATATATACTTTAAAATATCATGCTCAAGAGTATAGGAAGAATCACATACCTCGCGACGATTATCGACTATAAGCAAAACGCCCATCGCGCTTATAACGGCTAGCCTTGTCCACCTTCCAAGTAGCACATGCTACTCGCAGAACATTCAACCAATAAAGGCTATCGATCAGTAAATACTGATCCCATGTAAGTACTGATTCAAACTTCTACCTATATATATTCTTCTGATGTGAATTCAGTTCAAGTCTTTTCTGTAATAACCTTCTATTACAGTTCAATTCTCTTCTAAGAATCTTATATTCATTTTTATACAACTACAGTATGTAATTTCCAATTACAATAGAAGGATATGATTATTTACCTCGGTAAGCCCAAAATTATCCAAGTTTAATGTCGATCCTGAGCAACGTTTAGCTCCTACTCTGGGTGCTCCAACCCGCTCCAAACAACCCTTAGAAGTTCTACGCAACTTCTTCTTAATACTCCAACCAACTATAGAGATTTTCCTAAGGGTTTCGTTTTTGTGACTGAAGGGAAGTATAATAGTATTTACGGCTTTCAGTATAAGTGTAACCTTGGAATACTACAAGGTATTTGGGCCAAGGTATTTTGGAATAGTAACTATACTGAGAGTATTTCTACTAAGGGGTAGTATTTATACGAGAACCACTAGGCAAGGGGTATGCTACGCTAGCACTACTAGGAGAGGGGTACCTCGCCAAAGGCCTCTCAAAGGGGGGAGGGGTGCTCTCGGCTTAGAGCTCTCAAGAGAGAGGGGGGAGAAAGGGATTTTAAGACTTATAAAACATTTTTGGATGAAGAAGTCTTCAAAGGGGAGGGGTATTTATAGGTCAAGCCATGGCCAACCAATGGCCAAGATCATGCCAAGTGCAAGGCAAGTGTAGGGTCAAGATTCATCCATGTGTACCTTATCCATCTACCACACAAATATCACAAAATATCCTACCAACTCCAATGCTCCATTTCGGCTCATTACCGCCCACACATCCACCAATTAGAGGGTGACAAGTGTCGCCATCTCGTTGGTCCAAAGTATTTCGTCTCTTGGAAAAATCCGCAAAAATAATAAATGACATAGCCGGAATTTTCCCTTCGCAAGTTTAGTAAAACGTTTCGTCGAAAAACGATTCTAATCGGGTGTTGTGCACAAAAATATTTCGGCCAAGTCTACTTAAAATTCAAACTTTTCTACGTACGTCCTCACGTACATACTCTGGAAATACGGGGTATAACATTCTCCCCTCCTTAGAAACATTCGTCTCGAATGTTCCTTCTAAGTCTTAGAACACACAAGTGCCTGTATAGTCTTCACTACTATACTTACAAAAACAATCACGCCACGCCTGGCCATCAAATAACACACGCGCAATTACTCAATTTCAAGTCTACGAGGAATCACCTCCATTACTACAAAAGCTCCCACCCAAGGTCTAGAAGATACTCCCTTCGCACCTTCACTTTACAAACGAAATGATCACTTCTATGTTCTCAACACATGCTCGCTTCTTCCCTTACTCGTCGTATCCTTCTCATACACTCGAACTCTTTCTCATAACTTACCACATTCCTGTTACTGCTTCAGTTTCCAAAACTCTGGGTTACTACCTCCACTTGGTCATCATTAACTGAGAATACTCTGGATGGATCTCCGATACTCTTCCGAACATAGCAACATGAAAGATCGGACGTACTGCCTCCTACGTCGGATGGCAAAGCTAACTTATAGGCAACCTGGCCTATTCTTCACATGACCTGAAAAGGCCCAAAGTAACTCGGGCTAAGTTTCTCTGCTTTCAATCTCGCCACACTTCCGGTGATACCTTCAAGAAGACCCACCGCCAACTCGAACTTGCGTCGCCGCCGACATCCGCACAACTTCGGTGACTCGAGCTGCCAATAGCCTCTCCTGGATAAGCTTCACCCTATCCACATCCTGCCGAAACAAGCATGAACCAACTATCTGAACCTTGCCAACATCGAACCAATCGACCGGCAACTTACACTTCCGCCCCTACAAGGCTTCATAAGGCGACATCCGAAAACTGAAATGGTAGCTATAAAACACTCCCTCAACAGGAGACAACAATCCTCACAGCTACCCCTGAAATCCCAACACTGGCCCGAGGGCGAATGCGATTCTGAGACTCACCTGAGTTCCTAACCCTGCCTGGTAAAACTTCCAGAAAAAGAAACACTGCACTGGCTCCACTGTCATAAGGTGAAGGTAGGCACCTCGTGCAGCCATACAACCTTCCTGATATTATCGTCTCGCATATCTTGAAGGACAAGATAGGCTGACCTCATCGGCCCGACTACTGGTCGAACACATCCACGAACTCGTACGCTGGTTTACTAAACTTGGGCCTAACACCCTCGTGACCCCAACACAAAGCGGGACCACCACAAACTGACCCCACCACCATACAGGCCGCGGGTTGACCCGCAACATGGCCTCAACCCGACCCGGCAATGCGCAGAACACTAGCTCCCCGATCCGGAATGATCTTACTAATCATGTTACGAAAACCTTGCGGTCTTCTTAGCTCAACTACCCTCTTTCATTTCACACAACTCAGGGACTTATATACAAATATATCCCATTTAAACTATGCACTCCGATAAGGGTCAAACATAAAATAACTCTTTTACCCAAGATGGCCTTGCCTCTAAGGTCTCTACGTATAAAACTCTAAGGCTTACACTTACCTTATCCCCAATCTTACCCTTTAAATAACCATGATTTCTAATCACAACTAACACAATGCTATCTGGACATAACACTTAAGGGATACTCATCCTATCACACATACAAATCTCTAGAGGGTTAAGGATATACTTGTATCTACTGCTTCACTCCCCTTAGTCGTTCTAATCAAACCTACCCCGTAGGGCGCATAGCTAGGGAATATGACGAACTACCCACCGATCCTGAAGGTTGAGTCCTCCTACTAGGACATCCTTTCGACACATGGCCCAGACTGCCGCCGGTAAAACAAGTACCAACTAAAAGACGACATTCCCCGGGATGACGCTCACACCGTGAATACCGAGGAAGATCAATCCGGCCGGGCCGAACCTACGTAGTGGCGAACCGAAGCCACGAGTTCGACCAACTCTGCATACTCGAACGCCCCAAGTGCGCGGAGGACCACTCTACGGTGGATGTGCATATCTAATTCGCCGCCGAGGCGGTTCGCCGAAAGTTACCAAAGGATCTCGCCGATCGCCTCTTCTCGCCCCCACGATTAACTGCCGATCTCTACGTTTCTCTGCGTCTTTGCATAAGCTCGCACGCAGCAATATCCATGCCGATCAAGAGCTACTCTTGCACAATCTTTCTTTAGATAGTCATCAAGACCCGTGATAAATCGGTACATCGATACTCTCTGGTAGCTACATCCTTAGCTAGTAATGTGGTCGCCCTTTGCAAACTATACCTTCGCATCGGGTCGTGAAACCGGTGTAAATGTCATGGCCGCAGAGAATCCGCCGCCGTGCTAAACTCGCTGGCCGTGGCGATGTCGCAGAACTCCCGAATGAAGCACCATATCGTGATGATTGGGCTGTGCCTCGTAACCTCTCAGACTAACTCGCAGCTCCTCACCGCCTTGCTCCGGCCCGTTGCCTTACACGGAGGCATAGCGGTGGAAAGAAATACGTTAGAGGGTCCAACTTATCACACGCCTCTAAGGCACGATCTCGTAATGAGAAGAATGGAAACCAATCCTAAATATCCTATAGCCTCACGATTATTGGTGTGGTGCACAACACACTGATAATCAAGACTCTACTGGATACGGTCTGTAGACACTTTCCGAGGATTAACTGCTCTGATACCACTTTTGTCACAACCCGAACCCGGGCCCGTGACTGGTGCCTTACCCCGGGCACCCAAGTAGCCATACATCAGAGTAATCAGCGGAATATAAAACAAGACATGAATAAAGTGAAGTGAAAACAGCTTATTCGAGAAAATTTGCTTTTCGGCATAATATATAAAACTTAAATCCGAACAGTTACATCCCTTTTACAGCTCTGCCCATAACAGTACTACAGACCTCTAAGAGTAACATGACAACAATGGCGGGACAGGGCCCCGCCATACCTCGAATGTGGCACCTACTACGACGGGACTATACCATCGATAAGCCTCCGAGAAACGGAGCTTCCCAAATGCCGAATCAGGACTCGAGAGCTAGGATCAACGACTAGTGTACCTCAACTCGCGCAGATGAACGCAGCCCGGGCGAGGTCGATAACAGTACCAAGTATGTGAATCAAAAATATCAGAATTGAAATCATAGTAGTCTATATAAAGCGGAGACATGTATGATAACCAAACTACAGCCACAATAAATAAGCGATCATGTCAAGTCGTGGACTCACGCCTCAAAGTCATCACTCAAATATAACAACGGGTCTCACGCCCACAACATCAATCATGCGTGGAATACCTTCTCACCGCGGCGATCATGATATAACAAAGACCAAGGAATACACATGAACACCGGTCCCACTGTGTCCTCATAAAACCGCACGGTAAGTACGAAGGCATAGCCGACTACTAAAACCCACAAGATAAACAAGGTCATAAATTGTATCATGAGATCTGTCTGCACCCACATGATCAAAGCCGCCACTCGCCCGCATTATCTAACGCGCGTCTAGCCCTCGAACTTCCCGCAGCCCGCATAGGCCACTCCAATGGCCCGCATGCAGGTATTCCCGCATCGAGGGTAGCTACTCCCAAGATCCGCCTCGACTCGCGATCCGCATGACCACATAGACCGCATGACCATAAAGGCCGCACACTAACTCGAGCTCCCGCAGCCCGCATAGGCCCCGACCCGCATGAGGTATTCTCGAATCATAGGTCACACGCACTACCGAGTCTACCCCGCATCGGAGGCGACAACCTCCCGGATGATGTCAAGGTGAGTGGTACAATACCAACATAACGGTGATAGTTAAACAACTTAAGCGCAATCGAGGAAAACCCCTTTACACAAACATCACAAGATAATAACACACGTAGATCCTAGCATGTTTACTTATCAAATCAACAAGAAGTATTACAAGGCTATCACAAACCAACACAATCAAGTTATTCACACAAGGTACTTTCTACTATATGATTAACAAGATCGGTTTTTTTATCCCCAAAGTACTTCATACAATAACTCTTTAAGAGATCTGTTCTTTCACAAATAGTCACACAATACTGTAGTATATAAAAATAGGTGACTATCTTTCAAGTAAACCAAAACACTTCTCTTTGTAAAAATCAAGTAACAACATTATTTTCCAAACGTTCAAGTTTGCCTAATTTCAAATGTTCAAGTTTCTCATTTTTCGAAAGGTTTCGTAGTTCATAGTTTTAATCACTTAATGATATAATTCTCCTTTAAAACGATTTGAGAAACATATGCCTTATATGTGAGTGGGTTATTCTTGTTTATAACAATCTTATTAAAGCACATGATCTAGGAAATGTAATATCATTTTGTCTCATCTTAGCTTCTATGCGGATGAGGTTTCTACCGGTTTTAATAATACTTAATTATTCAAGACATTTCCTTTTATTAGCGCTGCAATGGTTTGTTCGATACTTATTCGATTTTCAAATCAAGAAACATTAACCCATTTTAAAATCACGCACTCATTACTCATGAATGAGGTTTCACACTTATTAACAAAATTCATATTAATTCCTTTAAGTCAAGTCTCTTATCTTTTAAGATCAAGTCTCTTAACTTCTAAAATTAATAAACCATTCTTTTATCTTTCTTAAGCCGTTATACCTAACTTCCCATAAAGCTAGTATAACTCTTAAGTTTTAAAACCAAGTATTACTCTTCATAAAAATGATTCAAGATTCTTTGAAATACTTCAAGATTATTCAGCTTAAGTCAAAAGACATCCGTAATTATTATTCAGCTTAAGTCAAAAGACATTGCCGTACTTATTATTCGCTTAACACACGACGCTCACCGTACTATATATACTTTAAAATATCATGCTCAAGAGTATAGGAAGAATCACATACCTCGCGACGATTATCGACTATAAGCAAAACGCCCACTCGCTTATAACCCGCTAGCCTTGTCCACCTTCCAAGTAGCACATGCTACTCGCAGAACATTCAACCAATAAAGGCTATCAGTCTACTGTAAATACAGTCCTATGTAAGTACAGTTCAAACTTCTACCTATATATATTCTTCTGATGTGAATTCAGTTCAAGTCTTTTCTGTAATAACCTTCTATTACAGTTCAATTCTCTTCTAAGAATCTTATATTCATTTCTATACAAATACAGTATGTAATTTCCAATTACAATAGAAGGATAGGATTATTTACCTCGGTAAGCCCAAAATTATCCAAGTTTAATGTCGATCCTGAGCAACGTTTAGCTCCTACTCTGGGTGCTCCAACCCGCTCCAAACAACCCTTAGAAGTTCTACGCAACTTCTTCTTAATACTCCAACCAACTATGGAGATTTTCCTAAGGGTTTCGTTTTGTGGTGAAGGAAGTATAATAGTATTTACGGCTTTTAGATGTTGTAACCTTGGAATACTACAAGGTATTTGGGCTAAGGTATTTTGGAATAGTAACTATACTTGGAGAGTATTTCTACTAAGGGGAGGTAGTATTTATACGAGAACCACTAGGCATGGGTGTGCTACGCTAGCACTACTAGGAGAGAGGGTACCTCGCCAAAGGCCTCAAAGGAGGAGGGGTGCTCTCGGCCAGAGCTCAAGAGAGATGTCACGACCGAACCGGGCCCGTGGATCGTGCCTTACCCGGCACCCAAGTAGCCATACATCGTAGTAATCTGAACATAAAACAATAACATGAAACAACGAAGTATGAAATAATAACTGAGAAAAATTGCCTTTCGCATGTATATATGAAAACTTAAATTCAACAAGCATCCTATGACAACCCCGCCCACAACAAGATTACATGCACTTACGAATGATATGACAACAACGACGGACAGGGCCCGCCATACCCCGAACGCAAGCACCTACAACAACAGGGACTATACCAGGATAAGCATCCGAGGAACGGAGCTTCCCAAACGCTGAATCGTGGACTCAAGAGCGAGGATCAACGATCGTGTACCTTTACTGCGGATGAACGTAACGCAGCCGGGCGAGGTCGACGACAGTACCAAGTATGTGAAATCAAAATATCAGAATGAAATCATAGTAGTCTATATAAAGGAGAGACATGTATGATAACCAAACTACGATTCACAATAAATAAGCGATATGTCAAGTCGTGGACTCACGCCAAAGTCATCACTCAAATATAACAATGGGTCTCACGCCCACAACATCAATCACGCGTGGAATACCTTCCTCACGCCAGCTTCATGATATAAAAGCACCAAGGAATACATACGAACACCGTGTCCCACTGGTCTTCATAAAACCGCACGGTAAGTACGAAGGCATAGCCGACTACTAAAACCCACGCATAACAAGGTCATAAATCGTATCATGATCTGTCTGCACCGCCACATGATCAAAGCCGCCACTCGCTCGCATGTAACTAATGCGCGCGTCTAGCCCCGAACTTCTCGTAGCCCGCACGGGCCACCCGATGGCCCGCACAGGTATTCCCGCATCGAGGGTAGCTACTCCAGCCGCCCTCGACTCGCCGTCCGCACGGCCATATAGACCGCATGACCACAAAGGCCGCGACACTAACTCGAACTCCCGCAGCCCGCATAGGCCACACTGCACTGCATAAGGTATTCTCGAATCATAGTCACACAGACTACCGAAGTCTACCCCGCATCGGAGGCGACTTAACCCCAGATCAAGGTGAGTGGTATAATACCCACGTAACGGTTACCGCTTAAACAACATAAGCACAATCAAGGAAACCCCTTTACACAAACATCACAAGATACTAACACACGAGATCCTAACATGTTTATTTATCAACTCAACAAAAAAGTATTACAAGGATATCACAAACCAACACAATCAAGTTATTCACACGAGGTACTTTCTACTATATGATTAACAAGATCGGTTTTTTATCCCCAAAGTACTTCATACATTAACTCTTTAAAAGATACGTTACTTTCACAAAAGTCACACAATACCCGTAGTATATAAAAAATAGAGCGATTATATTTTGAAGTAAATCAAAACTCTTCTCTTTGTAAAATCAAGTAACATTCTTTTTCAAACGTTCAAGTTTTCCTAATTTCAATTACTCAAGTTTCTCATTTTGAAAGGTTTCGTAGTTCATAGTTTTAATCCTTTAAAACAATTTGAGAAACATATACCTTATGTGAGTAGTTATTCTTGTTCATAATAATCTTATTACAATGACCATGATCTAGGAAATGTAATATCATTTTGTCTCATCTTAGCTTCTATGCAGATGAAAGTTTCACCGGTTTTAATAATACTTTATTAATCAAAACATTTCCTTTATTAGCGCTACGTGGTTTGTTCGACATTCATTCGATTCAAATCAAGAAACATCATTCCTTTTGAAAACCAAAATACTCATTACTCACGAATGAGGTTTCACACTTTTAACAAAAATTCAATTAAGTCAAGTCTCTTATCTTTTAAGATCAAGTCTCTTAACTTCTTAAATTAATAAATCATTATTTTTATCTCTCTTAAGCCGTTATACCTAACTTCCCATAAAACTAGTATAACTCTTAAGTTTTTTAAAACCAAGTATTACTCTTCTGTTAAAAAAATGATTCAGTATTCTTTTGAAATACTTCAAGATTATTCAGGCTTAAGTCAAAAGACATTGCCGTAATTATTATTCAGGCTTAAGTCCGGAGACATTGCCGTAATTATTATTCAGTTAACACACGACGCCTACCGCATATATATATATTCTTTAAAATATCATGCTCGAGAGATAGGAAGAATCACATACCTCGTGACGGTTTATCGACTATAAGCAAAACGCCCAACGCATAAAGAGTCCGGCTAGCCTTTTTCCATCCTCCGAGTAGAATACGCTACTCGCAGTACTTCAACCTATAACGGTTATACAAGTCTATCAAAGTCTAGACTACTCTGCAGGTTAATCTTCTTATATGATTTCAGTTCAAGCCTTTTCTGTAATATCCTTCTATTACAGTTCAATTCTCTTCTATATACTTTCCTTGTATATACCTTATACTTAATTCTTATACTTCAATAGTATATACTCAATTTACAAAAGTGAGACAAGATATTTACCTCGATAAGCCCAAAATTATCCGAGTATAATGTCGATCCTGAGCAACGTTAGCTCCTACTCCGGGTGCTCTAACCCGCTCCAAACAACCCTTAGAAGTTCTACGCAACTTCTTCTTAATACTCCAACCAACTATGGAGATTTTCCTTAGGTTTCGGTTTGAGACAAAAGGACATAAGGTAGTATTTCCTGCTCTACGATAGAGGTATCTTTGGAATACTACAAGGTATACTACTAAGGTAATTTGGGTATAGTAACAATACTTTGAGAGTATTTCTACCAAGAGGGTGTATTTATACGAGACAACACCACAAGTGGGTACTTCTACCAACCCCACTAGAGGGGGAACTCTCGCCAAGGGAGGGTGCTCTCGCCAAAGGCCTCACAGGGAGGGACTCGGCCAAGACACTACACTAAGGGGAGGAAAAAGCTTTCAAGACTTAGAAGTTTTGGGATGAAGAAGTCTTCACAGGGAGGGGTATTTATAGGAGTTTAATGGACAAGATCAAGCCATGTGGGGCAAGTGAGGGCCAAGATGTGCCCAAGTGCCCCTAGTCCCTACTCCACAAAACAAGCCACAAAACATTGCACAAAACAAGGCCAAAACAAGGCATGAAATCGTCCCACTGAGCCTCACTTGTCAGTCCACTGAGGTGACAAATGTCACCCTCTCGTTGGTCCAAAATGTTTCGTCTCTGAAAAATCCGCAAAAATTAGAAATGACATAGCCGTAATTTACCCTACGCGAGTTGTGTAAAACGCTTCGTTTAAAAAAACGACTCTAACCGTGTTGTGCACAAAATATTTCGTCCAAGCCAACTTTAAAGTCCAAACTTTTTCACGCACGCCCCTTACGCACGCACTGAAATACGGTAAAACATTCTCCTCTCCTTAGAAACATTCGTCCCGAATGTTCCTTCTAAGTCTCAAACATACTTGCGCCAAGATAGTCTTCACTACTATACTTACGAACAAACTCGCCACACTGCCACGTAATCACTGCGCAAAATCGACATCCAAGTCCACGAAAACACCTCGACATCACAAAACCCCTTACCCGAGGTCTAAAATATACTTCTTTCGCACCTTCACTTTACAAAAGAAATGATCACATCTATGCTCGCAATACATGCTCGCTTCTTCCTTACGCTGTCGCACTTTCTCGCACACTCGAACTCTTTCTTACCATATCTCTCATCGATTCGTTTCCAAATCTACGGGTTACTATCTCTAACTTGGTCATCATTAATCGGGAACACTGGATGGATCTCCGATACTCTTCCAACATAGCCACATGAAAGATCGGACGTCGCTTCCTACGTCGGACGGCAAGCTAACTTATAGACAACCCGCCTATTATTCACATGATCCGAAAGGGCCCAAAGTAACTCGGGCTAAGTTTCTTCGCTTTCCAAAACTCGTCACACCCTATCCGGTGGTACCTTTAAGAATTTCCACCGTCAACTCCGAACTTTAAGTGTCGACGTCGATTATCCGCACTACTGCTGATTACGACTGCCGATAACCTCTCCCGGATAGGCTTCACCCTATCCCCATCCCGTCAAAACAAGTATGACCCCACTATTCAACTTTGCCAACATCGAACCGATCGACCGCATCTACACTTCCGCCCTACGAGGCTTCGTAAGGCGATATCCGAATCTGAAATGGTAGTTATAAAGCATTCCTCAACAGAGGCAACAATATTCACAGTACCGAAATCCAAACACCGCCCGAGGGCGAATGCCTTCTGAGACTCACCCGAAGTTCCTAACCCCGCTCGTAAAACTTCCGTAAAAACGAAATAGCCACCACCGGCTTTCATCGTCATAAGGTGAAAGCAGCACCTCGTGCAGCCTTACAACCTTCTACGATATACCAACACGGCCGAGTAAACGGTCCCGACCAAGAGCACGATGGCTGCCCCATCGCCCGACCATCGTCAACGCACCACGAACTCGTGACGGTTAACCAAACTCGGGCCTAACACCTCATGACTTATCACAAGCGGACCACCACAAACCGACCCCACCACCATACAAAGCCGCGGTTGACCCGCAACGTGGCCTCAACCCGACCCGCAAGAACGCCAAGAAACACTAGCTCCCGATCCGAAAACTCTCACTAATCACGTTAAAAACCTAGGCCTTCTTAGCTCAACTACCCTCTTCATTTCACACTACTCAGGGACTTATTATACAAACATAGCTCACGTGCACTATGCACTCCGATAAGGATCAAACATAACAATACATCTTTACCCGAGATGGCCTTACCTCTAAGGTCTCTACGTATAAAGCTCTAAGGCTCACACTTTTTCTTATCCCCCAATCTTACCCCTTTTTACTAACCATGGTTTCTAATCCCAACTAACACACTGCTATCAGAACATAGCACTTATGATATACTCGTCTTATCACACATACTGATCTCTAGAGGGTTAAGGATATACCTTTTTCTACTGCTTCACTCCCCTTAGTCGTTCTAATAAAACCTGCCCCGTAGGGCGCATAGCTAGGGAAGGTAACGAACTACCCACCGATTCTGAAGGCTGAGTCCTCCTACTTGGACATTCTTTCGACACCTGGCCCTGACGGTCGCAGGTACAACAAGTATCAACAAAAAGACGACATTCCCCGGGATGACGTCTGCCACACTGTGAACCGGAAGATCTGGAGCTCTGACCAACTCCTGCATACCCCGAACGTCCTGAACTCCCGCGAGGACCACTCGACCGTGGATGTGCATAATCTAATCCACGTGAGGTGACTCGCCGTAAAGTTACTAAAGGATTCTCGCTGCTCGCCCTCTTCTCGCCCCCTGCTAACCTGCCGATCTCTACATCTTCTCGCCGCGCATAAGCCCGCATACGTGCCATGCTCAAGCCCAACTGAAGAATTTCTCTTGCACAACCCTCTCTTAGATAGTCATCAAGACTCGCGGTACAACGGTATACTCTCTGGTAGCCAACTCCATAGCTAGTAACAGGGTCGCCTCTTTGCAATCTCTATTCTCTGTTCCCGGTCGTGGAACTGAAGGTTCAAAATGTCATGGCCGCAGTAGGAACTGCTGCCGCTGTGCTAAACTCGGCTGGGGCTGGTGATGTCGCAGAACTCCCCAAATGAAGCACCACCCCAGGTGATGATTGGGCCCGTGCCCACGTAACCCTCTCAGACTTACTCGCAGCCTCGCCGCTTCGCGCTCCTGCTCTGGGTTTGCCCTACGCGGAGGCATAACGGTAAGGGAAAGAAATACGTTAGAGGGTCCAACTTACAACACAACTCTAAGGCACGATCTCAGAGTGAGAAGAATGGAAACCAATCCTAAATATCCTATAGCCTCCTGATTATTGGTGTGGTGCACAACACACCGATAATCAAGACTCTACTGGATACGGTCTGTAGACACTTTCCGAGGATTAACTGCTCTGATACCACTTTTGTCACGACCCGAACCCGGGCCCGTGACTGGTGCCTTACCCGGGCACCCAAGTAGCCATACATCAGAGTAATCAGCGGAACATAAAACAATAACATGAAGTATGAAATAATAATCTGGGAAAAATTGCCTTTCGGCATGTATATATGAAAACTTAAATTCAATAGCACATCCTATGACAACCCCGCCTACAACAAGATTACATGCACTTACGAATGATATGATAACAACGACGGACAGTGGCCCGCCATACCCCGAATGCAAGCACCTACAACAACAGGGGACTATACCAAGATAAGCTCCGAGGAATGGAGCTTCCCAAACGCTGAATCAGGACTCAAGAGTGAGGATCAACGATCGTGTACCTTTACTCGCGGATGAACGCAGCCCGGCGAGGTCGAGACGACAGTACCAAGTATGTGAAATCAAAATAATGTAAATGAAATCATAGTAGTCTATATAAAGCAGAGACATGTATGATAACCAAACTACGCTTCACAATAAATAGCCATAAGTCGTGGACTCACGCCTCAAAGTCATCACTCAAATATAACAATGGGTCTCACGCCCACAACATCAATCATGCGTGGAATACCTTCCTCACCGCCAGCCTATGATATAAAAGCACTAAGGAATACATACGAACACCGTGTCCCACTGGTCTTCATAAAACCGCACGGGTAAGTACGAAGGCATAGCCGACTACTAAAACCTACGCATAACAAGGTCATAAATCAGATACGACCGCATCATTACATGATCAAAGCCGCCACTCGCCGCAAGATCTAATGCGCGCGTCAGCCCCGAACTTCGTAGCTCGCACGGGCCACTCCAATGGCCCGCATGAGGTATTCCCGCATCGAGGGTAGCTACTCCCTGCAGCTGCCCCGACTCGCCGTCCGCACGGCCATAGACCGCATGACCACAAAGGCCGCGACACTAACTCGAACTCCCGCAGCCCGCATAGGCCACTGCACTGCATAAGGTATTCTCGAATCATCGTCACATGCACCGCCGAGTCTACCCCGCAGACGGAGGGCGCTAACCCCGATCAATGAGTGGTATAATACCCACGTAATGCCTTTACCGCTTAAACAACATAAGCACAATCAGAAACCCTTTACACAAACATCACAAGATACTAACACACGAAGATCCTAACATGTTTATTTATCAAATCAACAAGAAAGTATTACAAGGCTATCACAAACCAACACAATCAAGTTATTCACACGAGGTACTTTCTACTATATGATTAACAAGATCGGGTTTTTTATCCCCAAAGTACTTCATACATTAACTCTTTAAAAGATACGTTACTTTCACAAAAGTCACACAATACCCGTAGTATATAAAAAATAGAGCGATTATATTTTGAAGTAAATCAAAACTCTTCTCTTTGTAAAATCAAGTAACATTCTTTTTCAAACGTTCAAGTTTGCCTAATTTCAATTACTCAAGTTTCTCATTTTCGAAAGGTTTCGTAGTTCATAGTTTTAATCCTTTAAAACAATTTGAGAAACATATACCTTATGTGTGAGTAGGTTATTCTTGTTCATAATAATCTTATTACAGCAGCCATGATCTAGGAAATGTAATATCATTTTGTCTCATCTTAGCTTCTATGCAGATGAAAGTTTCTACTGGTTTTAATAATACTTTATTAATCAAAACATTTCCCTTTATTAGCGCTGCTGTGGTTTGTTCGACATTCATTCTGATTTCCGAAATCAGTAAAACATCATTCCTTTTGAAAACCAAAATACTCATTACTCACGAATGAGGTTTCACACTTTTTAACAAAAATTCAATTAAGTCAAGTCTCTTATCTTTTAAGATCAAGTCTCTTAACTTCTTAAATTAATAAATCATTCTTTTTATCTCTCTTAAGCCGTTATACCTAACTTCCCATAAAGCTAGTATAACTCTTAAGTTTTTTAAAACCAAGTATTACTCTTCTGTTAAAAAAATGATTCAGTATTCTTTTGAAATACTTCAAGATTATTCAGGCTTAAGTCAAAAGACATTGCCGTAATTATTATTCAGGCTTAAGTCCGGAGACATTGCCGTAATTATTATTCAGTTAACACACGTACGCTCACCGCATATATATATATATTCTTTAAAATATCATGCTCAAGAGGATAGGAAGAATCACATACCTCGTGACGGTTTATCGACTATAAGCAAAACGCTCCAACGTACAGTAGTCCGGCTAGCCTTTTTCCATCCTCCGAGTAGAATACGCTACTCGCAGTACTTCAACCTATAACGGTTATACAAGTCTATCAAAGTCTAGACTACTCTGCAGGTTAATCTTCTGATATGATTTCGCTCAAGCCTTTTCTGTAATATCCTTCTATTACAGTTCAATTCTCTTCTATATACTTTCCTTGTATATACCTTATACTTAATTCTTATACTTCAATAGTATATACTCAATTTACAAAAGTGAGACAAGATATTTACCTCGATAAGCCCAAAATTATCCGAGTATAATGTCGATCCCGAGCAACGCTTAGCTCCTACTCCGGTGCTCCAACCCGCCCAAACAACCCTTAGAAGTTCTACGCAACTTCTTCTTAATACTCCAACCAACTATGGAGATTTTCCTGTGGTTTGAGACAAAAGGACATAAGGTAGTATTTCCGGCTCTACGTACAGAGGTATCTTTGGAATACTACAAGGTATACTAAGGTAATTTGGTATAAGTAACACTTTGGAGAGTATTTACCAGAGGGGTGTATTTATACGAGACAACACCACAAGTGGGGTACACTCGCCACCAACCCCACCAGGAGGGAACTCTCGGCCTTAGGGGTGCTTCGGCCAAAGGCTCACAAAGTGTCACGACCCATTCGGTCCGTGATCGTGCCTCACCGGCACCCAAGTAGTCATACATCGAGTAATCAGTGAAACATAAAGCAAGACATAAAATAGTATATAAAACAAGACATGATTTTGAGGAAAACATCGCTTTCGATATATAAATATAATCATGTTTTAGCGCTACATCCGACATCGCACTACGACTGCTGCACTCTAAGGAAATATACCACTATGGCGGACAGTATCCGCCATACCTCGATCAGACAAAAACTATCTACAACAGGAGATCATACCAAAAGTAGAGCCTCCAAGAGATGGAGCTCCCGACACCAACGTAGAGATCCTAAGGACGCGGATCTAGCACCGCTGCCTTACCGCGGCATGAACGCAGCCCCAAGGAGGTCAAGCATAACAGTACTAAGTATGCGAAATCGTAAAGTACTTAAATGAAAACATATCATTTTAGTTAAAACCTTTACAAATATGTATGAAACAACCAAAGAAACCGCACGTAGTGTCACATCATAAACAAGATCAACAATAGTAATCGTAATAGGTCTTGTCTAGGCCGCGAATGATCAAACAGGCCACTCGCCATATCATCATTCTCGCAAGCCTAATCCTCGACTCCCTGAGTCCGCATAGGCCACTCACGGGCCCGCATGAGGTAACCCCGCATCGAGGGTAGCTACTCCTGCATCGCCCCGACTCGCCGTCCGCATGGGCCACTGCATCGCATGAGGCATAACCCCGCATACTAACTCGAACTCTCAGAGTTCGCATAGGCCCTCGACCCGCATGAGGTATTCTCGAATCATGGTCCCAGACCGCCTGAGTCTACCCCGCATCGGAGGGCAGCTTAACCCCCGGTATCATCTCAAGAGGTGAGTGATAGTATACTAACATAACAACTTATCTTTTAAGTAACATAAGCACAACAAGGATACTCACCTATACAAACGTTACAAGATACTAACACACATAGCATCATATCATGTCTACTTATCAAACCATCTTATTATTCTTTTCACAATATAAGTCTGTTATAACACATAGGCAAACTTGTTTCTTTTATCAATCTTAAGTGGTTGTACTTACTTCCCATAAAGCTAGTATAACTCTTAAGCTTCTGTTTCAAAAATCAATTAGTTCTCTTCGCTTAATAAATGGTTCAAGAGTCCCTTTTGAAATGTTTTCGCTTCTTATTATTCAGCTTGCTTGAGGCATTGCCAGACGTATTATTCAGCTTAAGCCGTGAGGCATCGCTGTAAGTATTATTCGCTTAACACATGACGCCTACCGCACTATATACATATTGTAAAATATCATGCTTTAGGAAGAATCACATACCTTCTGAAATCCACCGCCAAGTCGAGTATGTCACAAGCAGAGAATCAAACTATAATAGTCACAGATATCTATCAAAGTCTAGACTATTCCGTAGAGTCATTCTAAACAGAGGGTCCTCAATTCTACGGAAAGTCTGGGCAGCACAACCCTACCCGGTGAGCTATATAAGTTCATCGTGAAAACAAATTCTATGTAAGTACAGTCAGATATTCTTCTTTATACCCTTCTAAGGTGTTACAGCTCAATTCTATTCCTTAACAACCTTCTAAGTATTTATACTTATTCTTATATTACAACAAGATATATATTCTAATTCAAAAGAGGGTGAGCAGTAGTTACCTCGGTAAGCCCAATAATATCCTAGAAAGTCGCTACTGAGCAAGGTTTTGCTCCTAAGTTGTATGTCTAAGAAAACCTTGAAGTTCTTCACAACTTCTTCTAAGTACTAAGGTATTTGGGCTAGGTATTTGGGCATTATAACAATACAAGAAGGCAACTTTTCTACCAAGGGAGTAGGTTTGCCAGGCTAGGCTGGGTAGCCTCACTAAGCTTCTCAAGGGGAGGGTGTGTTGGACGAAACAACAAGAGGAGAGGGAGGGATTTGAGACTTAGATAGATTGCTCAATTTAGGATGAAATAACTCTTCAACAAGGGGTATTTATAGGTCAAGACACGGCCAACCAATGGCCAAGATTATGCCAAGTGCAAGGCAAGTGTAGGTGAGGATTTAGGCAAGTTGTCCTTGGCCAACTTGCACACAAAATATCTATCCAACTTTATGACAAGGCTTGGCATTCCAATCGCCCTATTGCCGTGACAAGTCCACCAATGAGAGGGTGGAAAGTGTCGCCTCTCATTGGTCCAAAGTGTTACGCCTCTAAAAATCCGCAAAAATAAGAAATGACATAGCCGGATTTTATCCTATGAAAGTCGTGGAAACGCTTCGTCGGAAAACCGTCGCGGTGAGTTGTGCCTAAAAATCGTCCAAGGCCTAACTTTAAGACCAAAACTTTTCAGACGTATTCCTTTACGCACATACCGAAATACTGGTATAACATTCTCCTCTCTTAGAAACATTCGTCCCGAATGTTCCTTCCCAAGACATAACGCTAAGGTTCTTCAAAACTTAAATAGCTTGCAAAAAGCCACACACGGCCATAAACAACACTTAGGCATAAACGATAATGAAGATTTATAAGTAGGAAAGTGAATTACCCGAGGGGTGGGGAACAGCGAGGATACTTCGCCTCATGTCCTCCTCGGCTTCCCACGCCATCTCCTCCTCGAGCTCGCTCCGCCACAAGACTTTGACTGAAGCCACGCCCTTCGTCCGCAGACGCCTAACTCCGACGATCGATTATCGCATGGAATCTCTCATACGATAACCCCTGGCCACTGACATCGCCAATCGGATGTACCTAGACGGATCCCCGATACATCTCCTCAAAGATAGAAACGTGAAACATCGACGACCGCTTCCAGATCGGACGGCAGATCCAACTCATAGGCAACCTTGCCTACCTCGCGACAATCAAACGCCCAATGTACTTGGGCCAGTTTCCTTCTTCCCGAATCTCATCACACCCTTCATGGGTGACAATTTTAGGAAAACCCAATCATCAATCAGAAACTCGGATGTCGACGACGATGATCTCGCATACGACTTGCCGACTCGAGTCATTAATAGCCGCCTGATAAGCTTCACCTTATCCATCGCTCGCCGCACCAAATCGTCCCACTAGCCGCACTCGCCCACCTCGAACCAACCTATAGGCGACCGCACTTCCTCCCATACAAGGCCTCATAAGGCGCCATCCGAATACCGAGTGGTAGCTATTATTATACGCGAACTCAACTAGAGGCAAATGATCCTCCCAACTACCATCGGTCAATAACACAAAGCTCGCAAAGATATCCTCGCAGTCCGGATAGTGCGCCGCTCGTCCGTCTGCTCGTGGATGAAATGCGACTGTGCTCACCGCCCCTAAACCCTCTCGGAAGGACCTCCGTTGGCCGAACGGGCTCTTGCGATATGATCGAAGTAGGACTCCATGCACCGACGATCTCTGATGTAAAGTCCGCATAATCCTCACCAAAAGTCGCCCCGACGGAAGAAAGTGGGCTGATTTCACCGCCGACGATAACCCATATAGAATCATGTCTCCTCCGAGTGCGAGGTAATCCCGTGATGAAGTCCATGTTGATTACCTCCCACTTCCGTGTCGGATCTCTATCGTCAGAATAAACCACTGTGTCTCCGTGCTCTACCTTTACCGGCCGACAACACGGCACCGAGCTACGAACTCGCAACGCCCCTCTTCAAGCCATCCCACCAATACGTATCTAAGGTCGTGGTACATCTTGGTCGACCGGACGGATAGAGTAACGCCGCGCCGTGTGCTTCCCAAGAACTCCGCCAAGTCTCAAACATCCGAACACACAACTCGCCTCAAACCTTAGCACCCCATCAGTGCTACCTCAAAAGCGACTCTTGCCCTCACGTAAGAGTCAGATCACGATATCGAATCAAAGCCGGATCTCGAATCCGCCTTCTTCACCTCCTCAACGATGGAAGACTCGGCAACCTCACGAACGCTAACCCCATTGCTATCAGAATCAATCAAACGGACACCAAGGCTTGCTAACTGGTGCAACTCACGAACCATGTCCCTCCTCTCTAGCTGCACATCTGATAGGCTCCCCATCGACCTACGACTAAGAGCATCTGCCACAACATCGCCTTCCCGTGGTACAGATATCAACATCGTAATCCTTAAGCAACTCCAACCACCGCCTCGCGTAAGTTCACTCCTCTGTCAAGATATACCGGAGGCTCTTGTGGTCTGTGAAAATATCCACGTGAACCCCATACAAATAGTGCCTCCAGATCTTCAAAGCGCGAATCACGGCCGCCAACTCCAAATCACGCGGGTAGTTCCTCTCGTGTTTCTTCAATCGCCGGGATGCATATGCTATAACTCGCCATGCCGCATCAACACACATCCCAACCCGATGCCCGACGCATCACAATACACGCATATAACCATCCGACCTCCGAAGAGTAAGAACGGGCGGTCGCCGCC
Organism: Przewalskia tangutica; assembly: GCA_029844215.1. Lineage (NCBI taxonomy): Eukaryota > Viridiplantae > Streptophyta > Magnoliopsida > Solanales > Solanaceae > Przewalskia > Przewalskia tangutica. The sequence continues at coordinate 36,520,811 of CM056737.1, read as the reverse complement.
TCTTTCAAGAATCGAAACCCCGCCACAAGCATCACCATCAAACTCGTCGCTTCTCGAGTCACCTAGTCAATGGTGCAGATAGAAGCAAACTTCTCCACGAACCGATAATACTCGCAAGGCCTAAAATCGCGAACCTCTCGGAGTAGTAGAGTTCAGGCCAAGTCCCGATCGCTTCGATTCGCCAGATTAACTCGAATGCCATCACCCATAATATGCCCAAGAAACGCCATCAAGTCAACCAAAACTCACATTTGGAAAACTTGGCGCATAATCGCTGGTCTCGAGAATCACAAGACAGCCTCAAATGCTCCGCATGCCCCCGCTTCCGAGCGAATAAACCAAGATATCATCAATGAACACTATCACAAACGCGGTTCAAAAATGGTTTGAACACTCGGTTCATCAAATCCATGAATACCGCCGAGCATTGGTCAACCCAAAAGACATGACCGAACTCATAATGCCCGCATCGTCCGAATGCAATTAGGGACATCCACCTCTCGACTCGCACTGATGATAGCCCGATCGCAGATCAATCTTGGAGAAACATCTCGCACTCGCAATCGTCGAACAAATCATCAATCTCGGGAGGGGTATTCGTTTAATGGTCACCTTGTTCACCGTCAGAATCAACACACGCGCAGCGCCCCGCCCTTCTTCTTCACGAACAATACCGCGCTTCTGTGGAGAAACACCGGGCCTAATGAAGCCCTTCTCTAGCAAATCCCTGCCGATCCTTCGCCTCTCTCAACTCGGCAGTGCATTCTCAATGGCGGAATGGAAATAGGCCGAGTATCCGCAACACATCTATACAAAACTCGATCTCCTCTCGTGAGGGATACCCGGAGGTCATCCGAAACACGCCCGGGAACTCGACTACCGAATCGACGGAAAATCTGCACCGCAGCCTTCAAGATCAAACACCCAACGAGACGGTAGATATACCCTTCGCACCATCTTCCTAGCCTTGAGGTAGGAAATAAACCTACCCTTCGGCGATACCGTGCTCCTCCCACTCAACAACCGGCCTCAGAAACCGGAACTGCATTACTTTCTCTCTCAGCCTACATTGGCATAGCAAGAGGCTAGCCAATCCATCCCCATAATCACATCAAAGTCAAACATCTCCAACTCTATCAAGTCGGCGAGCGCTCGACGCATCAGAATGGTCACAGACAAGCTCCTATATACCCGCCGAGCTACCACCGAATCACCATCGCGTAGCTACCTCGAAAGTGGTTCATGGACTCTGCTCTATCCCTATCCTACTAGCAACAAGGGGAGATATATAGGACAGAGTAGAACCCGATCTATCAAAGCATACACATCAAACCCAGAACCGATAAGTACCGCGACGACATCAAAGTGAGGCCTCCGATCCCGCTTCTACCGGACAAGCATAAATGCGTTCTCGAGGACCGCTAGAATCGGGACTGAGCCACGACTCGCCGCGACTGCGACCCATGAGCACCCCGCCCCGGCGAGTAATCAGGAGATGATGAAGCGCAATGTAACTCGGGCCGAGCCCTACCACTCGCCGCTCGGCCGGACACCGCAAAGTGACCTCGCCGGCTACAATCGTAATAAGATCCAGTAGTACCACACTTCCCGTGAATGGGATCTACCGTGACGCCACACCGGGGTGGTCCCGATCGCCGCACTTCGCTACTCGACGCCCGCCTCGGGCCCCGGTCCGCCTCAAAACCGTGGGTCAGGCCGAGGACGGTGGAGTGCTCAGGCCGGGCCGTGGTGCGACCCAGATCGCCGCCGAGGCCGCCACCACGATAACCACCGTAAGACCCTCCCGCCCCGGCCTTCTTCTCGCCGCCGTCGCCCACTCGCCGACCTCTGCGCCCTCGCATCCAAGGGCGCGAGCTCGCACGCGGTAATGTCCATACCCGGCCGAGAGAAACCCCGCACATGACTCCGGCCATATAGTCGCTTCAGCCCGTGACATAGAGGTGCACCCTATCCTCCATATTCGCTACTAATGCCGGGACATATCGAGCCAATGAATCAAACTCGACATTGTACTCCCGACAAGGCCCTCTCTCGCCTCGCAGTAAAATCTATCACCGCGCCTCCTCATCCGCGAGGCAAGAAGTGAGCGAGAAAGCCTCGAGAACTCATCCCAAGTACTGGGACGCTGCGGTTTCCCGGATAACTCCCATGAATCAAACCAATCGATCGCGTATCACGCAAATTTATGTGAACCAAAGATCACGCACTGGTCTCCGACGCCGATCACTCTCAAAATCCTTCAAGCCGACGGATGAACTCGCGGATCATCCTCCGCCGACCCATAAAACTCCGCGGCTACCAAGAAGTCTCGTAGCCTCAAACTCTCGCCTCGTGAACAACGGTGCGACCGCATCGAGCTGAACTGAATCGCCGATTCAGCCTTCTCTCAGACGGGCCACAACTTTAGCCAAAAGTCGGGCTATCTCTCATTTCTAACTCTCCGCCTGTGCCGCGGGATGCGAGGCTGGTACCGTGGTCTCGGTGGCCGGGCGGCGCCATAGAACTCGGGCCGCTCGTATAGACCGGGCCTCGAGCCCTCGTGACTGGGTGTCTCGCTAGCGCCTCCTACGCTTTGCCCTTCGGGCCGGTCGCTTTACGGTGAGGCATAATCACATAGAAAGGAATACGTTAGGGGTCCAACCTATAACACGCCTCTAAAGCACGATCTCGTAATGAGAAGAATGGAAACCAATCCTAAATATCCTATAGCCTCGACATTGGTGTGGTGCACAACACACCGATAATCAAGACTCTACTAGATACGGCTCAGAGACACTTTCCGAGGATTAATCGCTCGATACCACTTTTGTCACGACCCATTCCGGCTCGTGATCGTGCCTTACCGGCACCTAAGTAGTCATACATCGAGTAATCAGGAAACATAAAGCAAGACATAAAATAGTTTATAAAACAAGACACGATTTTATGAGAAACATCGCTTTCTAAGATATATAAATATAATCATGTTTTAGCAAGCATCCGACATCGCACTACGACTATGCACTTCTAAGGAAATATACCACTATGGCGGACAGGGCCCCGCCATACCCCGATCAGATAAAAACTATCTACAACAGGAGATCATACCAAAAGTAGAGCCTCCAAGAGACGGAGCTCCCGACACCAACGTAGATCCTAAGACGCGGATCTAGCACTGCCGCTTACCGCGGCATGAACGCACTCGGGCGAGGTCAAGACAACAGTACTAAGTATGCGAAATCAGAAGTACTTAAATGAAAACATATCATTTTAGTTAAAACCAGTTTACAAATATGTATGAAACAACCAAAGAAACCGCACGTAGTGTCACATCATAAACAAGATCAACAATAGGTAACTGTAATAGGTCTTGTCTAGGCTGCGAATGATCGAAACAGGCCACTCGCCATATCATCATTCCGCAAGCCTAATCTCGACTCCCGAGTCCGCATAGGCCACTCACGGGCCCGCATGGTGTAACCCCGCATCGAGGGTAGCTACTCGCATCGCCCCGACTCGCCGTCCGCATGGCCACTGCATCGCATGAGGCATAACCCCGCATACTAACCTCGAACTCTCGTAGCTCCGCATAGGCCCTCGACCCGCATGAGGTATTCTCTAATCACGGTCCTGCATCACCGAGTCTACCCCGCACGGAGGGGCATTTAACCCCAGATCATCTCAAGAGGTGAGTGATAGTATACTAACATAACAACTTATTTTTAAGTAACATAAGCACAACAAGGATACTCACCTATACAAACGTTACAAGATACTAACACACATAAAGATCATATCATGTCTACTTATCAAACCATCTTATTATTCTTTTCACAATATAAGTCCGTTATAACACATAGGCAAACTTGTTTCTTTTATCAATCTTAAGTGGTTGTACTTACTTCCCATAAAGCTAGTATAACTCTTAAGCTTCTGTTTCAAAAATCAATTAGTTCTCTTCTGTTTAATAAATGGTTCAGTAGTCCCTTTTGAAATGTTTTCGCTTCTTATTATTCAGCTTAAGAGGCATCACCGCACGTATTATTCAGCTTAAGCCAGGCATTGCCGTAAGTATTATTCGTTAACACATGTACGCTCACCGCACTATATACATATTGTAAAATATCATGCTTTAGGAAGAATCACATACCTTCTCTACAAATCCACCCGCCAAGTCGAGTATGTCGCGCAGAGAATCAAATCATAATAGTCACAGATATCTATCAAAGTCTAGACTATTCTCAGAGGTCATTCTAAACAGAGGGTCCTCAATTCTACTGAAAGTCCGGGCAAAGACAACCCTACCCATGAGCTATATAAGTTCATCGTGAAAACAAATTCTATGTAAGTACACAGATATTCTTCTTTATACCCTTCTAAGGTGTTACAGCTCAATTCTATTCCTTAACAACCTTCTAAGTATTTATACTTATTCTTATATTACAACAAGATATATATTCTAATTCAAAAGAGGGTTAGGATTAGTTACCTCTGAAGCCCAATAATATCCTAGAAAAGTCGCTACTGAGCAAGGTTTTGCTCCTAAGTCAGATGTCTAAGAAAACCTTAGAAGTTCTTCACAACTTCTTCTAAGTACTAAGGTATTTGGGCTAGGTATTTTGGGCATTATAACAATACAAGAAGGCAACTTTTCTACCATGGAGGGTAGGTTTCGCCAGGCTAGCTGGTAGCCTCCTAAGCTTCTCGGGGAGGGGTGTGTTGGACGAAACAACAAGAGGGAGAGGGAGGGATTTGAGACTTAGATAGATTGCTCAATTTAGGATGAAATAACTCTTCAACAAGGGGGGTATTTATAGGTCAAGACATGGCCAACCAATGGCCAAGATTATGCCAAGTGCAAGGCAAGTGTAGTGAGGATTTAGGCAAGTGTCCTTGGCCAACTTGCACACAAAATATCTATCCAACTTTATGACAAGGCTTGGCATTCCAATCGGCCCTATTGCCGTGACAAGTCCACCAATGAGAGGGTGGAAAGTGTCGCCCTCTCATTGGTCCAAAGTGTTACGCCTCTCTAAAAATCCGCAAAAATAAGAAATGACATAGCCGGATTTTATCCTATGAAAGCCGTGGAAACGCTTCGCCTGAAAACCGCTCGCTTGTGAGTTGTGCCTAAAAATCGCCCAAGGCCTAACTTTAAGACCAAAACTTTTGTACGTATTCCTTTACGCACATACTGGAAATACGGTATAACACAAAGGGGAGGACTCTCGCCAAGACACTACACTGGGGAGGAAGAAAGCTTTCAAGACTTAGAAGTTTTGGGACGAAGAAGTCTTCACAAGGGAGGGTATTTATAGGAGTTTAATGGACAAGATCAAGCCATGGGGCAAGTGGAGGGCCAAGATGTGCCCAAGTGCCCCTAGTCCCTACTCCACAAAACAAGCCACAAAACATCAGACAAAACAAGGCCAAAACAAGGCATGAAATCGTCCCACTTGAGCCTCACTTTATCTGCTCACTGAGGGTGACAAGTGTCACCCTCTCGCTGGTCCAAAATGTTTCGCCTCTAAAAATCCGCAAAAATTAGAAATGACATAGCTGAATTTACCCTACGCGAGTTGTGTAAAACGCTTCGCCGAAAAACAACTCTAACCGGTGTTGTGCACAAAATATTTCGGCCCAAGCCAACTTTAAAGTCCAAACTTTTCACGCACGCCCCACGCATATACTGAAATACGGTATAACAAGAGAGGGGGAGAAAGGGATTTAAGACTTAGAAAACATTTTTGGGATGAAGAAGTCTTCAACAAAGGTGGGTATTTATAGGCCAACCAATGGCCAAGATCATGCCAAGTGCAAGGCAAGTGTAGGGTCAAGATTCATCCATGTGTACCTTATCCATCTACCACACAAACATCACAAAATATCCTACCAACTCCAATGCTCCATTTCGGCTCATTACCGCCCACACATCCACCAATTAGAGGGTGACAAGTGTCGCCCTCTCGTTGGTCCAAAGTATTTCGTCTCTCGGAAAAATCCGCAAAAATAATAAATGACATAGCCGAATTTTCCTTCGCAAGTTTAGTAAAACGCTTCGCAAAAAAAAACGATTCTAATCGGGTGTTGTGCACAAAAATATTTCGGCCAAGTCTACTTAAAATTCAAACTTTTCTACGTACGTCCTCACGTACATACTCTGAAAATACGGGGTATAACATGGGCCTAACGTCAGAAATGCGAGATTATGATATACCGATTCAAGTTGTTAAATTGCAATGCTTCGGAAATGGCGACAACTGAATGTGCATTTTCCAATTTCGGCACATCATGTTTAGGCTTGGATTTGTATCATTGTCATGCTACACATGGTATGCTGGTTGGTCGTTGGGTTGTGAAACTCGTCGACAAGTTTTGGTGTTTTCCTAATTGTGGCGTCGATATCAATGACTGACTCACCTAAGGTGTATGCATGCATGACTTAAAAATAAAGGGTGCTATAACTCTATCTTAAGTTTCTAAGATTTTGCTTACTAAACGCAAGGTTCTCGAGCGGACTACTCGAGTGAGAAGGCGACGCGGCCGCCAGATGGTCCGGACGCTCCGTGCAAAATGTCAACTCTCTTAAATTTGGGTCTTTGAAAGAAATTTGCATGCGCAAAGCACACCTCGCGTGTAATGTGTCATAGTGTGATTTTTTCGTAAGGGAAGAAATATGAACGGAATGACAGTTTAAGGAAAACAGTAAAATAAGATAGCAATTGCAACACTTAAGCATACAAAATTAAAGCAAGTAATTTAATGCATTTAAAACAAATAAAACCAAACAATAATAAACCTAGGTTTGCTATGGTTAAAAACTTGAGTCGCCAAATGAGTCGCTATGTGTCACACCCCATTTTAACCGAAGTCGAAAATGATGTACGACATGTAGGTGATTCCTAAATTGATTTAATGAGTCGCCACCTAATTATTTTGGTGATTTAAGACACCTAAATATCTAACTAAAATGCTGCAAATGTAAACTCCAATTTAAAAGGTCTGCAAAATTTATGAGATTTTGGGTAAGGGTTCTTTATTATCCTAAAGGTAAGGGATTATGCATCCTTCAGGATCCGCTAACTTGCGGTTGTCCGATCAAAACTAGGTTAATTATTGTATTTTAAAATGCACGTTTGTGAAAGTATAAAGTTAAGAAGAGATGTTGCAAATAATCACTTGGAAGATGTATATTTTTTGAGAAATTTGCATGAGGTTTACTTTAAAAATGTATGGAAAATAGTTGTTTGAAAATTATATGTTATGTATAAAATTAAAGTTTTATGAAAATATGCACTTGTAAGACATTATTAAAAATGTATGTTTTAGAGATATGAAAAATAAATTGCTTTTAAGCTATTCTCCCCTTTAATTTATTGGTATTAAGTCTATCTAATCTACGCATTTCAATATTTATGCAAGATTACATATCTAAAATTAAAACAAAAGTAAAGACTAATTAAAGAGTAAGATAAGAGAGTGACATACGGCGATGACATCATTATTCTACCATTTGGTTTTGGAATTCAAGCCTGGGAACGCAAAGGACATGAATACGATCTTCGCTTCGTCGTGGTTGCATCAGTCTCACAATGAGACTCTTCACATGCTCCCGATGCATTTCATGTAAAACAAAGAAAAGAAAAGGATTAGTATAGGTGCAAACCGTATACAATAATGCAAATAAATAAAGTGTAAACTTAAACACATATGTTTTATCACTTAATTATATTAGTCCAAAATTAATGGATCTAATAAGTAAGGCCCAAATATTGCCTTAAATCAAATCGGGCCTCTGAAGAACACAAAGAGTCTGGATATTATTTATTTAAGATTCGTGGAGCAAAACAGAGAAAGTAGGCTCAAACATGAAATAAGTCCAATTCTTAAAAATTAAGCAAACCTGCCCGTCTATTATCTCTCACGGATGAAGTCAACATGTAAGGATTATTTATGATATGCATAATACTAAACAAAATACCATTTGAATAAATAAATACATACATCTATATATATATATGCCTCGTGGTAATGTCATTTGATTTAATTTTATATTTTAGACATGGCATAACAATATGACTCAAACAAACTCAACTCATAATCATATAGTGACTCAAAGGAAGAAATCTCATGAACTCAGATATTCAGGAAAAGTGGTCAAGCCACAACAGCCATAGACGCCACTTCTAACTTATGATTTTTCTATATCTGACAATAAAATAGATATGGTGTGCATGAATTTAAACCCATCAAGGATACCCGACTTTTGAATTAAAACTACCACACGACAAAGTCTAAATGGATGTCAACACGCTACAAGTCTCATACCAAGCTTAAATTTAACTAAGATAAATAAAATGCATAATATAAATCAAACCCACCATACAAATAGCCGAATAGGTAGCAAACCTTATTTTGAAATTTGAATACACATTAAATTTAAACAGTCATAATCAAACCAAATCATTCATGAAACCAGTTATACACAAGATTGCACTACCTAAATATACATGTAGGATTGATTTATGCTATTTTTATACTCTAAGCAAAGATACTAGTCATGAATTGACATAAAATTATTCAAATAAATCAATGGACACAAAACAGATACATAGCAGGCTGAATTTAAAAAAATGAAAGAAGAGGTATTCGCGGACATTTTTGGGGTGCAGCGAACTGAGGCAGAGGTCCTTCAGATTCAAACGGACTTTAAATTCACTGAACCAGTAAAGTATTTTTTTAAGCTTGTTTTTAAGAAGATTGAGCAGAATATGGGAAAATATTTGAGTGTGTCGAAGAGGGTCCAGCGACGGCGGTTCAAGATTGTTTTCGAATCTTGCCCAACTCGAATCAAAATAGAGTTTTCTTTAAAAACTTGTCTCAAAGTTTTAATAACAAATGCAAAGTATTTTTGGGTTTTTGAAAAGAGGTACAGCGGTGGCTCTCGAAGGTGTTTCTGAGAGTTTGAGTAAAGAAATATTTTAGTGTTTGATAAGGGAGTAAGGCGGCGGCTCGAAAGGTGTCCGAAAATGGACTTCATAGCTTAGTATTTATAGGATGAAACTAGGGTCGTTAGGGCTCAACAATTTGAGTGGGATTTGTTGTTTCAGATTTTTGAACTTGGTCAAACAAATCCGTTAAAAATCGAGCGTTTGGACAGTTTTCAATGCTTCACGTGATATAGCACGAAAATGGAGTGACAAATTTTGTGTATTGTGGAAAGAGCTATTTTTTTCGAATTTGGAAGAGAGAAAGGGATGGGAGCTGCGGCGGATCTCCCTGGGGCAGCTGCTTTGGGCGATTTAGGGGGTATTTGGGGAATGAGATTTAGGTTTTGATTTTATGTTTTGGGGATTTTGTGGGAAGTGGACGAAAATTGGGCTGTGGGATATTTGGGCCAGCTGAAGAGTTTGGGAAATTAATGTTTGGGCTTCAGATTTAGGGGAAAATGATTTGGGCATTGGGAATATGGGGTAGGTTTTAAAATTTCAGGGGAAAAATAATGGGCTACGGATTTTTGGGCTGCAAATTGTATTTTGTTTGGGTGTTAAAAAAATAGTTTAATTTTACGATAAATAATCGGAAGAGAGGGACAAAATTGGGTGTCAACAAAGGCCCACTCCTCTTCGTTTTGGTTTTCAAATTGGATGTGGTTTTAAGGTCGTCTTTCCTATTTTTGTTGCTCGAGCATAGGGGACCTCAGATTTATTCAAATGTTTGATAATCCACTATTGTAACAATAATTTTCACCCTATAGAAGTATTTATGAAGGTTTCAGCATTGGCCTAAGGCTTAGTACATATCGGCAAGGATGACGCCATCAAGTTAAAGTATTTAGTTTCTCCATTTGTGGTTATACCATGAAAAATATCATGGGTGACATAAATGACACGAGTATCTATGGCAAGGTGTCTCAGATTTGGAAAATACCATGAGTTCCAATAAACATATGACAAAGGCTAAGTGTCGTGGCTTCCCACTCAAGAAAGGTTTGAACTCTATAAGTACTCATGAATCCTCTTTTGGTTCCAAAGTGGTTGTAAAAATTCCTAAAAGCTATAGTTGGAACGAAGATCCAATTGGCACTAACTAGGGATAGCAATTTCATAATTTCATCGGGAGTGGGTTTGTGTGGGATCAAAAGGTTGTGGTCGGGTTTCTTCTTACTCCTTACACAAGTTTTATTACTGTCGATGCAATCCTAGATCTCCTTCAAGTCAGGGTCATCTCCAACTCGCTGAACCTAAACACCATTCTATCACAATCCCAATACCAGGTGAGGACCTATATCAGTTCTCTAAAACATCTCATCGTCATCCACAAGGGTAGGTGTTCTGTCACCTTTCTTTATTGTGAGGTATCTAACTAAGCCCACCAAATTTTCAGCATTTCAGGTGCTTTGAGGACCATGTCCAATTTTAGGTTGGAAGGCATCTACAAAGCATAGCTATCACGACCCGTTCCAGGGCCCGTGACTGATGCCTTACCCGGGCACCCAAGTAGTCATACATCAGAGTAATCAGCGGAATATAAAAACAAGACATGAAACAAATGTAAATTAAGACACCGTTTATCTGAGAAGAGTCGCTTTCGCATATATATATATAAAACCAAAATCGCGCTACATCCCAACTGCATAATAGACTACGCACTTAAGGAAGTAAACAACTATGGCGACAGTGGCCCCGCCATACCCCGAATGTACAAAACTATCTACAACAACAGTGAGATCATACCTAAAAGTCGAGCCTCCGAGAAGCACGGAGCTCCCGACACCAAAGAAAAGATCCTAAGATCGAGGATCCGCTACCGCTTCCCTTTACTCGCGCATGAACGCAATGCCGCGACTGCTCGGCCCGTGGATCGTGCCTTACCGGCACCCAAGTAGTCATACATCGTAGTAATCACGGAAATATAAAGCAAGACATGAAACAATTTATAAAATAAGACACGCTTTATGCGAGAAAACATCGCTTTCTAAGATATATATATAAACATGGTTTAGCGCTACATCCGATAATCGCATAACATGACTACGCACTTAAGGAAATATATAACTATGGCGACAGTGGCCCCGCCATACCCGATCAGATAAAACTATCTACAACAGGAGATCATACCTAAAAGTAGAGCCTCCTAAAAGACGGAGCTCCCGACACCAACGTAGAGATCCTAAGAACGTGGATCTAAAGACCGCTGCCTTACCATGCAGATGAACGCAGCTTCAAGGAGGTCAAGATAACAGTACTAAGTATGTGAAATCAGAAAGTACTTAAATGAAATCATAACACTTTTTAAAACCGCTTTACAAATATGTATGAAGCAATCAAGGGAACCGCACATATGCCACATCACAAACAAGAGCAACAATAGGTAAACCGTAATAGGTCTTTTCTAGGTCGCGAATGATTCAAGCAGGCCACTCGCCAGATATCACTCGCAAGCCTAACTCGACTCCCGAGTCCGCATAGGCCACTCACACGGGCCCGCATGAGGTATAACCCCGCATCGAGGGTAGCTACTCCTGCATCGCCCCGACTCGCTGTCCGCACGGCCACATGCATCGCATGAGGCATAACCCCGCATACTAACCTCGAACTCGTGAGTTCCGCATAGGCCCCCGACCCGCATGCAGGTATTCTCAATCACGGTCCTGCATCACCGAGTCTACCCCGCAGACGGAGGGCGCTTAACCCCAGATCATCTCAAGAGGCGAGTGATAGTACACTAACATAACAACTTATCTTTAAACAACATAAGCACAACAAGGATACTCTTATACAAACGTTACAAGATACTAACACACATAGCATCATATCATGTCTACTTATCAAACCATCTTATTATTCTTTCACAATTCAACATAAGTCCGTTATAAACACATAGGCAAACTTGTTTCTTTTATCAATCTTAAGTGGTTATACTTAACTTCCCATAAAGCTAGTATAACTCTTAAGCTTCGCTTTAAAACCAGCTAGTTCTCTCTGCTAAAAATGATTCAAGATTCTTATGAAACGCTTTCAGATCTTTATTATTCAAAGCTTAAGTCAGGCATCATTGCCGTAAGTGTTATTCAAAGCTTAAGTCAAAGACATTGCCGTAGTTATTATTCGCTTAACACACGACGCCTACCGCACTATATATATTGTAAAATATCATGCTTTAGGAAGAATCACATACCTTCTCAAATAAACCACCGCCAAGTCAATATGTCACGCAGAGTCACCATAATAGTCACGCACATCTATCAAAGACTACTCAAGGTCATTCTAAACAGGGTTCACATTTCTATGGAAAGTCACAAAGACTTCCTACCCATGAGCTATATAAGTTCATCAGAAAACAAATTCTATGTAAGTACAGCTTTGATTATTCTTCTTTAAACCCTTCTACCGTGGTAACAGCTCAATTCTATTCTCGTGATATTCTTCTAAGTATTTAATACTTATTCTAATACTACAACAAAGAAGTATTCTCTAATTCAAAAGAGGGTTAGGATTTGTTACCTCAAGAAGCCCAATAATATCCTAGATAAAGTCGCACTGAGCAAGGTTTAGCTCCTAAGTTGTACGCTCCAGAGCTCCAAGAAACCTTAGAAGTTCTTCACAACTTCTACTAAGTACTAAGGATTTGGGCTAGGTATTTTGGGCATTATAACAATACTAGAAGACAACTTTTCTACCAAGGGAGGGTAGATTTGGCTAGGCTATGGGGGTATTCGCCATGGCCTTCACAAGGGAGTGGGAGGTGTTGACGAAAAGGCTACAAAGGAGAGGAGAGGATTTTCAAGACTTGAAAGATTTGTGGACGAAGAACTCTTCATCTCTACGGGTATTTATAGGTCAAGAAGTTGGCCAACCAATGGCCAAGATTAAGACAAGTGCAAGGCAAGTGTAGGTGAGGATTAACTATACACAAATATCCTACCAACTCCTTGACTTGTGCACAAGGCACAAAAACGTACATTGTTAGCCAATTCGGCCCAAACGGACGATTAAGTCCACCAATCGGAGGTGCTGCGTCGCCTCCCGCTGGTCCAAAATGTTTCGCCTCTAAAAATCCGCAAAAATTAGAAATGGCATAGCCGGAATTTACCCTACGAAGTCGTGGAAACGCTTCATTTAAAAAAACTATTCGCTTTGTGAGTCAGGCCCAAAAAAACGCTTTGCCTAAACTTTAAGGCTAGACTTTTGACGTATTCCCCACGCATATACTCCGGAAATACGGTATAACATTCTCCCTCCTTAGAAACATTCGCCCCAATGTTCCTTCCCAAGACGCTTAACGATAAGATTCTTCATAACTTAAATAATGCAAATGCCACACACGCCACGTAACAACACTTATGCAGAAACGATAACTAAAATTTACAATTATGAAAGTGAATTACCGAGGCGGGAATAGGTGAGGATACTTCGCCTCATGTCCTCCTCGCTTCCCACGCCATCTCCTCCCCGAGCTCGCTCCGCCACAAGACTTCGACTAAGCCACGCCCCGTCCGCAGACGCCTAACTCCGACGATCGACTATCGCTATGGGAATCTCTCATACGATAACCCCTGGCCACCGACATCGCCAATCGGTGTACCCTAGATGGATCCCCGATACATCTCTCAAAGATAGATACGTGAAAATCGATGCACCGCTTCCAGACGGACGGCAGATTCAACTCGTAGGCAACCTTGCCTACCTCGCGACAACTAAACGCCCAATGTACCTAGGGTCGAAGTTTCTTCTTCCCGAATCTCATCACACCCTTCATGGGTGACACCTTTAGGAAAACCCAATCATGAACTCGAACTCAAGATGCCGACGACGATGATCTCGTGATACGACTGGCCGACTGAGTCATTAATAGCCGCCTGATAAGCTTCACCTTATCCATCGCTCGTATCAAATCTGGTCCCACTAGCCGCACTCGCCCACATCGAACCAACCTATAGGCGATCCGCACTTCCTCCCATACAAGGCCTCATAAGGCGCCATCCGAATACCTGAGTGGTAGCTATTATTATACGCTAACTCAACTAGAGGCAAATGATCCTCCCAACTACCATCGGTCAATAACACAAAGCTCGCAAAGATATCCTCAAGAGTCCGATAGTGCGCTCGCCGCCCGTCTGCTGGATGAAATGCAGACTGTGCTCACCAAGGCCCCTAAACCCTCTCGAAGCGACTCTGGTTAGCCGAACCGCTCTCGCTCGATATGATCGAGGTAGGGACTCCATGCACCGACGATCTCTGATGTAAAGTTCGCATAATCTCACCGGTGGTCGCCCCGACGGAAGAAAGTGGGTTGATTTCGCCACCGCCGACGATAACCCATATAGAATCACGTCTCCTCCGAAAAGCGAGGTAATCCCGTGACGGTCCATGTTGATTACCTCCCACTTCCGTGTCGGATCTCAATCGCTCAGAATAAAACCACCGTGCCTCCGTGCTCTACCTTCACCGCCGACAACACGCACCGAGCTACGAACTCGCAACGCCCTCTTCAAGCCATCCCACCAATACACAGATCTAAGCGTCGTGGTACATCTTGGTCGACTCGACGGATAGAGTAACGCGCACCGCAGTGCTTCCCAAGAACTCGCCGCCAAGTCCTCAAACATCCGGAACACACCGCTCTCAAACCTTAGCACCCCATCAGGTGCTACTCAAAAGCGACCCTTGCCTCACGTAAGAGTCAGATCACGATATCGAATCAAAGCCGATCTCGAATCGCCGCTCTTCACCTCTCGACGATGGAAGACTTGAACCTCACGAACTCTAACCCCATCGCTATCGTAATCAATCAAACGGACACCAAGGCTCGCTAATCGATGCAAATCACGAACCATGTCCTCCTCTCTAGCCGCACATCCGATAGGCTCCCATCGACTCACGACTAAGAGCATCCGCCACAACATCGCCTTCCCTGGTGGTACAGATATCAACATCGTAATCCTTAAGCAACTCTAACCACCGCCTTCGCCGTGAAGTTCACTCCTCTCGTCAAGATATACCGAGGCTCTGTGGTCTGATAAATATCCACGTGAACCCCATACAAGTAGTGCTCCGCATCTTCAAAGCGTGAATCATGGCCGCCAACTCCAAATCACGCGGGTAGTTCTCTCGTGTTTTTCACCGCCGACGCATATGCTATAACCCCGCCATGCCGCATCAACACACATCCCAACCCGATGCCCGACGATCACAATACACGACATAACCATCCGACCCTCCGGAAGAGTAAGAACGGGCGGCCGCCTCTTTCAAAGAATCGAAACCCCGCCACAAGCATCACCATCAAACTTGGCCGCTTCCGAGTCACCTAGTCAATGGTGCGTAGATAGAAGCAAACTTCTACGAACCGCCGATAATATCCTCGCAAGGCCCGTAAAATCGCGAACCTCTCTGGAGTAGCAGGTTCAGGCCAAGTCCTCGACCGCTTCGATCTTCGCCAGACAACTCGAATGCCATCACTCATAATATGCCCAAGAAACGCCATCAAGTCAACCAAAACTCACATTTGGAAAACTTGGCGCATAATTGCTGGTCCCGAGAATCACAAGATAGCCTCAAATGCTCCGCATGCTCCCGCTCGAGCGAGAATAAACCAAGATATCATCAATGAACACTATCACAAACGTGTCCAAAAATGGTTTGAACACTCGCTCATCAAATCCATGAATACCACGAGCATTGGTCAACCCAAAAGACATGACTCAACTCATAATGCCCGCATCGTCCGAATGCACCCTGGGACATCCACCTCTCGACTCGCACTGATGATAGCCCGATCGCAGATCAATCTTGAGAAACATCTCGCACTTCGCAATCCGGTCGAACAAATCATCAATCTCGGAAGGGGTATCTGTTTAATGGTCACCTTGTTCACCGTCAGATCAACACACATGCGCAGCCCCCGCCCTTCTTCTTCACGAACAATACCGGCGCTCCCTGTGGAGAAACACTAGGCCCGATGAAGCCCTTTCTCCAAAGAAATCCTCACCTGGTCCTTCAACTCTCTCAACTCGGCAAAGCTATTCTCAGATGGCTGAATGGAAATAGGCCGAGTATCCGCAACACATCTATACAAAACTCGATCTCCTCTCGTGAGGGACACCGAGGTCATCCGAAACACGCCTGGGAACTCACGACCATCGGAATCGATCAAAAATCTGGTACCGCAGCCTTCAGATCAAACACCCGAACGAGATGGTAGATATACCCTTCGCACCATCTTCCTAGCCTTGAGGTAGGAAATAAACCTACCTCTACGATACCGCGTTCTCCCACTCAACAACCGGCCTCGTGAAACCGAACCGCATTACTTTCTCTCAGCTTCACATTGGCGAGCAAGAAGTTAGCCAATCCATCCCCATAATCACGCCAAGTCAATCATCTCCAACTCTATCAAGTCGCTAGTGGTCCGACGATCAGAATGGTCACAGACAAGCTCTATATACCCGCCGAGCTACCACCGAATCACCCATCGCGTAGCTACCGAAAGCGGTCTATGGACTCGTGCTCATCCCTATCCTACTAGCAACAAGGGAGATATATAGACAGAGTAGAACCCGATCTATCAAAGCATACACATCAAACCCAGAACCGATAAGGTACTGTGACGACATCGCGAGGCCTCCGATCCCGCTTACCGACAAAGCATAAATGCGGCTCGAGGACCGCTAGAATCGGGACCCGAGCCACTACCGCCACACTGGCCGACCCACGAGTACTCGCCCCGGGCGAGTAATCGTAGGAGATGATGAAGCGCAATGTAACTCGGCGTCGAGCCTACCACCGCCACGCCGGCCTGGACAGCCTCGCAGTGACCCGCTGCACAATCGTAATAAGCTCCAAAAGTAGTACCACACTTCCCGTGAATGGGATCTACCGTGACGGCCACACCGGGTGGTCCCGATCGCCGCATTCTCGCTACTCGACGCTCAAGCCCTGGCCCCGGTTCGCCTCAAAACTCGGGCCAGGCCGGTGACGGTGCAGAGTGCTCGAGGCCGTGGTGCGACCCAGATCGCCGAGGCCGCCACCCCGAGCAACCACCGTAAGACCTCCCGCCCGCCTTCTTCTCGCTGCTCGCCCACTGCCGACCTCGCGCCTCGCATCCAAGGGCGCGAGCTCGCACGCGGTAATGTCCATACCCTACCGAGAGAAACACCCGCATACGACTCGCCATATAGTCGTTTCAGCCCGTGACATAGCTGCACCCTATCCTCCATATTCGCTACCAATGCCGGACATATCGAGCCAATGAATCAAACTCGACATTGTACTTCGACAGCGGCCCTTCTCGCCTCGTGAGTAAAATCTATCACCCGCGCCTCTCATCCGCGGCAAGAAGTGAGTGAGGAAAGCCTCCGAGAACTCATCCCAAGCCGGGACGCTGCGGTTTCCCGGATAACTCCCATGAATCAAACCAATCGATCGCGTATCACGCACCGACGCGAACCAAAGGTCACAGACTGCCTCCGAGGCCTCGATCACCTCACGATTCTTCAGAGTCGACGGATGAACTCGCGATCATCCTCCCGCCGACCGTAAAACTCGCGGCTACAACTCAAGAAATCTCGTAGTCTCAAACTATTCGCCTCGCGTACCACGGCGCGACCGAGCCGAGCCGAACCGAACCGCCGATCCAATCTCTCGTATCGGGCCACAACTTTAGCCAATAGTCGGGTTATCTCTCAGACTTAACCTCCGCCTGCCGCGGGACGAGGCGCTGGTACTGCGGTCTCGCTGGCCGGGCGGGCGCCATAGAACTCGCCGCTCGTATAGATCGGGCTCGAGCCTCGCACTGGTGTCTCGCTAGCGCCTCACGCTGCCTCTTCTCGCCCGGTTGCTTTACGCGAGGCATAATCATACAGAAAGGAATACGTTAGAGGTCCAACCTATAACACGCCTCTAAAGCACGATCTCGTAATGAGAAGAATGGAAACCAATCCTAAATATCCCATAGCCTCCTCGACATATGGTGCACAACACACCGATAATCAAGACTTACTAGATACGGTTCAGACACTTTCCGAGGATTAATCGCTTCGATACTCACTTTTGTCACGCACTGCCCGGCCCGTGGATCGTGCCTCACCGGCACCCAAGTAGTCATACATCGAGTAATCGAAATATAAAGCAAGACATGAAACAGCTTTATAAAATAAGACACGCTTATGCGAGAAACATCGCTTTCTAAGATATATATATAAACACGGTTTAGCGCTACATCCGATAATCGCATAACATGACTACGCACTTAAGGAAATATACAACTATGGCGACAGGACCCGCCATACCTCGATCAGCATAAAACTATCTACAACAGTGAGATCATACCTAAAAGTAGAGCCTCCTAAAAGACGGAGCTCCGACACCAACGCAGAGATCCTAAGAATGTGGATCTAGACTGCCGCTCTTACCGCAGATGAACGCAACCCTCAAGGAGGTCAAGACAACAGTACTAAGTATGTGAAATCAGAAAGTACTTAAATGAAATCATAACACTTTTTAAAACCGCTTACAAATATGTATGAAGCAATCAAGGAACCGCACATGGCCACATCACAAACAAGAGCAACAATAGGTAAACAGTAATAGGTCTTTTCTAGGCCGCTAATGATTCAAGCAGGCCACTCGCCCGTATATCACCGCAAGCCTAACTCGACTCCCGAGTCCGCATAGCCACTCACGGGCCCGCATGAGGTATAACCCCGCATCGAGGGTAGCTACTCCTCGCATCGCCCCGACTCGTTGTCCGCACGGCCACATGCACCGCATGAGGCATAACCCCGCATAATAACTCCGAACTCGTAGCCCGCATAGGCCCCCGACCCGCATGAGGTATTCTCGAATCACGGTCCTGCATCACTCGAAGTCTACCCCGCATCGGAGGGCGCTTTAACCCCTGTGATCATCTCAAGAGGTGAGTGATAGTACACAAACATAACAACTTATCTTTAAACAACATAAGCACAACAAAGATACTCTCTTATACAAACGTTACAAGATACTAACACACATAGCATCATATCATGTCTACTTATCAAACCATCTTATTATTCTTTTCACAATTCAACATAAGTCCGTTATAAACACATAGGCAAACTTGTTTCTTTTATCAATCTTAAGTGGTTATACTTAACTTCCCATAAAGCTAGTATAACTCTTAAGCTTCGCTTTAAAACCGCTAGTTCTCTTCGTTAAAAATGATTCAAAGATTCTTATGAAATGCCGATCTTTATTATTCGTGCTTAAGCCGTGAGGCATTGCCGTAAGTGTTATTCAGCTTAAGTCAAAGACATTGCCGTAGTTATTATTCGCTTAACACACGTACGCCTACCGCACTATATATATTGTAAAATATCATGCTTTAGGAAGAATCACATACCTTCTCAAATAAACCACCGCCAAGTCAATATGTCGCGCAGAGTCACCATAATAGTCACGCACATCTATCAAAGACTACTCAAGATCATTCTAAACAGAGGGTTCACATTTCTATGGAAAGTCAAAGACTTCCCTACCCTGAGCTATATAAGTTCATCAGAAAACAAATCCCATGTAAGTACAGCTTTGATTATTCTTCTTTAAACCCTTCTATCGTGGTAACAGCTCAATTCTATTCGTGATATTCTTCTAAGTATTTAATACTTATTCTAATACTACAACAAAGAAGTATTCTCTAATTCAAAAGAGGGTTAGGATTTGTTATCTCAAGAAGCCCAATAATATCCTAGATAAAGTCGCTACTGAGCAAGGTTTAGCTCCTAAGTCAGACGCTCCAGAGTCTAAGAAACCTTAGAAGTTCTTCACAACTTCTACTAAGTACTAAGGATTTGGGCTAGGTATTTTGGGCATTATAACAATACTAGAAGACAACTTTTCTACCAAGGGGGGTAGATTTTTGGCTAGGCTAGGGGGTATTCGCCATGGCCTTCACAAGTGGAGTGGAGGCGCTGGACTAAAAGGCTACAGCGGAGAGGAGAGGATTTTCAAGACTTGAAAGATTTGTGGACGAAGAACTCTTCATCTCTAAGGGGGTATTTATAGGTCAAGAAGTGGCCAACCAATGGCCAAGATTAAGACAAGTGCAAGGAAAGTGTAGTGAGGATTAACTATACACAAATATCCTACCAACTCTCGACTTGTGCACAAGGCACAAAAACATGCCATATCATAGCCAATTCGCCCAAACGGACGATTTGAAGTCCACCAATCGGAGGTGCCATGTCGCCTCCCGCTGGTCCAAAATGTTTCGCCTCTAAAAATCCGCAAAATTAGAAATGGCATAGCCGAATTTACCCTACGAAAGTGGGAAACGCTTTCATTAAAAAAACTATTCGCTTTGAGTCAGGCCCAAAAAAACGCTTTGCCTAAACTTTAAGGCTAGATTCTTTTGACGTATTCCCCACGCATATACCGAAATACGGTATAACAAAGAAATTTCAAGGAGGTCAAGATAACAGTACCAAGTATGTGAAATCAGAAAGTACTTAAATGAAATCATATCATTTTAAAACCAATTTACAAACGTGTACAAAACAACCAATGTAACCGCATAGTGTCACATCACAAACAAGAGCAATAATAGGTAAACTATAACAGTCTTTTCTAGGCCGCGAATGATCAAGCAAGGCCAATCGCCCATAATATCATTACGCATGCCTAACTCGACTCCCGCACCGCATAGGCCACTCACATAGCCCGCATGGTATTCCTCGCATCGAGGGTAGCTACTCCTAAGATCGCCCCGACTCGTAGTCCGCATGGCCACATAGACCGCATGGCCACAAGGACCGCACACTAACTCGAACTCGTAGCCCGCATAGGTCCCCGACCCGCATTTAGGTATTCTCGAATCACGGTCCTGCATCACCGAGTCTACCCCGCATCGGAGGCGCCTTAACCCCTGATCATGTCAAGAGCGAGTGATATAATACTAACATAACAAATTATCGTTACAACATAAGCACAAATGCTAATACCCTCTTATACAAACGTTACAAGACACTAACACACATAGCATCATAATATGTCTACTCATCAAACCATCTTATTATACTTTCCAGAAAATCAATACAAGTCTTTCAAAAACACATAAGTAAATTGTTCCTTTTCTCTTTCTTAAGTCGTTATACCTAACTTCCCATAAAGCTAGTATAACTCTTAAGCTTTTGTTTAAAAACCAAGTATTACTCTTCTTTCAAAAATGATTCATAATTCTTTTGAAATACTTCAAGATTCTTGTTATTTAGACTTAAGTCAAAAGACGCCAAGTAAAACCATGTTCGCTAACTCACGACGCTCACCGTACTATATATATACTTTAAAATAGCATGCTCTAGAGGATAGGAAGAATCACATACCTTCTCGGCGAAATCCACCTGCCAAGTCGAATATGTCGCGCGCAGAGAATCAACCTATAATAGTCAGATACGTCTATCAATGTCTAGACTACTCTGTAGACTATTCTAAGCAGAGGGTTCTTTATTCTACGGAAAATTGGGCAACACTTCCCTACCCGTCAAGCTACACAAGTCTACTGTAGATACAGTCCATTGTAAGTACAGTTCAATTCTCCTTCTGTTATACCCTTCTACTGTGATTATAGTTCAATTCTATTCTTTAATATCCTTCTATATCTTATACTCAAGTCTTAACTATTCTTATATGTAATATCCAATTACGATAGAAGGACAAGAGTATTTACCTCGATAAGCCCAAAATTATCCAAGTTAAATGTCGATCCTGAGCAAGGTTTAGCTCCTAATCAACGCCCAATCCGCCTCCAAGAAACCCTTAGAAGTTTCTACACAACTTCTACTTACAACTTCAACCAACAATGAAGTTTCTCCTAGGGTTTCGCTTAGTGACTAATGGAAGTATAGTAGTATTTCCGGGCTTTTAGTATAGGGTGACTTGAACTACTACAAAGGATCGCTAAGGTATTTAGTGGATAGTAAAAATACTGAGAGCATTTTCTACCAAGGGGAGGGCCTTAGCCGAGACTACTAGGAAGGGGAGAGGGGTGTTTCTGGCTAAGCTCACTCAAGAGGGGGAGAAGATGGCTTGACGAAACTACAACTAGAAGGTGAGGATCTTAAGACTTGGAAAATTGATTTGTGGACGAAGAATTCATCAACTCGGGGTATTTATAGGGCTTTCAAGGGCCAAGATGAGGGCAAGTGGAGGGCAAGTGGACGGTGTGGATTAGCACAAGTGCACCCTAGACATACTCCACAAATCACTCACCAAACATTGACCCAAGTTTTAGGCCACAAAATCACGCCAATCGCCCGTTCCGCCTTTGTCGTTCACTGAGGGTGACAAGTGTCACCTCTCGTTGGTCTAAATTATTTCATCTCTAAAAATCCGCAAAAATTATAAATGACATAGCCGTAATTTACCCTACGCAAGTTTTGGAAAACGCTTCGCCTGAAAAACCATCCGCTTCGGTCAGGCACAAATTTCGCCCATAGTGCCTAACTTAAGGCTAAACTCAGACGTATGCCCTTACGCATATACTGAAATACGGTATAACATTCTCCTCCTTAGAAATATTCATTCCAATGTTCCTTCCCAAGACAGATAACGATAAGGTTTCATAACTTAAATAGCTTTGCAAATGCCTCACATGGCCATAATACAACACTTAAGCAAATATGTCAATGAAAATTTACAAGTAGGAAAGTGAGTTACCCGGAGGTGCGGGAATAGGTGAGGATACTTCGCCTCATGTCCTCCTCGCCTTCCCACGCCATCTCCTCCCCGAGCCTGCTCCGCCACAAGACTTTGACTAAGCCACGCCCTTAGTCCGCAGACGCCTAACCCGACGATCGACATCGCTATGGGAATCTCTCATACGATAACCCCTGGCCACCGGACATCGCCAATCGGATGCACTCTAGATGGATCCCCGATACATCTCTCAACATAGAAACATGAAAACCGGATGCACTTCCTCCGTGCCTGACGGCAGATTCAACTCATAGGCAACCTTGCCTACCTCGCGACAACTGATACTACCAATGTACTGGGCCGAAGTTTCCTTTCTTCCCGAATCTCATCACACCCTTCATAGGTGACACCTTCAGGAAAACCCAATCATCAACCTCAACCTCTAGCTGCCGACGATGATGATCTGCATATGACTTCGCCGACTCGAGCCGCCAAGAATCGCTTCCCGGATAAGCTTCACCTTATCCATCGCCGCACCAAATCGGTCCCACTAATCGCACTCTCGCCACATTATCAAACCAGCCTTATCGGGCGATCCGCACTTCCTCCCATACAAGGCCTCATAAGGCGCCATCCAATACTGGAGTGGTAGTTATTATTATACGCAAACTCAACTAGAGGCAAATGATCCTCCCTACCAAGTCAATAACACATGCTCGCAAAGATATCCTCAAGAGTATGGATAGTGCGCCTCCGCCCATCTGCTCGAGGATGGAATGCAAGACTGTGCTCACATGCGCCCCTAGACCCTTCTCGAAAGACCTCCGTAAGCTTAGCCGTAAACCGGGCTCTCTCGATATGATAGAAATAGGACTCCATGCACCGACGATCTCTGATGTAAAGTTCGCATAATCCTCACCAAAAGTCGTTTCCGACGGAAGAAAGTGGGTTGATTTCACACCGGCCGACGATAACCCAAATAGAATCATGTTTCCTCCGAAAGCGAGGTAATCCCGTGATAAAGTCCATGCTGATCACCTCCCACTTCCGTGCCTGGATCTCTATCGTTCGCAACAAACCACCGTGCCTCCGTGCTCTACCTTCACCGCCGACAACACGGCACCGAGCTACAAAATATGCAACGCCCTCTTCAAGCCATCCCACCAATACACGATCTAAGGTCGTGGTACATCTTGGTCGACTTCGGATGGATAGAGTAACGCCGCTGTGTGCTTCCTAGAACTCGCCGCCAAGTCCTCGCAATATCCGAACACACAACCGCTCAAACCTTAGCACCCCATCGTGCTACTCAAAAGGACCCTTCCTCACGAAGAGCCATATCACTGCCGCACAAAACCGATCCTCAAATCAAGGTCTTCACCTCCTCGACGATGGAAGACTCCTGCAACCTCTCGAACTCGAACCCCATCGCTATCGTAACCAATCAATCGCACTCCAAGGCTCGCTAGCCGATGTAACTCGCGACCATGCCCTCTTCTCCGGGCCGCACATCCGATAGACTCCCATCGACCTACGGCTAAGAGCATCCGCCACAACATTGGCCTTCCCGTGGTACAGATGTCAACATCGTAATCCTCGAGTAACTCTAACCACCGCCTCGCCGTAAGTTCACTCCTCTGGCCGAAGATATACCTGAGGCTCTCGTGGTCCGTATAAATATCCACACGAACCCCATACAAATAGTGCCTCCAGATCTTCAAGGCGTGAATCACCACGCCAACTCCAAATCACGCGGAGTAGTTCCTTCATGCTTCTTAAGCTATCGACGCGACGCTTATAACCTTGCCCCGCCGCATCAACACACATCCAAGCCCGACGCCGACGATCACAATACACTACATAGCCGCTCGACCTCCGGAAGAGTAAGAACGGGGCGGCCGCCGCCTCCTTCAAGAACTAGAAACCCATGCTCACAAGCATCACCATCAAACTTAATCGCTTTCCGAGTCACCTAGTCAATGGTGCAGATAGAAGCAAACTTCTCCACGAACCGATAGTAACTCGCAAGGCCCGTAAAATCGCGCACTCTTGAGTAAGAGGTCTAGGCCAACTCCTAATCGCTCGATCTTGGTCAGATTCACCAATGCCATCACCCATAATATGCCCAAGAAAAGCCACCGGTTAACCAAAACTCACATTTGGAAAACTTGGCGCATAACCGCTGGTCTCGAGAACTCTCAAAGATAGCCTCAAATGCTCCGCATGCTCCCGCTTCCGAGCGAGAATAAACCAAGATGTCATCAATGAATATTATCACAAACGATCCAAAATGGCTTGAACACTCGGTTCATCGATCCATAAATATCGCCGAGCATCGTCAACCCGAAGACATAACCCGAACTCATAATGCCTGCATCGTCCGAATGCGCTTAGGGATGTCCGACTTCCGACTCAGACTGATGATAGCCCGATCGCAGATCAACCTTGAAAAACATCTCGCACTCGCAATCGATCGAACAAATCATCAATCCCGGGAAGGGGGTATCTGTTTAATGGTCACCTGTTCACCGCTCAGAATCAACACACACGCGCAAAGGCCCCGCCCTTCTTCTTCACGAACACACGCGCTTCCTGCGAGAAACACTAGGCCCGATGAAGCCCTTCTCCAAAGAAATCTCTCACCGGTCCTTCAACTCTCTCAACTCGGTGCCATTCAGATGGCGTATCGGAATAAAGCCGAGTGTCCGCAACACATCTATACAAAACTCAATCTCCTCTCGTGAGGGATACCGGAGGTCGTTCGAAACACATCTGGGAACTCTCTCGACTATCGAATCGATCAAAATCTGGTACCGCAGCCTCGTGATCAAACACCCGAACGAGATGGTAGATATACCCTTCTCGCACCATCTTCCTAGCCTCGAGGTAGAAAATAAACCTACCTCTACGATACGTTGTTCTCCCACTCAACAACCGCCTCGTGAAACTGGAACCGCACTCACTCTCTCCTCGCCTACATTGGCGTAGCAAGACGCTAGCCAATCCATACCCATGATCACATCGAATCGCCATATCCAACTCTATCAAGTTTCCGCCAGTGGTCCGACGATCGCATACGGTCACCGGACAAGCCCTATATACCCGCCGAGCTACCACCGAATCACCCATCGCGTAGCTACCTCGAAAGGGTCTATGGACTCGTGCTCATCCCTATCCTCCTAGCAATATGGGAGATATATAGGACAGAGTAGAACCCGATCTATCAAGGCATACACGCCACAACATGAAATCGATAAAGTACCGCGGATTTACATCGCGAGGCCTCCGTCCCGCTACCGACAAGGCATAAATGCGATTCTCGAGGACCGCTAGAATCGGGACCCGCGCCACGACCGCCGCGACTGGCCCACGAGTACCTCGCCCGGCGAGTAATCAGAGAGATGAAGACCCGCGAAAGCACTTCAGAAGCCGAGACCTACCTCATACGCCTCTTGGCCTGACAGCTCGCAGTGACCGGCTGGCCGCAATCAGAATAAACTCCCGAGCGCACCACAATTCCGTGAATGGATCTACCGACCGCCACACCGGCGGGCGGTGGTCCCGACGGCCAAGACCTCTCGCTACTCGACGCTCAAGTCCTCGGGGCCCCGGTTCGCCGAATATCCCGGCCGCCCCGAGGACGGTGTAGAGTGCTCGAGCCGGCCGTGGTGCCAGATCGGCCGAGGCCGCCCACCCCGATAGCTACCAAAAGACTCGCCGCCCCGCCTTCTTCGCCGCCGTCACAACCCGCCGCCTCTACGCCTCGCATCCAAGTGCACGAGCTCATGCGGTAATGTCCATGCTCGTCAAGAGCCACACCGCACAAGACTCGCCATATAATCATCTAGCCCTGACGTAGCGATGCACTCGCCCTCCATATCGCTACCAACGCAGGGACATAACGAGCCAACGAATCGAACTCAACGTTGTACTCCCTAATCGCAAGGCCCTCTCTCTGCCTCAAGAACAAAAATTGCCGCCCGCGTTCTCCTCATTCGCGGAGGCAAGAAGTGAGTGAGAAAAGCCTCCGAGAACTCATCCTAAGTAGCTGGGACGCGGTTTCCCGGATAACTCCCACGAATCAAACCAATCGATCGCGTATCACGCAGCTTACGTGGAACCAAGATCACGACTCGGTCTCCAAGCTTGATCACCGTGATGATCCTTCAGAATCGACGGATGAACTCGCGATCATCTCGTGCCTCACCAGAACTCGCGGCTACAACTCGTAAAATCCCGTAGCCTCAAATCGTCCGATTCTGGTAACCATGCACCGCTGAACTGAATCGCCGTGATCCCAATTTATCTCATGTTCGCCACGATCTCGCCAAGAATCGCCATCTTCAGAATCCATCTCATCCGCTTCCAGCCGCGGATCGGAGGCGCAGTATCGTGGTCTCATCGCCCACCGCCGCGTCTAAACTCGCTGGGCCGGCGCGCCGTGGAACTCGCTTTCTGGTATAGATCGGGCTCGAGCCCTCGTGACTTCTGTCCTACTAGCGCTCCGCCGCTTTGTCCTTCGGGGCCCGCCGCTTACGCGAGACATAATCGCATATGTAAAAGGAATACGTTGAGGGTCCAACTTATAACACGCTCTAAGGCACGATCTCAGAGTGAGAAGAATGGAAACCAATCCTAAATATCCTATAGCCTCGACATTAGTGTGGCGCACAACACACCGATAATCAAGACTTACTAGATACGGTTCAGACACTTTCCGAGGATAACCCGCTCGATACCACTTTTGTCACGCACTGCTCAGTGTTCGTGGATCGTGCCTTACCCGCACCCAAGTAGTCATACATCGTAGTAATCATCTAATATAAAAACAAGACATGAAACAAATGTAAATTAAGACAACGCTTATCCGAGAAGAGTCGCTTTCGCATATATATATATAACCAAAATCGCGCTACATCCCAACCGCATAACAGACTACGCACTCTAAGAAAGTAAACAACTACGGCGGACAGGCCCCGCCATACCCGAATGTACAAAACTATCTACAACAACAGTGGAGATCATACCTAAAAGTCGAGCCTCCTATAAGACGGAGCTCCCGACACCAAAGAAAAGATCCTAAGATCGAGGATCCGCTACCGCTTCCCTTTACTCGCTGCAAGATTAACGCAGCCAAGCGAGGTCGCATAACAGTACCAAGTATGTGAAATCAGTAAAGTACTTAAATGAAATCATATCATTTTAAAACCAATTTTACAAATGTGTACAAAACAACCAATGTAACCGCACATGTGTCACATCACAAACAAGAGCAATAATAGGTAAATCAGTAATGTGTCTTTTCTAGCCGTGAATGATCGCAAGGCCAATCGCCCATAAGATCATTATGCATGCCTAACTCGACTCGCACCGCATAGCCACTCACATGTGCCCGCATGGTATTCCCCGCATCGAGGGTAGCTACTCTGCATCGCCCCGACTCGTAGTCCGCATGGCCACATAGATCGCATGGCCACAAGGACCGCACACTAACTCGAACTCTCGTAGTTCGCGATAGTCCCCGACCCGCATGAGGTATTCTCGAATCACGGTCCTGCACTTCCGAGTCTACTCCCCGACGGAGGCGCCTTAACCCCTGATCATGTCAAGAGCGAGTGATATAATACTAACATAATGCCTTATCGTTAAGCAACATAAGCACAACAAGAATACCCTCTTATACAAACGTTACAAGACGCTAACACACATAGCATCATAATATGTCTACTCATCAAACCATCTTATTATACTTTCCAGAAAATCAATACACGTCTTTCATAAACACATAAGTAAACTGTTCCTTTTCTCTTTCTTAAGTCGTTATACCTAACTTCCCATAAAGCTAGTATAACTCTTAAGCTTTTGTTTAAAAACCAAGTATTACTCTTCTTTCAAAAATGATTCATAATTCTTTTGAAATACTTCAAGATTCTTGTTATTTAGACTCAAGTCAAAAGATGTCAAGTAAAATCATGTTCGCTAACACACGCACGCCTACCGCACTATATATATACTTTAAAATATCATGCTCTGAGGATAGGAAGAATCACATACCTTCTCGGCGTAAATCCACCGCCAAGTCGAATATGTCACACAAGCAGAATCAACCTATAATAGTCGACACGCCTATCAATGTCTAGACTACTCAGACTATTCTAAGGTAGGGTTCTTTATTCTACGGAAAATCGACAAGACTTCCTACCCGCCAAGCTACACAAGTTCATCGTAGATACAAATCCATGTAAGACAGCTTCAATTCTCCTTCATATACCCTTCATCGTGATTACAGCTCAATTCTATTCTTTAACATCCTTCATATCTTATACTCAAGTCTTAACTATTCTTATATGTAATATCCAATTACGATAGAAGGACAAAAGTATTTACCTCGATAAGCCCAAAATTATCCAAGTTAAACGTCGATCCCGAGCAAGGTTTAGCTCCTAATCAACGCCCAATCGCCTCCAAGAAACCCTTAGAAGTTTCTACACAACTTCTACTTACAACTTCAACCAACAATGAAGTTTCTCCTAGGGTTTCGCTCTGGACTAATGGAAGTATAGTAGTATTTCGGGCTTTTAGCATAGGTGACTTCTGGAACTACTACAAGTGGATCACTAAGGTATTTGTGGATAGTAACAATACTGAGAGTATTTTCTACCAAGGTGAGGCCTTATGAGACTACTAGGAACGTGGGGAGAGGGTGTTTCGCTAAGCTCACTCAAGAGGGGGAGAAGATGGCTCGGACGAAACTACAACTAGAAGGGAGGATTTAAGACTTGAAAATTGATTTGTGACGAAGAATTCATCAACTCAGGGTATTTATAGGGCTTTCTGGCCAAGACGAGGCGCGGAGGGCAAGGACGGTGTGGATTAGCATGTGCACCCTAGTCCTACTCCACAAATCACTCACCAAACATTGACCCAAGTTTTAGGCCACAAAATCACGCCAATCGCCCGCGTTCCGCCTCTTTGTCGTTGCCCACTGGCGGTGACAAGGTCACCCTCTCGTTGGTCCAAATTATTTCATCTCTAAAAATCCGCAAAATTATAAACGACATAGCCGTAATTTACCCTACGCAAGTTTTGGAAAACGCTCATTTAAAAAAACATCCGCTTCGGGTCAGGCACAAATTTCGCCCATAAGGCCTAACTTAAGGCTAACCAGACGATGCCTACGCATATACTGAAATACGGGTATAACAATAGCATGGTTAAATCCCTCAAGGACAATGGTTTAACACACAATGTACAATCATATTTAAATTAGCAAAAGTCGACGCGTGTCTTCTGATCATGTAATCGCCTCCGCATAGCGATCTCCTAACGGGTTTCGACACGCCTAAAATATTCAAACCCTTATAGGTAAGCACGTGTTATTCCGCTTGATTTGACTTCGCCATCCTAGGCAAACTAGAGTGGACTTTTAAATGACTTGAACTCGAAGTGACTACTCGAGGTAACCATCGCCGACTATCGAAGATCGCGAACCAACTCCGTCTTCAATGTGTTCCCAAAGAAAATAATTTATATTTTTAATGAAGGATCAACCGCGAACCCACATAGTCGCCTTTGAAACCATGCAGGTTTTTGCCAGTTTGGCGGAGTTTATGATATTCATGCCATAACAGTTATCTATACAAGAATTTAAACACATGGGCAAATAATTACAACAAATCATATGGTATTAAAACCTTTATGGTTACTTGGTTAGTAGTTAGAACCTATTTGAAATCCCCAATAAAATCGTCATCTGTTACAGTTCAATTTTACGCGAGGCATAAAAGCTACTTCATAATTGTGCACTCTTTTTGGATTGGCAAAATGTGGTTGACCTTCGAGCTTCAAAGTATGATTTGTGTTTATTTGCTTTAAAAATAGTTCAAAATCTTGTAGACAAAGTCTTGCATATCACTTAAAATGAAATTTTGGTAAAAAAATCTTTTGTCTAAAAGAAAGTCGAGGTTCTTTAAAAGAAATGCGTATAAGTATTAAACGGTGATTTCATCTTTTCTGACCAAAAGATACCCAAAGTTTTCTCTAGTAAAGTTTCACTTAATTTTGATTCTAAATGTTATGTCCTATTTAATATTTCAAAATATATATCCTTTGCAAATATGCTACAAAATTATATAATTGTACAAAAATATTATCTTTGTCCAAGTTCCTATCCGTTCTAACGATATTATGCATCATTTGGTTATTTTTGAACTTAGTCTTAACCATAGGGTTTCAATAATCATAATATTTGTCACAAAATACATATAGAAAACTAAATGTAAATACAAAATAATTACATAATGGACCTACTAAACCCACCAGTTAACCATTTTCACCATGATTGGGCCTTCCATTTTTTAGATTTGGAACTCAATCAACGTGAGATGTTGGGCCTGGGAAGCTCAACAAAATGGCGGACTATACTGGTCCAGGTCCGATTGGGCCCACACGAAGGGGATTCATGCAAAAGGGAAAGGAAAAAAAGGAGGGTGATAGCTAGAAGGTATCTAAAAAATCAACAATTTTAATAAGAAATTTCAATACACACACATCACTTAGACATGATTATGTTTAAATATGCACGTTGGACAGGGTATGTTGTATGTATCATCTAAAAAAAAGTTTAGGCTGTCGTAGGAATGTATTGAGCCAACTGTAGAGAATATGTGTAGACAGACCCAATTACGTCGCATAGGAGGGTAAACAGTTGGGTCACTGATCCATCAAGAAGAAATCAAAACAAGTGGAACAAAAGCTGAAGACCAACACCAATGGTGGCGCAAAATCATTTGATGTGTCATGATATACTTGGATGTACTTGATATACACTCTTTATATACCAAAGGCCTACTAAAAGTTTATCACTATATATTCTTCTGATATATAAAGGCATACCAGTTTCAAGCAATGAGAATGGGAGACATTTGAACACACCACTCTTATTTAGATTCAAACATGCTAGTATTCATCAAATATATATCACAATCTCAGTTGAATACAAGCAGTCTAGAGGAAAAGAAAGAAAAGGGAGAAGCATACACACATATAATTGTACTCAAAACAAAACACATATTCCTAGAGGAATTTAAGGTTGACAGATCCAATCATCTATTTAATTACATCAACCAAACAAACTTAAACTCCTAACAGAATTCAGATTCTTTTAAAAGGGAGACAACTTCCGCTATTCGCCTTTACTTAGCCTATTTATGTGCTCAAGGTAAAACCTACAAATTACACTGGTCTTATGTCCTTGTAATACCTAAAACTTAAGTGAAAGCATTCTAAACACTCAGCTTACTGAATAATTTGCAGATCATTATGGGCTTGAAACACTATAGATTCTCCATTCAATAAACAATATGACCAAGGTAGATTCCATAGTTTTATGATCAAGCAAGAGGAATCCCAGCAGATAGAAATACCAAAGTAAAGCTGAGTATGACATACTCAAAGCTTCTTCTTGGGATCATGGCCCCAGGACATGACTCAATGCTTTCATAAGGCAAATGACACAGCCTTTCCGCATACAAACAGAGGGAAAAAAGGACAAGCAGGCTCATTTTTACTTCTTAACTTTTATCATTTTTTACAAATCTTGGTTATTATTTAAGATAAGGGACGTGGATGGAGAATGGAACAAGTTTTAGTTTTATCAACTAATTCATCATTTAACATGAAAGACACTCAAAGCTTGCACAAATTGTCAATATCAGTATGCCATATGAAGTAGGGTGGAGTTATACTCCACATGTCTCATGTGGCCAGACTTGAACCACATTTTAAAATAAAATATTGATTGACAGATCTTAAGCCTGTATTATACATACACCCGGTCATGCTACAATTAATACCACATGTTGAAGGGTTGACCAGACACTATGTAAAACTTAACATAAGACTATTGGACTAGACAAGGTAATTCAAAACAGGCCCTAGAGGTACTGACTAGTTATAGCGTCTCTAATTAATGCTTTACAGATATCCAAATCATATTAACAGGCAAATTCAACACATTAAGTATGAGGAAATATCACTTTGGAGGGATAACAAATTTGCAAGCAATCTCAATGAACTATATGAATGTCATATGAACTGAATTCAGTCCACATCCCTTTTATCTCTAAATACACAACATCACAGGTTAACATACTCATAAAAAGGACAATCCAAACCACATAACTTTATACAATGGTCATAAGGAGCTTCACACCTAACTACCTTATTCTACATCTTAGCTCACTGATTAATGTTCAGGCATAACATGGTTGCTATCTTTACTCTTTTCAATACAGACCATGTAGGGTACATACGTGGATGAAACCCTATAATTTTCTTCCTTTAATCACCTATGTACACGGAATTGGACCCTTTATATATCTTAGGTGAGCTAGAGTTTGTGCAAGTATTTAACACAACAATGGTTTGGGAACAACAGATCATTCTATTAATGAAGCCTCAGAACAACAGATCATTCTATTAACTAGGTACATGATTCATTATAACAAAACCTTTCTTGTGGATTTTAGCTAACTAGTACATTCTACCCTAATCTCCATACTACTTTGTTCTACCTAAGTTTAGCAAGGAACCAATTGATGAGATTAAACAGGTAAAAGAGTTATAAAGTCCCTAAACAAACTCAGCATAGATACATAGTGACTGATCATAATCACATATTTAACTAAGCAGACAGTAACTCTTATTGAGTAATCAAGGAAAAATTCTCCACCCTATTAATGCTAAATATTAGGTAACCAAAATCATAAAGTGGAGCTAGACATCATACTTAATCAGAGAGCAAATCAACATGCTTTTAATAATATACTACATGCTCATTACACTAGGACTGTATACCTACATACATACAATAATGATCACATAAAGTATATTGAACTAAACACAGGAAAATATCTTTCTTAGGGAAGCCTTTGGTGAGGAATAAAGTTAGATCCCTCTGAGCTTCTCCATATGAAGACTCAGCCACACGCACAAAGAAAAGGGAAAATTTAGACTAAAAACAAAAAGCAATCGGACCCTTTTTCAAAATTCAATGCTTTTGCTCAAATTAAGAGTTGTGGTGTTCAACCCTTGTCGAAATGGAGTTCTCATATAGAACCTCAATACCCAACTTGTTTACCCAACTGAGTTGAAATTCTTTTGTAAATTCATAATGAACCAATGAGAAATTGATATCCATTAAGGCGTTTGCAAAAAGGAGAGTAATCAAATAAAATGAGCTAAGAATTTATTCAAATAATAAAAAAAAATGAGCTAAAATATTTTTTGATTGATCATGAATAGATTAAATAATTGCTTTCACCATTTTGAATTAATATCTTGATAAATATGTTTGAAATTTTTAAAATATAAAAAAAAATACGCAAGATGATGTAATAATATACTTGATGACATTTTACTAAGTGAAATGATAAAATGCCACTAAAAATTATTTATAATTGTAAAATATATGTTTCACTCCATTTGTGACTTGGAAACTTTGAATAATTAAATAAAATTACTGGAGAGCAAAGATTAAAACACCAATGAGACGGCGGGTATCGCAGACCATACTTCATCGGTAGACGCCAAGGTCATGACGACAAAGCGAGATGACGCGTTATGAAGATAGGGTGATCAAGATCGCAACTCGAGTACGCATTAAGACGGACATTCCAAAGTTCACGGTAGTAGTTGACCCGTAAGAATTCCTCGAGTGTGTCGCAAAGTGAGTGATCTTTCTTACAAACGAAACTGGACGCTTTGAACGCAGCTACGCCCTCGCCAATTGGAGGGATACGCATCCATTCACTGAGTCCAAGAAGTAAGATCGAGCTCAACATCACATAAACGATATCCCAACACGGCAAGAGTCGGGTCATGGAAGAAATGTACGCGACACTAACATTTTCGGCGAGTTCTTAAGAGGCATACACGCTAAGACAAGTAGAAAAGAGTGTTGAAAAGCACTTTGACGCAGTTCGAGAACTTAAGGTTGAAATCCAATATCAAGAGCACTAACTACACTAGCGATCCGATTTGTGGCCAATTTGAATTATGACATCTCCACACCCACGGTGCTTCAAACATATAGAACTCGAGAAATCTTTTATGATACTTCCAAGGTTGACGGGATTGGGCGTGGAAAATTT
The DNA here is from genome assembly GCA_029844215.1 of Przewalskia tangutica. Classification (NCBI taxonomy): domain Eukaryota; kingdom Viridiplantae; phylum Streptophyta; class Magnoliopsida; order Solanales; family Solanaceae; genus Przewalskia; species Przewalskia tangutica. The sequence goes on along the minus strand of CM056737.1, from coordinate 36,485,986 downwards.
TACAAGGCCAAGAACGTGGTCGCCCTCATCACGGAGCAAAAGCAAATATAATCGAGAAGTTAAGATCACCACCCAACTCACCAAGCCAAGTTTGACTACAAAGCCGGTGACGACAAGGTAAAGCGAAGGTAACCTTCTCATCCTTCTACCATTCAATGTTTCAAATGTCAGCGTAAGACATATTTCGTTAATGTCCTAATGTGAGGTCAATCAGGGCCTTACACGACGATCATACCTATAAATAGGAGTGCGGGTGGTCGAAAGTGATGACGCGAATGAGGCGATCTCGGCGAGGAACACTTAGATGATGATGCGCAGAGGAAGTCGAGGAGAGATTCGACTTACCAGGCGCCGAGAAGAATTACGGGCGCCATGACAAGAGAATTGTTTGACCAGCGGTAAATCTATTCCATGCTAGATGAAAATCAAAGATAATGCCAGGTTCTTTCGATCATCGATAAGGAAGTCAGACTAATGTCGCGAGAACTACCTCGATTAAGCACATGATAATTTACTTACAACGAAACATCCTAAATCCTTATAAACTCCAACGTTCAACGATCGTGGTAAGGTAAAGGTGTCCATGCGAACGCTGTTTAGTATCGGAAAGTACAAAGATTTAATCGCAAAGTGCGATGGTGTACCAACGCAAGTATGTCATACGTCGCCGAGATCTTAGCAATTTGATAGGAATCGCAACATAGCTGAGGACCAATAAGTACTCATTTGTATTTTGTATTCGGAAGATATTCTCACTCCACTAACACCTTATCATATTATCGAGACTACAGAATCACGAAAGAGATACTTGCTCTAAGAACAAATTGTAGCTCACTTGAGGCCCAAGATACGTGCCCTCGCCAAACAAAGAAATTGTTTGAAATGAGTCACGAGAGGCACTTCATGGTGCGCTTGTTAATATGATAAATAATTGCATACTAACCATGACACTAGCATTTTGCCTAGTATTTTATCATCTTTTTGAAAGAATACATCTATCTTCCTATGAGATGCCCAACGGATTGCCTCCTTCGGAGATAATTGAACACCAAATTAATTTTACGCTTAGTTCTCAAATTCCTAAATGTCGCTTATAGAGCAATTCGAACGAGACTTAGTAGTTGCAAAGACAAGTTGTAAGAACTCCTCGAGAAGCGGTCTAGTAAAGGAAAGTGTTAGTCCATATGTCATCCCAATAATCCTCGTTCTAAAGAAAGATAATACTGAGGATGTGCACGATTGCAGAGCCATCAACAAAATCATAGTAAAGTATCGCTATCCCATTCCTAGACTTGATTATATATCGATAAGTTATGTGGCTCAAGTGTGTTCTCTAAAGTTTACCTTAGAAGTGGATATCACCAAATCTCTGCCAGACCTGTGGATAAGTGGAAAATATCCTTCAAGACCAAGTTTGATCTATATGAGTGGCGTGTCATACCATTTGGCCTAACCAACGCACTTAGTACCTTCATGTTTCATGAATCATATTTTGAAACCTTTCATCAACAAAGTTTGTTGTCATTTATTTCGATGACATCCTTGTATAGCAAGACTATCGAGAAACATGCGTCATTTCTGAGTAAAGTTTTGATGTATTGGCGCGAGCGTTGTTTGCAAATCTCAAGAAATTTTCTTTTGGCCGATGAGTTGTATTTCGAGGTTTGTTGTGAGTGTTAATGGTAGATGTCGATGAAGAGAAGGTTAAATCTAGTAGAACTTGACCAACTCCTAAAAATGTAATCATACGGTGAGTTTCCGGGTCGACAAGTTTCTATCAAAGACTTACGGGCGAATTTAGCACCATCGCTTTCTCCATTAATCGAGTTGATAAAGTTAAGATGTCTTTTGTACGAGATGAGCAATAAAAGTCATTTTAAGATTTGAAGTCCAAGTCGAGCTCTTCATCATTGTTGCAATTTCCATATTCGATAAGATGTTTGAAATCGAGTACGATGCTTCCTGTCGCAAAGCGAGTATCGACGCATGAAAAGTCGCCGCCTACTTTAGTGAAAATCTGAAGCTGGGCTTCCTGAATTACTCTACTTAAGACAACGAGGGATGTGCTTGAAGTGTGTCGGCTATTGACAATACTAGTTATGTCATAAGCGAGTTTATCCGCTCTATCACGAGTCCTCAAGTACTCGGGCGGTCAATCCAAATAAACAAGAAAACGCAGCCATGGAGTTCATCGAGACATTTCATGTGATCACTACAAACGAGGTATGAGTAATGCTATACCGTAGTTTCAGTGTGGTATGTATGCAGGACGCACGCATCGAGAATACGCACATTGAAATTGGAGTGAAGTTAACGGCGTGATTTTTCCACCAAAAGTTTCGCTAGTGAAGGAAAAAGGTTCGTGAATCGGAATTGATTCCCAGATTTGTTATTCGGACTTCGGAATATTAGAGAATTATGGAATTTTATTTTCTGGAATGGTCACGCCGGCCCACGAGAGAAAATTTACGCTTTACGGGCCCACATTGTTTTCTAGATTTTGGCCATCATCAGAGATATTTTCAAGATGAAATATTTGATGGTGGAGAGGCTACACGCGTCACCCCCTAGTTGGCTTCGACGATTTCACTTTGTGCACAACACCGCTTAGAGTCGCTTCCGATTTAAACGCTTTATAAAGCACTCGAGGATAAATTCGCTTATGTCATTTCTAATTTTTGCGAATTTTTCCCAGAGACTAAACATTTTGATCAACGAGGCTTACACTTGTCACCCTCTCATCAAGTGGGACTTGTCACTTAATAAAATGAATGGACGGCCATCTTTGTCTTGTAGCTGGCAGGATGCGAGATATGCAAGTTGTCCAAGGACACTTGCCCTAATCTTGACCTTACACTTGCCTCACTTGCACCATCTTCGCCATCGTCGCTAAGTGTCTGACCTATAAATACCCTCTTGAAGCAGTTATTTCATCCTAAATTGGAGCAATCTTCTAAGTCTCAAATCCTCCCTCTCCCTTGTTGTTTTCAGCCCAAACACACCCTCCTCGGTAAGATTTCAGCCGAGCAACCCCCTAGCCTTCCAGCCTAAACCTACACCCTCCCTTGGTTAAAAAGTTGCCTTCTAGTATCGTTATAATGCCCAAAATACCCTCAGCCCAAATCCCTTTAGTCCTTAGTGTGAAGTTGTGGTTAACTTCTAAGGTTTTCTGAGCCACCTGAGCGCACAACTTGTGAGCTAAACCTTGCTCAGCGCCACTTTTATCTAGATATTATCTTAATGAGGTAAATAACCTTATCCTCCTTTGTAATTGTGAGTATATATACTATAGAAGTATAGGAATAAGTATTAAATACTTGTGGCGGATATTAAAGAATAGAATTGAATCAAGTATCACAAAGTAGGCGGTTTAAAAGAAGAATAATAGAATCAGATTTCACATGTGATCGCTTTCACGCGAGATTCGAAAGTAGCTCACCTGCAAAGTTGTCGCCATCAAATGTCCATAATAACGAACCCTCTCGCTAGAAAGCCAGACAAAGATGCGCCAGACGCTGATAGACGATTTCGATCATTATAAAGTCGATTCTTCCGCGCACTTACATATTCAACTCGCGGTGGATTTCACGAGAATGTATGTGATTCTTCCTATCCTCTCGAGCATGATATTTTAAAGAATATGTATATAGTACGACAATGACGACGCATGTTAATCGAATAATAATTACTACAATGTCTTCTGACTTAAGCCCGAATAATAATTACTAAGAATGTCTTCTGACTTATTCGAATAATAATTACTAAGAATGTCTCTCCCACTTAAGCCTCTAATAAAAAAGCAATCCAAGTGCTTCAAAGTTAACTAAGAAACCTTTTTGAAAGAAGAGTAACACTGGTTTTAGTGCTTAAGAGTTATACCAATTTTGATGTAAAGGGTTAGGTATATCATTTAAGAGTGATAAAAGAACGATTTATCGATTTAAGGAAATAAGAGACTTGACTTATTATACTAATATTGCGAATTTTGTTAAAAAGTTGTGAAACCTCATTCGTCAAAGTAGTAAATAGTATTTTTGGTTTTCAAAAAGGAATGATGTTTTAATGAATGTAATAAATGTCTAATAAACCACCAAGTTAGTCATTTAATAAAGTGTGTGGAAATATCAGGACTAATAAAGTATTATTAAAACTTCAAGTGAGAAACTTCCATCCGTATAGATGTGAGCTGCAAGCATTTAGACAAAATGGATATTACATTTACTAGATCATGGTCATTGTAATAAGATTGTTACTTAATAATAATAACCTACTCACACTTAGGTATATGTTTCTCAAATTGTTTTAGCGATTAAAGCTTGCGAACTACTAAACCTTTCTCAAATGAGAAACTCTGAGTAATTGAAATTAGGCAAACTTAAGCGCTGGGAAAAGAATTGCTCATATTTGATTTTACAAAGAGAAATGTTTTGATTTACTTCAAAAGATAATCACTTTATTTTTCTATACTACGTATCATGGTGACTTTGTGAAAGAAACGGATCTTTTTTTAAAAGAGTAATACATAAAGTACTTCATAAAACCCAACTTGTTAGCATAACGTAGAAAGTAATTCCTAGTGAATAACTCGATCAGATTGATTTAAGTGAGTAGTCTTGTAATACTTTCTTGTCGACTTGATAAGTAAACATGTTATATTGCCACGCTGAGTTAGTATCTTCGCGATGTTTAACTGTAGTAGGGTTTCCTTATTACGCTTTAGATTGTTTAACGATAAAACCGTCATATGTTGATATTATATCACCCATGATTCCGGTTGTCGTCCACGCTGGGTAGACTCAAAGTGTCTAGTTGACCTATAATTCGAATAATTTTATGCGTGCGTCCAGATGGCCCATGAGCCACGGAGTTCCGTGTTAGTACGCGCCCTCGTGGTACACGCGCCTCATGTCATACATGACGATTTAGTCCCAGGACGTCGCCGGGGAGTAGGCTTACCCTCACACGAATAGACCCTCACGCGTGGCCATCGGAGTTGGCCTACGCGGAGCTACTGAAGTTCCAGGCTAGACGCCAAGACATTAGATACCGCGGGCGCAGCGGGCCGCCTTGATCACGTGATTCGGCCTAGCACAGATCTCATGATATGGGTGATACGACCGCTAACAGACGGGGGTTTTAGTAATGGCATTTATGCCCTCGCATTTACCCCGCACGTATTTACGATGACTTTGAGACGCGAAAATACTGACTCTGATACGATCGGGTTATTTATCAACTGAACTCGTAGTTTTGCTATCATACATGTCTCCCGCTTTATATAGACTACTATGATTTCATTTACGATGATTTCTGGCTTCACATACTCGCAATTCGCTGCAGATCTGACCTCTATTCGGCCGCGTCTATGCCGCGCAGGTAATACTCCCATCGGCGATCCCCGCTCTTAGGATCACCGCTTCAAAGCATCGGGAAAGCTCCGTCTTAAGCTTAGCATTTGGTACGTCCTCCGTCATTGTAGAGTATTTCCAGTATTCAGTGGTACGGCGGGCCCCATTCCGCCATTGTTGTTTTAAACTCTTAGAGGTCTCGGTGAGACCATTTCGCGTAAGTGCTTGGGATGTGAATTTGTCATTTCTTGGGGGTACTTATATATGCATATACGCCGAAAGGCAACTTTTTCCCCGTAAACCGTGGTCTTATTTATAATCGCTTTGCATATTTCGTTGTTTTATTTTTCCACGATTTTCGATGTAATGATTACTGGGCGCCCGAACATACTACCACGCGTCTCCGAATCGGTCGTGACAAAAGTGGTATCGCATGCGCTTAATCCTCTGAAAGTTAGTTCTGCAGACCGCATCTAGGTAGAAGTTCGATTATTTACGTGTTGTGCACCACACCAATAATCGTGAGGCTATAGGATATTTAGCATTAAGTTTCCCATTCTTTCCACTCGAGATCGTGCTTTTTGTAGCCGTAGTTATAAGTTGGACCTCTAACGTGATTCTCTTCCTTTACCAGCTTATGCCTCCACGCCAGTAACCGCCTGTGAGTGGCAATACACCCGGGCGAGTCGCGAAAGAGAGCAGAGGCTGTGAGATTTGGCGGCACAGCGTTTCAATCATCACCAAAGCGTGATGCTTCTACAGCGGGAGTTTCAGAGATCGCAGCCGCAGCAGCAAGAGCCAGTACAGCGTCGTCGCGCCAGCTCTTACCGCGCTATGACATCTCGGACTTTCAGGGGCCCACCATCACGGTTAAAATATGGATCGGAAGCGAGACGGCCCCGCTGCAAAGGCAGCGCGACTCCGCAGCCAGCCTAGTATTTGGGCGTTCCGTGATACCAAGGATATTGATGCTATCTAAAAGTTGGCGGCGTCGAGGAGTAGGCTTCTTCATCGTGAATGAGCCAGCTCATGCGTCAGACTCATGTGCGCCGGGCCGAGAGGTAGAGATCGGCATTACAAACAAGACTGCCAGTAAGAGGCCCGCTTAAGCGTGATCATTTGGTAACTCTCGAGGCGAAAGGTAACCTAAGCAGATGACACGATACGCACCCGCCTGCTGCGCAGAGCGGTCCTTCCACAGGGTTCAGCTTTTCTCAGTTGTTCATATACAGGGCAAAGCGCCATCCCTTTAAATGCCGCTTTATCGTGCTTGTTTTAGTCATGCGGCACGTGCCAGTGGGCCAGTAGTGGCTAGGGAATGTTCTATGAGGAATAAGATGCAAAGAGTGAAGTACCAAAATTTCTACCAGACTACACAGGGACGCAGTGGTTCGCAGAGAGGGCGTGGTGTTAGCTGCGGGAGGCCACCCCACCTCTACTGCCGCTGTCGGTTTATGCTCATCGTGTGAGTGTCGTGTTTGCTGACGATACTTGTTATGTTTAGGCGCGTGGCCATTTTTACAGAAATTGTCCAACCGTGAGTTGGCGATGGTGACCGCACTTTCTTTCGGTCAAAGGATAGTTCATCACCTTCCTCACCCATGCTAGTACAGGCGGGATCGACTAGATCGACCTAGTGGGAAGTTGGTCAGCGTAGATAGGCTGGTGCATATCCTCTTAACCTTTAGAGATTTATATGTATAAAGTAAGACGTGAATATCTTAAAAGTATTGTTTCTCGGGGTTAGTACGGTAAGATGCGGATTAGAATTGTTGATTAATTAACCCGTAAGATCGGGGGACAGAAAGCTTTGTTTCAGTAATATTACGCATAAGTACCTTGTATGCTGAAGGCCATCTTTTGGTAAAAAGAATTATTTCGTGTTTGACCTCTTCATCGAAGTGCATAGTATACGTCTGAGATATTTTTTTATGGGATGAGTCCCCGAGTGTCAGGAAACGAAACAGAGGTGGTCGAGCCTTAGAAGACCGCTAGGTTTTCTAACGTGATCAAAGCGCAGACGTGTTCCGGACGGGAGCTAGTGTTTTGCGCACGCCACGGCCGTCGAGGCTGGTTGCGGGCCTAGACTGCACGCCCGCTTGGGTGACGCAATAGGGCCGGCTTTGTGGTAATCCCGCTTTGTGTTAGTGGGTCACTGGCGTGTTAGCCCAAAGTTTAGTTAACCACTGTACAAGCTGCTGGACGTGTTCGACCAAAGTGAGGTCTGGTGGCCACGGGTCAACCCGCCTTATCTTTTTTAGTCAAACCGTAATTTTAGTGAGTAAGTCATGCCATGAGTTGATTATTTTCAAGAAGGTTGTAAGGTTACATCGGGTGCCTACCTTCACCCATGGCCGACACCACGAGTGAGTCTCAAGCTACTACCTTGCAAGCTTTTCTTCAAAGAGCGCTACTGTGTGCAAGTTAAAGAAGAACTGGGCAAAGAACTCAAGCCGCTTATTCACCCCTGCCAGAGGTGTTGGATTTCGTGGTTTAGTCATTGCATAGGACTCTTCTACTTTTGTTGAGTATGTATTATATAGCTACCATTTCCGCAGTATCTCGTGTCGCCGGCTTGGGAGCCTTTTTATAAGACATCAGCAGTAAGATTTCACCGATCAGATTCGATGTAAAGCATGCGCATAGCTGGTTCGTGATTGTTCAAAGAGGCGCTGGATAGGGTGGATTTATCCAGAAGAGGTCATTGGCAGCTGTAGAGTCAAGTGGGAAAGCATTACCGTAAAACATATAAGTGATAGCAGGAAGAGTTCTGGAGTGTAATGGTATGGCACGACGCAGTAAAGTGTGCCGCAATGCGTCAAAGTGGCATGCCGAATGTCAACGACATGTGCATAAAAGTGAAAAGATCATTTCGTTTGTAGGAAGAGTAAAGGTGCAAGCGGAGTATCTTTTTAGACCTCTAGTAGGAGCTCGTGATAGTAGGTGATTCCTCGCCAGACTTGGAGATAAGTAGGTGCGCGAGCCAGGTCATACAAGCGCGTGGCACGACATGTTTCCGTGGGCGGATAGCCAGCGCAGCGACTATACTCGCGCCGCTTGTTTTCTGATATTTCCATATAGCTTAAACGATTCCTGACGCAATCGTTTGGGCGAGGGGAGAATGTTATACTCGAGGTTTCAGGCAGATGTGCAGGACGCACGTATATTTAGAATTACGGACATTGAAATCGCGGAAAGCTAGTTAACGAAAGATTTGCAATTAAAAGTGCGCCCCTGCTTTATGGCATGGTAAGTTATTCGCATCGGAATTGGATTCCCGCATTTGGTATTCTGACTTCTCGAATATTAGAGAATTATGGAATTTTATTTTCTGAATGGTCATGCTGGGCCCACTGGAGAAAATTCTTACGGTTTATGGGCCCACTTTGTTTTCAGTGATTTTGGCCATCAGAGATATTTTCGAAGTGATGAAATATTCAGACGCAGTATAGGGCCACACGGTCACCCCAGGCTTGGCTCGACGATTTCACTTCTCAGTGCAATAACACCCGCTTAGAGTCAAAGCTCGATCTAAACGCTTTACAAGACTCGCCGTGAGATAAATTCCGCTATGTCATTTCAATTTTTTATGGCGGATTGCTTCCGAGAGACTTAAACATTTTGACTGTTTTCAACGGCAGTGGCTTGGCACTTGTCACCTCCTCTCATCTGTGATTCTTGTCACGTTAATGGTGGGCCGAATGGACGGCCATCTTTGTCTCAGAATTGTAGGATATTTTGCAGGCAAGAAGTCGTCCAAGCGACACCATTCTAATCTTGACCTTGCACTTGCCTTGCACTTGGCACAACACATCTTGGCCATCAAGTTACCATGTCTTCGACCTATAAATACCCCCTGTCATTGGCGAGTTATTTCCTCATCCTAAATTGAAAGCAATCTTTTCTAAGTCTCAAATCCTCCCTCTCCTCTCGTTGTTTTCATCCAAACACACTCCCCTCCCCTTCGGTAGCTCTAGCCGAGCAACCCTCTAGCCTAAAATTTAAACCTACCCCCTCCCTCAAGTTAAAAAGTTGCCTCTAGGTGATTAAAGTTATAATGCCTGGGAAAATACCCTTAGCCCAAATCCCTTAGTCCTTAGTAAGCCGCGGGCAACTTTAAGGCCTTTCGGGAGCCACCGGAGCACAACTTGTGAGCTAAACCTTAATCAAAGCGCGACTTTTTATCTAGGATATTATTGGCTTACTAGGAAATAACTCATCCTCCTTTTGTAATTAGAGACATGGCATGATAACGTGAGAAGTTATAGAATAAGTATTAAATACTTGTAATATATTAAAGATCATGTAATTGAATCATATCACGCCAAATAGGGGCGGTTTAAAAGAAGAATAATAGAACTCGTGGATTACAGATAGACTGCTTACAAAGAGACTGAGTGAGCTCACCGCAGTAAAAGTTGCTGCCCAAATGTCCATGTATCAACGAACCTCTCGCTGTAGAGTTATGACAGTGCATGTGCCTTTCTTCTGTATAGACTTATAATTTATTCGGATCAAGTTATAGCCGATTCTCTCGCGCACGGTTATTCAATCTTCGCGGTGTGGATTTCGCATACATGTACGTGATTCTTCCTATCCCTCTCGCAAAGCATGATATTTTAAAGAACATGTATATAGTACAGTGACGACGCAGTATAACCGAATAATAATTATTTAATGTCTTCTCGACTTAAGCCCCAATAATACCATTACTACAATGTCTTCTGACTCTAAGCCCTGACAATAATTACGCAATGTCTCTCCGACTTAAGCCTCTAATAAAAAGATCTAAGTCTGGGCTTAAAAGAATTAAGAAACCTTTTTCAAAGTAAAGTAGCAATACTGTTTTAAAGCTTAAAGAGTTATACTAGCTTTACGGAAGTTAGGTATAACGGCTTAAGAAAGTGATAAAAACGAACGATTTATTGATTTACGAAATAAAGAGACTCGACTTATTATACTAATATGAATTTGTATAAAAGCGCGTGAAACCTCATTCGTGAGTAAATAGTATTTTGGTTTTCAAAAGGAATGTGATGTTTTACCGATCGTAATAAATGGTCGAACAAACCACAAAGAAATACATATAATAAAGGGAAATAATGGTGGACTCAATAAAGCATTATTAAAACCAAGAGAACTTCCATCCGTGACAGAGCTGATCAAGATGAGACAAAATGATATTACATTTACTAGACTGCTATCACTGTAATAAGATTGTTACGAATAATAATAACTCACTCACACTTAGGTATATGTTTTCAAATTGTTTTGAAAGTTGATTAAAGCTACGAACTACTTAAACTCTTTCAAAACGAAACTCGAGTAATTGAAATTAGCAAACTTAAGTTGGGAAAAGAATGTTGTTACTTGGATTTTACTAAAGAGAAATGTTTTGATTTACTTCAAAAGATAATCACTTTATTTTTTATACTACTGGTATCAGTGTGACTCTTTGTGAAAGAAACTGATCTTTTAAAAGAGTAATACATAAAGCATTACTCTGGGCTAAAACCCGAACTTGTTAGCAAGATAATGCAGAAAGTACCTAGTGAATAACTTGATTGTATTGATTTGTGATAGTCTTGTAATACTTTCTTAGTTGATTTGATAAGCAAACATGTTAGATGCTACGCGAAAGGCATCGTGCGATGCTTCGCAGTAGGGGTTTTCCTTATTACGCTTAGATTGTTTAACGATAAACCGTCATGTTGATATTATATCACCTATGATTCCGGTGTTGTTCGCCTCCACGCGGGTAGACTCAGTAGCTGGTCTGAAGGGTGACCTCATGATTCGTAGAATACCATTTGGCGCAGACCGTCCAGATGGCCGGCGCGAGCTACGGAGTTCCAAACAGTTAGTACGCGCTTCGTGGTCACGCGCACTGTTCGCGGCTACGCGGACGACGCAGTCCATGTGACGCCAACGGGAGTAGCTACCGACGCGGGTACCCACGCGGCCATTGGAGTGGCTCACGCGGAGTTACTGAAAGTTCAGCAGGCTGACGCGCATTAGATGCTGCCATCGCGCGAGATGCCGCCATTTTGATCATATGATCGGCTCGAGACAAGATCTCATGATACGCTTTACGCACTTGACCAGCGGTAATCTGGGGTTTTGAGTAGTCCGCTATGCCTCGCATTTCTTCACTCCCGCACGGTTTTATGATGACTTTGAGGGCGCTGAAGTCCTCGACTTGACATGACAATCGCTATTTATCATGGAATCGTAGTTTTGGTTATCATACACAGTGCTCCTCGCTTTATATACACATGATTTCATTTACGTATTTTCGGGCCACATACTGTACCGCTGCATCGACTTCCT